>CP136878.1:6845452-7280452 GCA_033000465.1 Sciaenops ocellatus | reverse complement strand
AAACACGTACAGCAATCTCCTCCCCAGGTATGGGAACCAGGGCTCCGTTTGAAAATGAAATAGAACATGTAGCAAACACACGGGTGTGGGACGACTCTTCCGCACATACTCCCTCAAACACTTACAGAATGCCTACTTCCTGTATATCCCTCTTCTCGTCCACAACCTCTGCAAGCCAAAGTCCACAATGTTTGTTTACTTTTCACAAACAGGAGACTGTAGTTTCTTTAAAGTGAACAATTAAAATACAACAGAGCTAATGGTTTTTTTCTTGGAGGTCTGGTAATAAGCTACCAATGTCCGTTTATCACAAGAAAAATTATTTTTTTTTTCTCACGGTGACTTTAGTCAACAGTGCAATGATCATTTTTAGAATCCTAGTTGCTAAGTATTTCATTGAAAGATTGAAAGTATTAGTCTAGACTCCATTGACTACAGCAGATCTGTTCGTCCAATACGGACAAGACGCGGTGAAAAAGTACAACACTGAACGAGGAGTGAACTAAAAGACAAGTATTTTTCTACAGCTGTCTCCCATCCACAGGTCCTCCTGGGGTAGGCGTGCACAACAGAGCTGGGTGGAGTTATCAGCCTTCCACTTTCTGTGTTTTTGTTTAATCACAAGGAGGCCTGGGAGAAACTGCTAAAAATATATTTTTAACAATCGTAGTCTCTCTAGAATGATTAAGCTCATTTATAAACCTTAATCCTTTCCTTTGAAGGGATTCTGAAATGGTTGCTCTAGACGTCAATAGGACTGTAGAAGGTTTAGGAGTAAGAGTACTACAGAAAAAACATGCAGAAACTATTTTATTACAATTCTATAAAGGGTAAACTACACGCATAAACGAATATTGCCACTATTGCTTTTAAAGTCAGCTACTATTTGTTTATTTTGTCTCGGAGAAGGAGTGCCATGTTCTTCCTGTGCTCTGTGTTAGCTGTGGCCAAGTGTCCAGTCAGTGTGTGTCAGACTTGTTGAGATTGGCTTCTCTCGCAACAACTAGATATTCCTTTTCTCTTCTGTATATTTTGGCACAAAAGCTGTATAATGTAGTTGTTTTTTATGTTCATTTTTTTAATGGTTTCTTCCATATGTGTGGTTATTTTGCTCCTGGGTGCACTGTTTTTGCTGAGTTGTTGATATTGCTTCCATGCAACAATGAAAATTATTTATTGCAAATACCAAAAAGAGGCTTGCTCGTTTTTTAAAGTTTACTGACTATTACAAAGAATACAATAGCTTTCATTAGGTCCATTTACACATTTTTGACAGATTATGCACGATTATATGTTATTATGCTATGCTATTATGCGTGGCTGTACAATGTATTCCACGTTTTACCAGATATGGAGGGACCTCCTACGGTTTCACGTCCGTTTTGAGCTAAAAAGCTAGGTGGAATCCAAAAATCCTCCCTCAAACTCTTGAGATCCAGTCAAACCAATATTTTAAACAACTAAATTTTAATAGAAATGCTGTGATCAGTAGATCCACTCGCGGCGGCAAAGTAATTCATCTCATCAAGTGGATTTTGACACATTAATTCGCCAATAAGCATGAGGGAACAGAGAGCCGAACAGTCAGAAAACAGGAGAAGGCATCATTATCCCTCTAGTTGTGTTGCATCATCGACGTTTAACCATGCTTGGTTGGTGACAGAGCTAGCAGATACTGTTACTAGCCCAAGCATGTTCCCAGCTGGCTAGCATGTAAAGGTTCTCTGTGGAGTTTTTGACCACTATTAATGCAATGGGTCAATATTTTTATGTGTGGGTTCCCGTTTTGTTGGTTCTTGTGCATGTGCCAGAGGACGTGCATGGAAGCGGGAAACCCGGTACACATTCCAAGCCAATGGTTTCGCACCATTCCACTGATGCCACTCCAAGCAGGTGGCAGTAGCATGTCAAGAAACACACTAAGGTACCAGCAAAGGCAGTGAAGAAGACTGCAGGCTACTAAACATGGAAGTAAATAACGGAGGTTTCAAACTTTTAATTAAATTCACTTAGTAAGGTCACAAACAATGTGTCTTGTTTACAAGAAACTCCACTGGGCACCTTTAACTTTGCTCTGCTTTTTCGTGGCTTGGGCAGGCCATTAAACAAAAGATACGATTTATATACTGCACATTCCTTGGTCCATTGTGTTGCTGAATGGATGAACAATAGCCTTTAAGCCAATTCTCCTGCCGGTGGTGTAACATCACTTCAAGATACATGCAGTGCAATTAAATTTATTGTTAACTGGAAGTTTACGGAACGAGTAAGTTTCAGAGGATCTCACACAGATTCAAACAACACGACTCGACACAACGTAGCGATGACCACCAGCAGTGCAGTTTCAATAAATCAGAATGCAATTCAGCCGCAAGACATGATGTGTTTTGATTAGAGGTCTCAGCTCTCACCCTCTCTCAACTGTAAAAACTCACTTTATTGCTCTAACGTTGCTGTGATTCTTTTTTTCCCCCTCCCCACACCACCTACACAGAAAAACACGGAAGGGAAAAAGTTCACGGCTGTTGCTGAATGGTATTCTGGGAAATCAATCGGAAATTTTAACTGAAGTAGAAATAGACAAGCCATGTTGATGGACAGTTGATACACTCGAGAAGAACAATAAATACTTAATCAAAAAATAATTGTCGGAAAGGGTTGAATATCACAGAGTGATGTCCAAGAGCAGACATTTTCTTTAGAAATTCCATCCTCTATTCAAACTCCCTCTTAGTCAATAATAAAGTTTTGTTGATAGATAGCATCTTTAGATAGCAACATTTCATAGCATATCATAACACAGAGCAATACAGAACAGCTTGATTGCCCACTACCCTCCCACTGGCCTCCTGTGGACTGGATGGCTTTATGCCCGGAACAGCATCACATTTGAGGGAATACACACACACACACACACACACACACACACACGCCGACATGATCGCACACACCTGCACACACACTGGCATGCCAGGAAAGACACAAACACATAAAAAGTGACAGATGATATGTCGAAATACAGTAACTCCGTCTACAGTATTACCGTAAATCAGAATAAGGGAGATGATTGTGTGTGTGTGTGTGTGTGTGTGTGTGTGTGTGTGTGTGTGTGTTTGGAGATAAGCTGAGGACAATGAGAGCACACAGTGTTTCCAAAGTATCATGTAATATCTGTGATATGACTCAGTGACCTTGATATGGACAGAGGAGCACACACTGGGCATAGTTATCCCTCTATGTGTGTGTGTGTGTGTTGGTCTGGGTGCATGTGTGTGTTTGGTAAGGGAGTGTGAGGCGAGGAGGGAAGTGTCTTGGGGACAGACTCTTCTGTGCTGACCTAACTCAAGGTTACTGAGTCACATTACAGATATGATACATTGGTAACAATCCGTGTTTTTTCATTGTCCTCAGCTTATAGTCGCACAAATATGGACACACACATACACACACACACAGACTCAGTCAGTCTGTATCATTACCTACAACAAACAGTGTTACAATCAGCTTGTTCCGGGGCAGTGATTACAATATATCACGTACACGCTGTGTTGTTGACGTCAAATTTCAACATAACACAGAGTTGACAGAGATGAAAAAAGTCATCAGTCAAGTGTGTGGGATGACAGCATCTTATTAACTTAATGCGACTCAAGACAAAGGCAGCTTTCATTTTTTTGTCTTTATTATAGAAAATCAAACAATAACATCAGTGAAACAATAAATAACCAGCTAATACTGCTTTTGCATGGATCTGAATTAGAAATATCAACTTCCTTCAGCTTGAAAAATTTGGTTCCAACTGTGATCAGAGCACTTTTGAGATAGTGAACAAGCTAATCTACACAATACTGATTTTTTTTTTTCACGCTACAGACTTTAAGAGCTACTCTGTGTGAGGAAGTTTGACTAAGATGTTTAATAGAATTCATAATTGCACAGTTACAGGATAAGCTGCTTTTTTTTGACACTCAGTTGTTATTCAAATCTAAAAAAGAAGCAAGTTAGTCACATAAAATGTGTAAGGTAACTTCGGATTATGTAATACTGCTATTAGATGAGGGAGTTATGGACAAAAGATTAAAGTTTTGTACTCTCTATCAAATTATTTTGGCCATGTCAGTGTACATAATGTATTTAATACTGGCTGGCTAAAGCTCTCCTGTGAAATGTTCATGTTCCCGTCATTCTACAGTCATCCTGCAGTGGCTAGGAAAAACAGTGCTATGAGTTTTAATCAAGTCTATCACTCAAGAGGCAAATACACAAGAGAGTTGGATGATACTGTCAAAGAAATATCAATGTACATAAACAATGTTAATGAACACACTCAATTTCAAGCATAATACTGTCATGCCCTGCTTATCAAAATAACAGATCATGATATTGTATGATTAAAAAAAAACAAAAAAACATTTAACAATAACACTCAAAGACACAAGAGATCCCATATCTAGGAGCATCTTAATAGAAAAATAGAAGTAATATAGAAGATCAATATCTCAGTTCCCAAGGCCTCGAGGGATTAGGACCTCTAGCTGCTCTGCAGGCAGCTTGCACAATTACGTAACAAAGGGGAGAGTCTACACCACGCCCAACATGAGGAGGCTGCAAGATGAGCTCTGTGATACAAAAACAATCCATCGGCGAAAAAAAGAGCTCCAATAAAAACAGCCTCTGTGTGTTTGGATGTTCGAATGTCTCTTTTATGTATGTTTGTGTGCTCATTCAAGAATTTGTGTATTTTTCATGACAAACCAACATGAATGAGTGTGGCATAGGTTTCATGTAACTGTGATTGTATGTGTGTGTGCTACTGTAGATGTCTCTATATACAAACTACAGTCCCCTATACGTCCACTTGGAAGTTACAATCTCTCCCATCTCAGACGTGGGCGCTCTTGGCGTGATTGACAGAGGGGGCTGCTGGCGGGTTGCCACCTCCCTGTTTGGAGTAGTAGAAACGATTGTTGTCCTGGTAGGAGCGAGACGAGGACTCTGCGGAGCAACAGGTAAGAATGCACCCGCCCAACAGGGAGAAGATAGTGCCCACCCATCCAGTGTAGAGGGAGAAGCCAAACGACATGAGGTTGAGCTCCTGGTGAGCGCCGATGGGAAACCACACCGTAGACACTGAACCACACAGTGCTGAGGACAAACAGACAGAAAAACAGTTAAAATTGTGCTTCTGAAAGCAACATGCATATGCATGTGCATGTATACACATACAGAAGTGGATATGCAAATGCTGCAAAACATAATAAATACAACATTTTGTAGTACCACACAGGTTAGACTGGCTAATTACATAACAAAACTGTGGATGCAAAATGGTGCAAATTACAGCAAACTCATATACACATATAAAAACAGAGTTAAAGAAAGCTAAATGTAATGCAAAATGGTGGTACTGAATGCAGTATCACAGGGGGCTAGCTTTGAATAAATAAAGAAAATAAATAGTAAAACTGGGAATGCCAAATGGCGCAAATCAAAGCTACCTACAGACACACTAAGAAAAGCAAAATTAAACACCTGTATGTTAAAACAATTAAATTGGGAATACATAATGATGCTGTTATGCATCTTGCATCACCATACAATGCCGTCTTTTACATTATGCTTTCATATAAATAAAACTGGGGATGCAAAATGGAGCCCATAAATCCTCCCTACACACATATATCCCGTATCATTATCATCATACTGAGGGGTGCCAAAGAGACCAAATAACAGAGAGTAAAATTGAATTAAAGTAGGGATGCAAAATGATGCAACAAATCCTGGCCAAGACTAAGATAGATTAATGTTTGTATGTTGTATCCTAAAAGGTATTAGTAGTTGTATGTCCCTTCAAGTACGAGGACTGCCCTTGAGTATCTAGAGTATTCGCAGACTGATTTATAATGGAATAGAGACATGCACTGTTTAATTTTGTATTTTAATACTTCTACGATATTTATGCTACTCAATCTTTGACATTTTCCTTCAAAAGTTGAGCAAGAATAGAGGAAGTATTTCAAAAATAGAGCCATTACAATTTTGTTTTCTTTTATACCTCATACAGAACACAAGAGGAGAACAGATTAAAAGAAAGAATGTGTACAATAATATTATTTAGCAGAAAAAGTTAGCCATAAAGCTTTGCCTTGAGCCACAGAAGAGAGGCCTGGTCTAAGACAAACATTAAAATCCCTATACAGCTGACAAGGATGCATGTGTGCATTAGAGTATACCCGAGGCTAACACAGGATAAATGTATGAAATCCTTTTACCACCAACAAAATGTGAATACACTGCACTAAAATGGGCAATAACTGAATCAACAAATAATGGCTAATGGCTTCAGAAGACACAGTTAACAGAAATAATTCAAGTTGGACAAAAATTAATCGTTGCTGAAACGATTTTGCTGCCAGTCTGGAGGCAGTGACAAACAATATGGTGAGTGGATTTTTGTTCTGTTGTGCAACAACAAACAAATCCTCCCTGATGAAAAAGTATCCCCAGTGACAAATAGAAAACCTAGTCTAAAGTCAAAGCCATAACTTTTTGTGCTGTATGGATGTGGTGATGATGCATGTGAGTCAGGGAGACGTGGCACATTGTTGGAATTAAATTGCTATAAAAGACACGGGCAGTGGAAAAGTCAAACTGTGGCCACAGGTGTTAAAAATTCATTTAAGGGACGCAGGCATTGGAAAATACTGCAGCACTAGTCTGATATTTATAAGCGGAGTAAACTGGGCATTTCAGGGTGTGAGTTTCCATGTGGTTCAGGACAAAGACAGGGTGTGGATGAGAGTAGGTGGAGGAGAGGAATGCGATGGGATCTACAGGGAAGGGTTCAATGGAACAGGAACATACAAGTGTGCATATGTGTGCACCCTAGGGAGGAAGGCGGTCATATTCAACATCCTCTGCTCTCAGCAGCTTGTAAGCATTTGAGTTGGGGTTAAAAGAGGTCACAGACATCGAGCTTGGAGAGGATCCTGGTGTGTGCATGTGAGCGCAGATTAGAACAATTTTGTCCGACCATGACATTTGATCTTCGTCCACTGAATCATTATAGTTACATTGTGTGAGTGAAGTGGAGTTTCTCTTACCGACTATGAGCATAAGCACTCCTCCCAGGATGGTGCGTTTGTTCTTGGAGGCCTGGGGTTCATTGCCAAGGCTGATGCAGGGCATGGACACGAGGAGCATTGCCACTACTGGGAGACCCAGTATTGAACCTATGATCATCAGGGCACGAGTCGTCTGGATGTAGGCTATAGATGAAACATATTTGATATTACTGTCTAATAAAAGAATATTCTCCATGACAGAATTTTGTTTTCGTGGAAATTTTTCATGAAAATGGGGGGAAATACAAATAGAAGTGGTGGAAGTTGCATATTGTAAATAAATTATCATATATATATAATAACATCAGGTGAGAAAACAGAATACAATCACAGTGGTGTTGTGGGGATCTACACAAAACAGTATCTACCTGGTAGGTCCAGGATCTGCGTAAGGGAGACGCAGTGGTAGGTTCCTGTGGAGAGGACACATTCCGCCCAGGGTCCCTTGCATCCCAGCTCATCCATCTTCTTGCAGGTGTTCAAACCGTATTTACACGTAAACACCCACTCATTAGTGGACGTAGCGATCACGATTCCCAGCCAGCCGATGCAGCTGATGAAAAAGCCGCTGAGTTGAAGACAGGAGTTCGTCATGGCGCAAAGTGTGCGTAAAGACCACCAAACGTTTAATGCTAAAGCTGAGAGTGATTAACAAAGTGAACCAAAATGTGGAATGATAACTCTAATTTTAGGACCGATATTCCACCATCCGAGTTAATCCAGTGTTAAAAGTTAAAAGTTGACTTTTCCTTCGGAGTTCAGTAATTCCATCAATTGAGCTGCGTTGCGCACTTCAGAAGAGTGAAGCCTTCACATGATGAGAGGTTTTATAGTGGATAGTTCGGTAAGGGAAACTACTCTGAAACTGACAACCAATCAGATACTCAGGCACGGACAAAAAAAGTTTTAAATAAGGGGGAAACAACACACCCCAGTCTGCCTCTCCAAAAAGTTGGTGCGCACTGCCCCTTACTTGCATCCAAAAAGACAATACAGACTGTGTGGAGTTTTGACTGACTGGACAGTGGCAAAGTTGGGAGCTGAGAATTTAACATGAGATCTGCTGCCATCTACTGGCTACATTATATTTCTTACTCTATGCATTAGGAGTGTCAAATGTGCATCTTACCAACAAGACACCTCATTTAAATCCTAAAACATAATAAAAACAAACAATGGAGTGTTAGGAATATGTGTATGCTTAACTTCAGTAAAAGCAGAGACGTTAACTACTAAAATTATTTCTAAAGAAATTCTATTATCTATATAATAATGTAAATTCTTAATGTACAGAGTACTAATTAAAGTGGAGTAAAATGAACAATATGTTTCCCCTAAAATGTAGAAGGGCAGAGGTAAACAGAAGCATGAATTAGAACAGTATACCAACATTAGATCTTACTCTAAGTGTTGGTTCAAATTGATGTGTATCCTGTCTGAATATGTCTGATAAAGCTAAAACTTAATGTGTGTGTGAGGTGGGTAATACTGAGTCTGCTATTCTGCACATGGGCACTGGCCAGGCTATTAATCAAGCTCATCGCACTTTGCGCAACAACTGTGCATGACCTTGAACACACACCACCGCTCTGCTATGCTTTAGTCTACAGTCTTGCCATATGGCAGACTCAACCTGGGGACTGGTACCACCATGAGGAGTTATGAGATTAATCTTAGGGGGTCATGAGATGATTGAAGTCTGCGGAAATATAACTTCAGGTAGAGCATTGTATTAACTCACAAAAATCATTAGAAAACAAAGTAATAAAGCAGCTCATTCTAAAGGCTGCGTGGTCATGGCTGATCACGTTTTGATTGACAGCTCTCTCAGGCGCACCAGATCAACATCATGCAAAACTTATATATCTTACATTTCTTTCTTGTTGGTGGCTGCAATATAACACTCACTTATACAATAATTTTGGCCGCAGTAGATATGAAATGCGACATGAAAATCGCAGGTAATGATGATGAATGTGACGAATCTGTTGACAGAGGTAAACCACAGCTGCTGCACACAACGCATGCGCGCCTACGGCAACCAATTAGTTTGAAAACCAGTCGGGATACGTCCAACCCAGCATGGAAGCTAAACAATGCACTGGACTGGAGGTGCCTGAAAGGTATTTTAGCTACCCCAAAAATACTATCAGTTTAAGTGTAAGCTGTATTTAGAATATTTTAGCTTTACTTTGCTGCCCTTTCCAACGGGAACTGAAACCGCATGCTCTCTTCAAAACTGCCAGAGCAGACTCCTTTGACAAAAACAGTAATTTTACCAAAATATTTTCACATCTCACTTGATGAAATGAGGATTTATATCAACCAAACCAGAGCTGGTTGGTTTTCAGAGCGGTGAAAAGACTGACCAAGACAGTTTTGGTAAGTTTTATTTTGTTTATGTCTCATTTAAATGAAGTGTGTTTTATGTTTTATGATTACATAACAAGGCCTTAGTTCAGTAAATGAGAGAAAATTGAATTCAGAAGATGTATGGTTGTATTTTTCTGTCTAATAAGAAAAACGAGTGCATGAATATTTCATTTCTTGACAGTTTATTTATCACACTGAAAATAGCAAAGTGTTTGCGGCTGCCTTTGAGGCTGATTGAGAGCAGAGAGGTTTTGTTTTGTTGGACAGCTGACAAGGATTTTTTTTTTGTTGTTGTTTTATGATTGGCTCACAGAATTAATTATAAATGTGAGAGCATAATCACCCCCATTAGAACTTATTCACAGCAGCCATTTTGACATGAAATATTAGGGTAAACACAGGTGTTGCCAATGATACTAATTAAGGTTCCGTTTCCATTCAGGTCAATCAGAGTCAGGGTGCTGCTGCGGTGCATGTTGGATCACTGAAGAGGCTAATTAGTATCATAGGAAACACCTGCATTGACTGTATTATCTCATGCCAAAATGTCTCCTGTGAAAAGATCTATTAAAAAAAAATATCAAGAAAGTTCACAAAGAATATTTTGGATTGAAACTGATCCCAAATACTTTTTAGATACTCACGATTATGTGGATTTGGGTTTCCGGTGGTTTTAACAGAAAAAGCAGACGATTAAAAACAAAATTTGGCTAGACAAAAATGTCAATTTTCTTGTGAATTACTTAAATTCTTCAGGCTTTGAAGGATTATTCAGAAAAAACAGTAGGACAAGAAGCCAAACAGCATTGCGTCTTGGTGCAGTAGTCCCACTATATGACTATATGTATATTAGATAAACCCAGAGAGAAACCTATGATCAAACAATTATACAATTTCTAGCTGTGTACACACAACAGCTGCTATTATTCTGGCATCACTGCTTTGTACTCCAAATTACCAACAGAGGGCGATGTAGCACAACAATGAGCTAAAGTTGCTATTCAGGTGTTTTACATGTAGGACATGGTGCTTTATTCCTCCTGTCCTTGCTGGATGGAGTTAAGTAAGTCCTCCAATCACTCACATCAGTCCAGTGACGTGGCAGAGGCATAGCAATCAGTTTAAGAGGAAGACGGAGACAGTCCGAAACGCCTCAGACATTTCCACAAGGTCACTGTAGTGTAATGGCATTTGGCCCACTTCTTCCACTCATGTGCTCTTGTGTGCTGTTGTCATATGTACGGCAATGTTTACATTGTCTGGTGAACGTGATCTTTGATTCAGACCAGGTATATGTTATGAATATCTAAACAGGTGTAACAGCATGTAATCTGGTATTTTCTGGTCTGTTTTGTTTTGTTATGTGGACAAAACCAAATCTGGATGAGAATTTCTTCAATTTTTCATTTCACTAGTGTCTCCCAACAGGATCACCTTACCTTACCTTACCTTACCTTACCTTACCTTACCTATCAAAGTCTAACGTGGGCTGCATATATAGTTTTTTTAATTCAACCAGCTGCACTGAGTAGAAGAAAAGAGGAAAGACTACAATATAACAGCGGGACAAAAAGTGGCTGGGGAAAAAAAAATTGCACCTAGCAGTTTTGTGGTAATGGCACAGGTTTCTTGTTAATACACGCTCAATATCTCTTATAAAGCTGCCTCAAAGTAAAAACCTTCCACTGAAGATAATCAATTATGGCTTTTAGTGTGGATCTGTTGCAGGGGGTATTGAGTTATATTCATTCCATGTATCTTTGTTATGTTTTATAAAAGACTACAGTACAAGTTTTTTAAATCAATACTTATGCTTTATACTTTTTCGCTGCTTTTTTGACAGCAGATGAGTTTTGCTCAAGTCGGCTGCAGGCACTTACTGGAGCTTAGGCAATTAGAAAGCTCTAACACAGTCTCTACTCTACGAGCCCCTGACGCTGCTCCGGTCAGCCCTGTAGCCCTTACACTAGCCCCTGCTGACACTCCAGCACGGATGATTATTATCTGTCTTTTTGTGCTCATTGCAGATGGCTGCGCTTTTACTCAGGGTTGCACTTGTGTCTAAAGTTTACTCATGTATGCGTAGCGGGTGTGTGTCAGCTAAATAAAATAAAAACATTGCCTTTAGAAGTGGTAAAGATACACTGGGATACATTATAGATCATTGGGGTAAGTGGTTCGAGCCAGTCAGCCATGTAAACAGACAACGTTACACTTCATCTCTCCCACCATTACTCTGTATCTCATTCATACATTGCTCTGCTTCTTTGCAATCACTTTCACTCACCCGCTAATAGAGTTGTCTGGTCAGATAGATAGATAGATAGATAGATAGATAGATAGATAGATAGATAGATAGAGTGAGTTGAGGAACAGAATCATAGACATTAAGTGATTAAGTGAGAGAAAGTCACAAGAAATGGACTGAGCATGAGCAGGGCATATCCCACGATGATTCCCAGAGCAGTTTGTCTGATACAGGAGGAGTGAGGCAGCAAGGGAATGGGAATATTATGCTAATGGGGGAAGGATTGCAACTGAGACGCTGACATAGAGGGATGATGGGATTTTAGCTCTCCTGGGGAGGGAAAGAAGGGGCGACGGTGCATGCACACTGTGTGTGTGTGTGTGTGTGTGTGTGTGTGTGTGTGTGTGTGTGTGTGTGTGTGTGTGTGCGTGCGTGCGTGGATGGGGCATCTGAATGCAGTGGAAAGTTTAAAGCACAGTGGAACAGGAGGGTGAGGAAGCACGGCGGAGTAACTCCTCTCCTACTCTTAATGCTGTCAGAGCTGTCAGTCAGACAGTTGAAAGAGATGAGGAGCAATGACACTCTTTTTGTCTCGGCAAAGTTAAACTACCAGTCCAGTTCAGAGGAAGAGGGGTGCAGCTGAAGAGAATGAATTATGAGCAGGGAGGTGAAGAGAAGCAATGATTAAGTGATTGGAGGAAGAAGGGAACCTTTTTAGGCCAGCCCACTGTGATGGAGTGGCAGCCATACTGGATGAGTCATCCTGGTCGAGGGGGGATGATGGGCGCTTTTTCAAATAGTTGTCAAGTCACATTCTGTGATTAACAAGAGGCAGAAGCCGAAGAGAGGAAGATCAGTTAATGCTACAGTCCAACAGTGACATGACTCAAACTGATGAGGCTTCTGTCAAAACCTTTCACAGTTGATGCGTTCGGTAAAAACTATATTCACCATTGAATTCTGAAACACATAACTTCATGTTATCAAGCAGGTAGAATATCGATTTAATTTGATGTCTCAGTTATGGATAGAACTCTCAAACACGTGCCTGCAATGTCTCATAATTTGAAACAAGAAAATCAATTCAACTGGCAGATTCTGATGCTTTCCTTCCGCAGGGGCTGTCTGTGTTGGGCTTTTGTGAGTCGGGCAATTTGAAAGCATGTTGTGCACAAAGTAATTGTCAGTTCTCAATAAATTATGTCGGAGTTCTGTCGTGAAACTGAGGCTTGCATTTTTGTATAATTTCTTGCTGACATTTTAAATGTGAGGCATTGTCACGCATTAAAGTAAAAGTCTGAGTGAGTATGAATAAAACCCTGTAGCTCAGATCTTCCATTCAATTTAAGTTGCTTCTTAGTAATACTGCTTTTATATCCCTAGCTCTGATGCTAACGTGCATCTCTTGTCTGGATTTTGCACAGACACGATTAAGATGGATTACACTTACATTGTCTCTAGCAATATGCATATCCATAGTTCATATCACTTCCTGTGATAATGTTACCAGCTGAGCTGCCTGCCATCTGTTTGACATGCATGCTGCATGCATACTTTTTGTTTTTTTTGCGGGGATTTTTTTATATTAAATTTCGCTTGATGTCTTCATTCTAAAGAAGTGGAAACTTGCAGGCACCCTGTGTAGCGCCTCTCTAGCGTGTTTAACTATTATGAGAGGTGGCTAACCTGAGCTCTTTCTTTCTATAAAGAAATAAGATGGGGTTTCTACAATTAACTTCAACAGTATACACTAACAGTGTGTGTGAAAAGTGATTTTTAAATGTTGTCTTGACTTCCCCTTTAAATCAAGTTTTTAACTGTCAACTCTACTCTCTTATGAACTTAAATACTTTCTAAATAATGATGTTTTTAATCACCTTTTAACATGAAATTATTCCTTTTGACCTTAATTAGCTTAAAATATCAAACTCAATGACCACCACTGTTTAGTGTAAACGAAAAATAAATTATTTACTGACAAATTATTTGAACAGGTTCACACACTTTTTAAAGACTTTTTCAAAAAAAATAATATCACCATGACATTTTAATGGGCCCCCATGAAAATAAAATAGCCGGCAATAAAATAAAAAACTGTTCAAATATACCGTTCAAAGATGCAGGCCTGGACGCAGCTCGGGTGCGTTGCAGCCGGAAACAAATGGCTGTGTCGCCTCGACAGGACCAAAGGGGAAAAAAGTACCTTAAACCACAGGTGTTGCAGGCTCACACACCCGCGCTGGAGAAGGGCTGAAGCAGGAGGAGGGGAGAAGAGATGATCCACCCAGAGGAGGAGAAGAAGACACACACCGCCGACGATACCACCACAGCTCGCTCCGTCGTCCACGTCACTGCCGATCTCGCTGTGGCTCAGCCCTGTTGTCTGCAGCACCACACACGCTCTCACACGGGCCCTGCTCCACGGGTCGCTAGCCGCTATCCTGTTAGCAAAAGTCCGTGGAAACTGCTAGCTCTTGTTCAGCCGCTAGCTTCACTTATCTTAAGTTGAGTAGTCCACTCACACAAGCAGTAACTTCTTCACAAAGTCTTCCGAAGCGTCCTGGTCGAACACCTCTATGACCCTAGTGACAGTCATTAACTCACAAGTCTCTTTTCCTTCACCTTTTCATCATGCTTCCATTTCGTCCTTCTCCGTTCTTCTCGCTCTCTCTCTCTCTCTCTCTGGTCCTACCTCCCTCTCCACCTTTTCAAAATAAAACACATTCACAACCATAGGTGTGTCTATTTCTTCCTTCCTGCACTTTTAAACATAGTTAAACATAGTTACAGAGATTTATAAACAACAACAAACAATTGACATATTAAAAGCATAGTTCAATACATTAACAACATTACCTAGTATTCACTTTTTTACTTTTTTACTGAATGACTTTATTTCTTAACCTTAAATAACATTTATTAACCATGAACTTAGACCTCTTTTAAATCTGAAATGCTATTTGTTATGCAATTAACTTATTTATTTGAACATATGCCCTTTTTAGTCCTCATGAATTTCTACCGGGCTACACCCTCCCCCCTTTTAAATGTCTGTGTCCTCATCAGACTCTAATGAACTTAACTAAGGGGTCGAGAGAGTACAATTACTTAGTTATGACTAATGTTTTCCTATTTTAATGACTATGCCTCTGTGAACAATAGTTAGGGGCTGATCTTTGGATCTACCAGGCTCGTCATAGGTAAGTCTGATAATTGGCTTAACAGTTCTCTTTGATCTAGTTCTAGGCTCATGTTTAGTTATCACTCTTTTGTTTTGATCCTCAAACACTTCCTCTTCTTGGTCGAACTCAGGTTCAACTTCACTGGTTTCTTCCAATGATATTTCTCTTTCACACTCCTCGTTCCTATCATCCTCAGGTTCAGGTTCAGATTTGTGGCCATCCTCTTCAGAGTCAGAAACATTCTCATGGACACTTTCGGACTCATTTTCGTTTTCAGAGTCATCGTCCGGCTCTGTTTCAGGGTCAAGTTGTGTGTCAACTACGGACTTGGAGACAGATGTCACCCTCGGGAGTGAGTCTCTCCGATTGGCTGGATGAGTGACATAATATTCCATGTCAGAGGACGAGTCAGAAAACTCTGGAAACTCCTGAGTTTCTGGTCTTGCTTCTCTTTGACTTTGCCTTCCAGTGATGGTCCTGGTCTTGGGCCTAGCAGGTGGATCTTCAACCTGGTTAGTGGGTGGTATTCTCACAAGCTGGCCGATAGGAAGAAGGTGGTCCCTATGGATGGTCTTTGTCCCTGGTGCTCCATCCTCCCTTCTTATCTTGAACACAGGTAGGTTTGGCATTTTTCCCACGACAACATAGGGGACAGGATTCCACTTACTCTCCAGCTTGTGCTTGCCTCTTAGGCCCAAGTTTCTGAGCAGAACCCTGTCGCCAATCTCAATGGACTGAAAGGTAACTCTGCGGTCATACAACCTCCGGTTTCTCTGATGCCTTTTGTTTGCAGCCTCGGAGGCTAACTTGTAGGCCTGTTTCAAGTCTTCTTTCAGTTTTGTGACATAGCGGGTATGACATGCATCTTCCGTGCCATCTGGGGACGTACCAAAGCAAACATCTGCCGGAAGCCTCGCTTCTCGCCCAAACATTAGATGGTAGGGGGAGTACCCCGTGGCGTCACACTTTGTACTATTGTATGCATGGACCAAGTAAGGCACATGTTGGCTCCATGAGCGCTTCTTTTCCCGGCCTAGCGTACCTAGCATGGAGAGTAGCGTTCGGTTGAACCTTTCCGGCTGAGGGTCTCCTTGCGGATGATATGGGGTTGTCCGCGACTTGCGTATCCCCATCAAGGTCAACAGTTCCCTGATCAACCGGCTCTCGAAATCTCTTCCTTGATCCGAATGGATCCTGGAGGGCAGTCCATAATGTACAAAGTATTTTTCCATCAGGACCTTGGCCACAACTGGAGCCTTTTGACTTTTGGTCGGAAAAGCCTGCGCGTATCTCGTAAAATGGTCTGTGACGACCAACACGTTACTTACGCCTTTGGAGTCAGGCTCCATGGAAAGGAAGTCCATGCACACTAAATCCATGGGCCCATGGCTAACGATCTGGTGCAATGGAGCAGCTCTCTGTACTGGGGTCTTGTGAGTGATGCACTCCACACAATTCTTGATGTACTCCTCAACATCCAACAACATCCGAGGCCAAAAGAATCTACTGCGGAGCAGGTCAACTGTCCTCTCCTGACCTAGGTGTCCAAGGTCGTCGTGCATGGCCCTTATGATCGTCTCCCTGAACTCTTTTGGCAGGACCAACTGACCGACCACTTCTCCGGAGGGTTTTTTGCTGTACCGGTACAGCAGTCCATCCCTCATGGACAGCTTTCCCGCCTCTCTTTTCAACCTGGACAACTCTGGACTCATGTTCGCCTCCTCTGGCCAACATCCTTTCTCGAGAGCCTTAAGGGTTGGTCCAATGGCCTCATCATCCTCTTGGGCTTTCTTTAGCCTCTCTTTACTCATGAGCTCTAGCGACTTCAACTCCATGTGTGTTGGAAACGCATAGATGTCGGGAATACAGTGGGAGGACGCCCCAAGCTGGGCAACATACACAGACGTGCATTGGTCAGCCTCTGGGACGGCGACTTTCTGGCAGATCGACTTGACCCCAGACTGTGGGAGAGTCACCCACCCATCACCATCTGCACCTGCCATGTTCCTTGACAACAGGTCGGCATCAATATTCTGTCGCCCAGGCCGATACTGGACATCAAACTCATAGGTTGATAGAGCAGCCAGCCAGCGATGCCCTACCGCGTTGAGTTTGGCGGTACTCAACACGTACGTCAACGGATTGTTATCCGTGCGTACTGTAAATCTTGCCCCATACAAGTAGTCATGGAATTTGTCGACCACAGCCCACTTGAGGGACAAGAATTCCAACTGATGTATAGGGTAATTTTTCTCTGATGCACTCAGCTTTCGACTTGCAAACGCAACCGGTCTCAAGCCTTCAGGGTGATCTTGATACAATACAGCGCCAAGACCCTTCAAGCTTGCATCAACATGCAGAATGTATGGCTTTTGTGGGTTAGCGAAAGCCAGGACCGGCGCATGTGTCAAACAGTAGATGATCTGGTGAAACGCATCTGTACAAGCTTTGTCCCACCTGTCCCCAAAGGGCTCTGATTCTTTCAGGTAGACTTTGTCTACATCTCGGACATGCTTGTTTCTCTTCTGCGTTGGAGCATAGCCCTTGGTGAGTTCAGTAAGCGGTCTCACGATGGCAGCATAGTTCTGTATGAATCTACGGTAATAACCGCAAAATCCAAGAAAGGACTGCAATGTCTTCAGGTTTGTCGGCTTAGGCCAGGTGGTGACGGCCTCAATCTTGTCGGGATCGGGTGCAACACCTTCAGCAGACACAATGTGCCCTAGGTATTTGACCCTCGGCAAGCAGATCTGACACTTGTCCACTGAAAGTTTCAGCCCAACTTCTCCAAGACGATCCAAGACCTTGAGCAGTCTCTCTTCGTGTTCCTCGAGTGTCTTTCCGAACACTATCAGGTCGTCGAGGTACACCAGCACCTGTAAGAGGTTCATGTCTCCTACTGCCCTCTCCATCAACCTCTGAAAGGTTGCTGGAGCCCCTGTAATGCCTTGCGGCATGCGCTCAAACTGGAAAAAGCCTAACGGGCAAATAAATGCCGTTTTTTCTTTGTCCTCTTCGCACATAGCTATTTGGTAATAGCCTGAACGCAAATCCAAAACAGAGAACCACTGGCTCCCTGTGAGAGCGTTCAGCGCGTCTTCAATGCAGGGGGTGGTATATTGGTCAGGTGTGGTTCGGCTATTCAACAGCCTGTAATCTATGCACATCCGAATAGCTCCATTCTTTTTTCGAACTACAACTATTGGGGAAGCATAGGGGCTTCGTGACTCACTTATGATCCCTGCCTGCAGCAACTCTTGTAAATGCTTTCGCACATCTTCGATGTCTGCAGGGGCCAGCCGGCGCGAGCGTTGACGAAAAGGCCGGGAGTCAGAGAGCCGGATTTTGTGCTCCACCCCTTTTGCCAATCCCACGTCCCATTCACTCATGGAGAACACATGAGACTTCTGAGCCAGTTTCTTTCGTAGTCTGTTCTTCCATTGTTCGGAGAGGGGAGAATCTCCAAAGTTTATCATACTTTCATCAAATTCAGGGGAGACAGTCTCCTTGGGGGGAATAGTAGCAACTGAATCAATGTAGTACATACCTCCGATCACCGTTCCCGCAGGTATTGAAGTCTCTCTTGAAGATTCGTTCTTGACCAATACTCTCAAGTTGTTGACATCCAGTGCTCCACTGGGCACAACCATGGGATGAAGAAACACATCAGCAGGCAACACAGCTGCTGGTGCCGAATCCACCATCAGAATTTCCTGCCCAACAGGATTCCTCAACTCAACCTTGCACACCACTTGAGTGCCACCATCTGGAGGTAAGGTCAAAGGGCCAGGGCCCATCCATCTGACCCGGCCAGCCTCATCATCATGGGTTAGAACTGTAGCCCCACTGAGGGCAGACTGACCTTCTTGGACAGCAACTCGAAACCCAAGTGTTTTCGTGACATCAATGCCATTCTCTTTGCATTGGTTCACCAAGCGTCTGACATGGCTAGCATTTGTGCCGACCACCACAGATGTCTCATCTCCTGTTCTAGGACTAGGGCAGATGAGTGCAAGGACAGTAACAGTCTGACTGGTCCCTAACACCTCAACTGGATACTCCAAGTCAACCACCACATAACCACGGTAAGGGTAGCTAACTCCAGACTCACTCAAACCCCACAGGGAAAGACCAGACACTGGCTGAATAGGGACATCAGATAGGTGTTTCTGATACCAGGGCTCAAATATGATCGTCACCTGCGAGCCACTATCTAACAAAGCAGTGCAGGGTTTTCCATTAACCTTCAATGGCACCAGGCTAGGCGGACCAACCAACCCATCTGGAATACATGCTTTGTCTGACATGTCCGCAGCACTGTTCTTAACAGAGCAGTTAACTCTACTCACTGTGGCATCACTTGACGGCTTGTTGTTCTTTGACAGCTTCAGAGCCTGAATAAGTCTCTTGATGACTTTAGCTTGGTTTTCTGGGTTCTGGCACTTCCCAGCATAATGTCCATTCTCTCCACATCGATAACAAAAATGCTCCTCCGAGACTTTGAATGATCTTGGGGGAGAGCTGGCAACTGGCTTGGAGGCAGTTACAGCAGAAACAGAGGCTCGAGGTTCAGCTACTTTATTAGTGAACTTCTGTTGCAGGTGCTTTAACTGTTTTTTTAAGGCTGCTATCTCACTGTCAGAACTGCACTCACTGGGGGCAACATTTAGGGGAGCTTTCTTCTCCTGGCTAGCTGGCACATCTTGAGCTGGCTTAGCCATGACAGCAGCAACTAAGGACTTGAGTTCTTTGATCTCGGACCTTAAGTTCTGGATTTCGATTTGCTTTGCACCAGCATTTTGCTTATGCGCACTGTGCACTACTGGTGTAATCTGCTTTCTTGAGGCCTCGTATTCCTCCTCTGAGCGTATCTCTTTTAGCAGCTGGAGAAAGGTTGGCGGCTTTTCCTTCCTCTCCCTCAGACGAAGATTGACCAGCATCAGATCAGAAGCTATAGCCCCACGCAACAACTGTTCAAGCCTTGCTCTATCTGCATAACCAAGAGGAAGACCGCCTCTCTGCACGACCCTGCCCAACGACTGTTCTAGCCGTCTAAGGAAGTCAGACAGCTTCTCACCTGGTTGCTGTTGCAGTAATCGGAAAGCGAAATACAGCTCCTCACCTGACTCTGCTGTCCCAAATGCATGCTCAAGTGCCTCTAAACAATCTTCAGGGCTCACGTCAGGATCACTGGCTCGGGCAGCTTTTAGAATGTCAAGAGCAGGACCTCTAACGCTCTCCATCAGTCTTCGCCTTTTCTCTTTTGGGGAGCAGTCGCACTCTTCCACCATGAGCCGTGCTTGACCCAGCCAGTGTTCAAACTGCTCTTCTCCTGCTGGCGTGGGAGAGGATCCAGAGAAAATTCGTAGGCGGCGATAGCTTCCATGTTCACCTGATGACCTGGATGTCTTGTCAAGCAAATCACTCACCGCTCGCAGTATAGCCTCTGTTGACTTGGCTGCAGCCTCTTCAGCAGGGAACAATGTGCGGAGGTTTTCCACGTGCTGACTTTCTTCTTGTTGTGGTTTTGTCCCTTGTGTACGGGCTTGTGCACCTTGATCTGTTATGACAACCGACCACGGCTCTCCACCCTCAACAGGAAACACTTCAGGGGGAATCATGTCAGCTTTCACCTCTTCCCTGCTTTCACACAAAACATAGTACCGGTTGCATCGTAGGTTGAAGGTTCGACCTCTGACACGCACACGTCCCAAACTCTTCACTGTTTGCATTGTCTCTTCGATTGCAGCAGTGGCTACTTCTTCTCGAATGATAACCAGGACTGCATGACCCTCATCTAATGCTTCGCCACGGCACCATCCCTTTAACTTTGCTATTAACTCAGCTTGAGTCTCCATTTTAACTTAGCAGTTAGCACTATTTATAACTTCAAAATGCTATTCTTTTTTTCTCTGGAAAAATACAAAAAACCCAAGAAACCCACACTAAAATCCCAGCGGTGCCTCCATTTTATGTAGCGCCTCTCTAGCGTGTTTAACTATTATGAGAGGTGGCTAACCTGAGCTCTTTCTTTCTATAAAGAAATAAGATGGGGTTTCTACAATTAACTTCAACAGTATACACTAACAGTGTGTGTGAAAAGTGATTTTTAAATGTTGTCTTGACTTCCCCTTTAAATCAAGTTTTTAACTGTCAACTCTACTCTCTTATGAACTTAAATACTTTCTAAATAATGATGTTTTTAATCACCTTTTAACATGAAATTATTCCTTTTGACCTTAATTAGCTTAAAATATCAAACTCAATGACCACCACTGTTTAGTGTAAACGAAAAATAAATTATTTACTGACAAATTATTTGAACAGGTTCACACACTTTTTAAAGACTTTTTCAAAAAAAATAATATCACCATGACATTTTAATGGGCCCCCATGAAAATAAAATAGCCGGCAATAAAATAAAAAACTGTTCAAATATACCGTTCAAAGATGCAGGCCTGGACGCAGCTCGGGTGCGTTGCAGCCGGAAACAAATGGCTGTGTCGCCTCGACAGGACCAAAGGGGAAAAAAGTACCTTAAACCACAGGTGTTGCAGGCTCACACACCCGCGCTGGAGAAGGGCTGAAGCAGGAGGAGGGGAGAAGAGATGATCCACCCAGAGGAGGAGAAGAAGACACACACCGCCGACGATACCACCACAGCTCGCTCCGTCGTCCACGTCACTGCCGATCTCGCTGTGGCTCAGCCCTGTTGTCTGCAGCACCACACACGCTCTCACACGGGCCCTGCTCCACGGGTCGCTAGCCGCTATCCTGTTAGCAAAAGTCCGTGGAAACTGCTAGCTCTTGTTCAGCCGCTAGCTTCACTTATCTTAAGTTGAGTAGTCCACTCACACAAGCAGTAACTTCTTCACAAAGTCTTCCGAAGCGTCCTGGTCGAACACCTCTATGACCCTAGTGACAGTCATTAACTCACAAGTCTCTTTTCCTTCACCTTTTCATCATGCTTCCATTTCGTCCTTCTCCGTTCTTCTCGCTCTCTCTCTCTCTCTCTCTGGTCCTACCTCCCTCTCCACCTTTTCAAAATAAAACACATTCACAACCATAGGTGTGTCTATTTCTTCCTTCCTGCACTTTTAAACATAGTTAAACATAGTTACAGAGATTTATAAACAACAACAAACAATTGACATATTAAAAGCATAGTTCAATACATTAACAACATTACCTAGTATTCACTTTTTTACTTTTTTACTGAATGACTTTATTTCTTAACCTTAAATAACATTTATTAACCATGAACTTAGACCTCTTTTAAATCTGAAATGCTATTTGTTATGCAATTAACTTATTTATTTGAACATATGCCCTTTTTAGTCCTCATGAATTTCTACCGGGCTACACCTGCATTTCTTTTGTTGTTTTACTTCCCAAATTGCTCATCTTGCTCAGTTTAATACCTTAAAACAGAGCTAATACCCAACAGTTAAAGTCCAGTGTGTTAAGATTTAGACAGCTCTATTTACAGAATTTGGCAGAAATGGAGTATAATATGTATAAATATGTTTTCATCAGTATCTAATAAATAAGAATCGTTATATTTTTGTTACCTGAATGAGTCTTTTATATCTATAGATGCCGTGGGTCTTCTTCCATGGAGTCCACCATGTTGAATCTAGAGTTGTTCCGATTCCGATACTAGTATCGGAAATTGCTCCGATACTGCTGAAAATGCTGGCATCGGTATCGGCGACTACTGGAGTCCAGGCACCGATCCAATACCACGTAATTTATTAAATTAGTAATCTATTTACTGGTTAGCTCCGTTAAGCTCTGGCACAGTTCTTCTTCGCCGCTCCTAAAACAGTGGCGCTGTGCTGCAACCTGCAGCCTGCTGTTTTAGAGGGACGAGGAAGAGCTGATCACGTGACACAGACAACAGACACACACGTGTGTCAGAGCCGGTTGATGCAAGGCTTGGAGCTAAGCTAACTAGCGCTAGCATATCATGTCGGCGGTGTGGCAGTATTTCACGCTGGGTGATGCTTCCACCAGTAAGACTGCGACATGCAAAAATATTGTGGCTGCACTTTAATTTTTTTTTTAAAATAATTATTCCTAGATTTTTTTAGTCAAATTGCATTTGCACTACTGTTTTTTATACTGTTCTATTTAAAAATAAATTTAAAAATAAATGGCTTGAATTTACTGTATTTATTCATGTTTTACAAAGAGTTTAACCTGAGCCAGGCCTTTACACAATGATAATCATATCACAGTCATGCCGGCGTAGTATGATATTTTTTTTAAAACATACTGGTATCGGATCGGTACTTGTTATCGGCCGATACCCACAGCACAAGTATCGGAATCGGTATCGGGAGGGAAAAAATAGTATCGGAACATCACTAGTTGAATCGCCATGTTTCTACAGTAGTCCAGAAAAGACTGTCGAAAACTAAACACTGACTTTAAACAAGGGTTGTTTTCATGTTTTTTTTTTTTTTTTTTTTTTTTGCAGCCACCATAGCTTCTACTTCATGCTGGGAAGTAAAGGGTGAAGCAAGTTGGTTGCAATCTGCAGTCAATCAGTCACTGTGAGATGCCACCACATTGGTCCTTTAAGTTGTTTCTTAGTTGTAATGGTGAAAATTATTTTATATCCCTGGCTCTATGCCTGGTTGTCTGGATTTTGCACAGACACGATTAAGATGGATTACACTTACATCTTGTCTTGCAATATGCATATTCGCTCCACTTCCTGTGATAATGTTGCTATCTGGACTGCCTACCACCTCTTTTTTCTCTTCCATGATGGACTTTCTGGGTGATTTTTTTTTTTTTTTTTTTTTTTTGTATGTGAACTTTTGCATGACATCTTCATTTTTAAGAACAGGAAACTTTTTAAGTACCCTTGAATTTATTTTGTTCTATTCACCTTCCAAACTGCTGGTGCTGCTTAGTTCCATATCTTGAAACAGATGACGGAGCTAATAGACCGTCCCAACAGTTACTTTCCTTGAATGTCAGCGTCAATCATTTTTAGCATTTGGGTTGTAAAACTGTGGATGTCACCATTCAGAACAAAACTCTAACTTGTGGCCAAAGTGCTGCTTCACCGTCCCACACACGTCCTTTTTGCTTCAGATGACAGAACAGACGGCGCTTGCTGCTGCAGTGGGAGCTGAGTCGCAACTTGATTTGTGTCTATTCCTCCAGTGTGTCTGCGGTGTAGCAGCCATCATTCACTGCTAACTGTGTTAGCCATTAGTATCAATTAATCTCAACAAACGCTGTTGGCCATTATACTCAATACATCACCGCAAGCTCTGCTAACTATATACCACACAGAACATAACAGTGCCCGCGCAGCCCAGTCGCTCTGTGGGAGAAGATGAGAGATACATGTGTCATTCCCCATATGGCTACGTGGGAGAGTAAGAGAGTTACAACTAGAAACAGGGTAAGAGACAGAGGCAGGGGGAGAAGAGTGAAAAAGAAGGTGATGTATAACTCATTCTTGCCCTCTGGGACTGAGGAGCGCAGCCTCTGTCAACACAGTAAATATACTCCCGGTATTTGTCATAATAGTTCATTAGTGCTGGGAAAAGATTTACGTAGGTTGCAGGGGTGAGGAGAGTGGATTAGGAAAGGGGCATTTTGTTTTCCAAAATACATGTTCTGAAACATATTTTAAAACTCCCCGACAGTTGGCACCTTCCCTCGTAAACATATTTCCATTAAGCCCTCCCCCTCTCTCTCTCTCTCTATCAGTCTCTTACTCTCTCTCTCTTTCCAGCATTTTCAGACTGCTTAAATTAGCCTCCTCATCATTTTGCTCTCTATAATCCTCCTCCCCTCCTCCTTTCTCCTCTGTTGTCACCAGCAATAGGGTGATCTATTGCTCTTTACATGATGGGCTGTGCATTATCTAATATAGAAGATGGGAATGTGTTGGGCAGTGAGACAAAGAGAGAGATGGCAAGACATAGAGAGAGGGAGACGCGTCATAACTTGGACTATATATCATTGTGATGAGAGGCTCTGCAGCAGTGGACTGAGATGAAGTTGGACCATAGTATTATATTAGTTAAAGGGATAGTCAAACATTTTGGGAAATATACGCGTTCTCTGTGGGTTCATGAGATTGGTCGTTAATCTCATGGCTGTCTTAAATACAGAGCAGGAGTCGGGATGTCATACAGAGCCTGGTTATGTTGAAAATCGAAAAAAGAAAAAGCCTGCATACCCACACCTTGAAAACTGACGTATTTAGAAGGCATCGTGTTTGTTTCAGCAATAGATAAACAGAAATTTAAAAATAACAGTTTATGATTTTAAGTGAGAGTTTGTACCTTTGTGAAGTTTATATTAGCTGCAGTGGGGGATGCCAGTTACAGTGAGGAAACGTTTTTTTTGGTTGTAAGCTGCACATAAGTGCGATGCTGCCAAACCTGGCAACGCAACTGTGCCAACAAAACTGAAAAAGTTGTACATTGACTGCACGCCGCTGTTGTTCGCCAAGAAACAGCCCCCCCCCCAAAAAAAAAAAAATTTGTCTACTGTCTATCAAGACAAGAAATTAAAAAATGAAATATAATTATGTATAAATAGAAAACACTCCCTATGCCTCCCTTCTTTATGCTAAGCTAGGCTTTTTAAATGGACTCCAGCTCCTTAGTTAATGGACAGACATCTCATCTAAGAACGCATTTAAGCATCTCCTTCAACGATCTCCTTAAACGGTTGTACCCTTTAAAGCTGCACTAATTGACATTTTTATATTAACAATGGGTCAAGTGACAATGTAGTTTGAAAGGGATTGGTCAAAGTAATGAACCTACTTATACAAAGAATTATCATTCGACTCTACAGTTCTCTCAGCTCTATGAAGCGTTTCAGCGTCTTTCAGCTCATTGGTTTTATTGTCCGCAACTTGACTGTTGGGATCACTCTCGCTGCTCTCATCAATCTCATTTCAAGTTGCAGTAAGAAACCGCTTTCAGCAAAAAGAGCTCTGATAAAGCCACTCTGCGCTACTTACCCTGCGCCAAACAACAGGCAGACACAGTTAGCAACTAACCGGTAAACATTTAGAATTTAATAGCTAAAAAGCCGGATGTTTCTCTCAGTGGTGGGTGGAGACCAAAACAGAGCAAAAATGAAGATAAGTACTAGATTTATATCGGTGCATGCATAATCCAAACACATGCTAATGTTACTGCATGTCTGCTGGATGTGTAACTAGGCTTTGTAAGGTGATAATATGTCTATGTTGTGTTCACAGTTTATTCTGCGGTCCCAGAGTGGTGGGGAAAAAAAAAATCAATCAGTACTGCTGTGAAGACAGACAGGAAGGCTGACAGACAGATTCCTTGGTCATTCAGGCACTTAAAGCAGCTGTGCCTAGTCTGTGGGAATCAACTCGGTTTTGCTCCCTTTTAAGAGGCAGCAGTCGACACTTCTTAGTATGAGTGCTGACACATTGGCATGAGTGCTGATCCGCTCAAGGATCGCCTCATAGGTGAGTTTCATTATTTATATTTCAGATAAGATTAACTATAATGGACGGGGGTCAATGACCCAAGAAGATCATTACTTATCCACTGACTCAGGCACTGGCCTACCTTGCCATTCCTCAATTACCAGCTGACAGACAGGCCCGTGGAAATAGGGTCATGCCAAAGCCCCAGCCTCCCCACGTATATTAGGCTAAATCTCCTTCCTCTCACCCCGCTACCCCTCTCTGGGACTCTCCAGGGAATGTGGAAGAGATTGAGTGCTCCATTGTTTCTGCTAATACAGTTTAACTGCCTGTCAAAGAGGCAGTTGGGAGCTGCTCCGGTCTTAACCACCAGCATGTCAGTCACTGTTACTGTGTATGCGTGTTTGCGTGTGTTTGCTTGTGTGTACATGTATGTAGCATGCACTCAGTATGTGTAAATGAATCATATACATTTCAGCATGCATGATAAAGCATGTTAAATTACTTGCCCATCAATGCTTTCTCATGATGGTTTTTCTATATGTTCCTCAGTCTCCTTTATTCTGCTTATATCCTAAAAACTTGCATTTATTGGTTTCTCTCTAACTTGGTCCTTCCAGCCTATTCCATATGAATGCCTAACCGTACAAATACATTTAAATGCATTTACCCCCTATCTGCCTTTGCTTCCTGACTGCCAACCCCGCTTTCCCCCCTCTTAAATAAACCAATTTAATCATGGAGGCTTCTCTGCCCTTGCGCATTTCTGTGTGCCTGTGTGTGTGTGTGTGTGTGTGTGTTTGCTTGTTTGTGCTTAGAAGTGACTGTGTGTGTCTATGTGTGTGCGATAGAGAGAGAGAGAGAGAGATCCCCACAGGCTTGTGCATGTGTGTGTGTGTTTGCAAGCGTGCACATGCATCCTCCTCTTCCCCCTGTCAGTGTTTGGTTCAGTGATGCCCAGCATACTCATCCAAAATCTGTGTGACCTTGCCAGTCAGCTAGTCATTCAGCCATGGCGGGGCACCTAGTACACCTGCCCTGTTATGCTGTTTGTGTGTGCGCATGCAGTATGTGTATGTATGGCTTTTTCTTCCCTCCTCCTTTCTGTATTATTTCTGAAGCTTCAGCTGTAACAGGCAAACAGGACCTCATTTTGTCCCCCATGATCAGCTGATTAGTATCTGATTGGGCTTTTAATCCTAATGACTTTTTCCAACCCACGCTTTAAGATCAGACTGGTTTTGTCACCCAGTTCTGGCCGATAAAACATGCTCCCTTCAGGCCTGTCCCGAAGTGACTGCTGTGATTGCATAATGTCATATTTTGAATGTATTTGAATTTGGAAATTTGCCGCTTGAGATGGCAGGCAAGATACCAGGAAGCAAAAATGAAATAGTAAATGCTCTCCTTTCCCACAACAATTGCTATCAAAATGTCCCAAAGCATTTCTCAGGTGCTTATTCCTTATTTGTTTCATCGAAACTGTAGCAGCAGCTGACAGTTTATAACCCTAATTGTTCTTAAAAATGCCTGGATGCGAAGGTTTTTAACTAGGTATAAATGTGAAGCAGGGTGTTACTGCAAAAGAGCCTAAGTGCTGAGCAAACCTTCCCTGGATAAATAGAGATTAGAAACACACACACACACACACACACACACACACACACCAACAACAGCAACATGGTTGCCAGCCAGGTCTTATGTGAAATAGACCAGACTCAAGGCTAATATCAAACAATACAGCAAGGAGCTGCTATACTGTAATTCCAGGACAGGCTTGAGTAATTCTGCCAACGGAAATCCTGATGTTGCATCTCATCAATCATTTCTGTGCGAATAGCAGCACCTGCGTGTGTTTTGTTCTCATTCTGTTCAGTTCTGTAAACTTCCTGTCTCCTGTGGGGGGACACTGAGCTTAATTCATTTCTCTAAAGCAGCAATCTGGCTGTGGGCCCTTCAGTGGGAAACCAGAGCAGCGTCTCCATCATCCTAATATTAAAATGGCCCGCATCCCTCCCTCTACCCCTCATCTGTTCTGGCTGGCACACCCCAGTGCCATTTGTCACACAAACAGCATCTCATATGAGAGTGGGGTTGACATCAGCCCACCAGGAAAGACAGATGATACATTTCACTATACCTTTAAATAATTGCAGAGGCTTGTCCGTCAGACTACTGCAGAGAACAGAAATGAGTAAAAACCCAGTGGGTCATAGCAGGAATGAACGAGCGTATTGGTTCTGATTCTGCATTTTCTCTTCTTCTCTGTTCTTTACTCGACTGCCACCTTCCTTCCTCTCTTCATTTTGTGTCTGTGTAATGGCCTATGCAGACCAAGCACCACCAGTGTTGGCTCAAAAGTCATTGCACGTAAAATGTGTTCTTGGATAAGACATCAGAGTTTGCATTTAATCATTTTCTTGTCCTGGAAAATGTAATCTTGAAATGCACTTAACAAACTAGCACACTGAACACTTGTGGATGGGCAAAAACTGATCATTACTGATGTCTTTTTCAATTTAAGTGCTTGTCGAAAACTACTGTTCCGTACTTTTGAAGTCCTGCACCATCTTGATTACTCACTCTCGTTTACCTGATGTGACACCCTTTTACACGTGTAAAAAACATGCAGTTACACACTTCATTCAATATTGTTTTTACTTATAATGCAAATTTGTTAGTAAATTAAGTTTACTCTTTACCTACCTCTCATGATTGAATAGTTATATATTCAGTGAAGATATTTTTTATATAAAAATTCTGAAATGTGGAGGGCCAAAGTGGAAACCTGAATAATTTGAAATTAACATTACCACTCCTGGTGTGCAGCGAACATCATTTTTTGTTGTTGAAATTCTTTTGCTTTTTTTTTTTTCCCTCTTTCTTCCCCCCTGCAGGTGGAGATAACTGTTGGAGGTGATTTAGTATCAGAAGAGTAGGTAGGGTGAAGAAAAGGAGCAGAGGGGGAGTTGTCTAAAGGCGAGTAATAGATGGACTGGCAGGGATCACAAGGGGACACAGGAGCTGCAGAGCTGACACCGAATCGTCTGAATCAGGCTTTCTCAAGGTCTTTTGTAAATTCACAGTTTGATCTTAGCCTGGGGGGATCGGGGGGAGACAAATGGGAGGGAAAGGTGGAGCAGAGCAAAGAAGGGGAGTGGAGGAAAAGTAAGAAGGGAAGGAAAGAAATTGAGAGCCCAATCTGGTATTTTAGGAAGGGGAGATGGATTGGTATCTAATACAGTGCAACTAGGATGACAAATGTTTGTTTTCCAGAACCAGCTTGGATGATACTTGGTGCTCCCCTCTGTGCTGTGAGAGGTAGCTGGTGCTGACAGTTAATGAGACTGGGAGGACTATCCAACACATGAGATTAATGTTGGATATTCAAGCTTGCAGTAGATGAATCAAGCCTCAAGCTGCCAGTTTGAACCACATAAATTATTGAACGCCAGTGGAATCCACCATTCTGTTTAAATACAGCTGAATTGTTACACGGCACACCTGTTACAAAAGCACTAAGTGGCCACAGTGAGAACAAGTGACCTACCATCATACTAATTCGATAGTGTTCTCTGTTTTAACTGTGCGGCAGCAACTTTATTGATTTGTAAAACAACAAAGCACTAATTGTCCCTTCAATTTGCAATGTGTTTAAGTCTTGAGAGGATCGCGTCCTTATCAGCGCTGTGCCAGGCACCAGGAAATGGTGCCGGAGTCTCACACAAAAGCACACTCCAATGGGCTGCAGCCTATATGCGCACATGCAAACTCAGGCATGCACACATGTTCACATGCGCATACGTGGAAACGCACAAATTCACACACGGACACACAGCCCTACCTGTGAGCAGACCACCCCAGAGGCCGTTTCATCTGCCCAGTCATGTATGTGTGTGCGTACGCGTGTGTGTCTGTGTGTGTTTGAATACCTCAAAGACTCATGCCGAAGCCCGCCACTCCGCTCGCTCTGCAGCCCTAAGCTGCGGGAGGCAGAAGAAAAGGGATTTGCGAGTTCACCACTGACTGCTGAAATGACTGCGATGCCTTGGCGAGTTCTGCTTATGTGGGATTTAAGTGGCTGAGAAATTCGAGGACAGTTTTTACTTCTCTGATTCAATCCACTGACTGATCTGTCTTTGGCAAATTTAATACACGAATGTAAGATTTAAAACCTCAGGGGCGAAAGAAGCTCTTGACTACTTCCTTTTCAATAGGTTGTAATAAAAAGTGTCATTGTGAGGGGAACTACTCTCCATAACCCTGCGGGTGCAATTTACAATATATTTGTATATCATAAACTGTGTATACAGCCCATCCACAGACTCGAATCACAAATCTTTCACACTGTGTGTTTATGAGGTGACTATACAATGCATTGTGAAATAGCAGAGTTAATCATTTATGGGTGCAGAAATTCTAAATTCCAATTTTTTTTTTCCTAAATCTACCCAAAGTGTCAGTTCCAGTGGTTTCTTTTTGCTTATCCTTAAGCCAGGACCGGCTTAGACTGATAAGAGGAGCTAGCCGTGGGTCATCAGCTGCTTAGCCTGTGTGTGTATGTATGTGTGTGTGTGTGTGTCCATATATGGATGTGTGCATCCTTGCATTTCAATATGATACAGCATTGGCTTGTTTGATTGTGTGCATGTGCATGTATGAGCGTTGATACTCATTATATGCCAGCATATGCACTAGCATTGTGTGTATTGTCAGCAGTGCTGATGTGGACCATATGCAGAAGTATTCAGAGAGGTTGGGGATCTGCTTTATCTCAGCTCTCCGTTGCTGTATAAGAAATCCTTCCCTGGCCACATTCAGGGGCCAATCCTATATATTGCACCTGCACCTGTGCTGCGATAATGGTCATGCAGGTAAAATAATATGGCTGTTTAAGTATGCAAAAATGTATTAGTGTGTGCATTCCTCCTTCTGTGCTTTATGACTATAGTTAACTGAATTCAACTTTTAATTTTACTTGCTCTGAGTTCCCTTATTCTACTGTATGCTATTCTAGTATAATCAGTCTTCTGTATTATAATCTATTGGACTCTAATTTGCTACTTTCTTTGGTGTTCCAGTCTGCTCAGTTGCTCCCTTTTATCTCCCTCTGTGTTTCTCAGCCTACCAAAATTCAATTAAGGGACTAACAAGATGATGAAGATGACATGAAAACTGTAAACCAAGTTGGGGGGGGGGGGGGGGGGGGGGGGAACAAGTATTATGGGCAACCTGCGCACATTGTGACAATGGAGACCAAATTCAGCACTTTTATTTGGCGTTTGCTTGTGAGGAGACACCAAATTTGATTTTGTTTAGTTTGCAAAGGTCGGGGTAAAGTTAAGCATAAATGTTCGATAGAAAAGGGCAGAGACGCAGTTGGCTGTCTTGGTTCCAGCATTAGATGAGGAGGAACTTGTTTGTACACAATCAGACGTGCAGTAAAACTAGCCATTTGTGCTGTCTCTAGCGTTGGAGTAGCCTTTTTAAATTCATAATTATTTAAATGGCTGCACTAGCAGTACCAAAGTCTCATTATCCCCTTTGTTGACATAACGCATTTATCTAACATGTAGTTCAATATAATCATTAAGTGATAATCATGAACAATATTTCGCTGACTTAATTGATATTTTAAGCCTCAGTCCCATTCTGATAATTAATGTAGAAACAACTTCAAAATGATGTTTAACAATTTGCTTAACCAGCCTGTGATGGAGGCTGTCTAAGTGCTGTAAATGTTTCTTTAAACACAAAGCTGTACTCTACTCTGTTCTGCTTTGCTGTGATCTGCTGAATTACACTTCATTTCCCTTTGCTCTACTCTGGTAAATGTTGTAAAACAGCTGTCTTAGCATGTAGTGAGACGAAAGAAAGACAATTTAGTCGCAATGCAGTCTCCTTGTTCTAAGAACTGTCTTGTACACAAGTTTTAAAACATGGCACAAGACAAACAGTTGTCAACACAGGAGAAATAAAGGTCTCCATATAATGGCAAATTGTCATTTTTACATTTTCAGTCTGTACCGATTAAACAAATAAGATATATTCTGTTAATTAGTGAGATTTACATTTAGAGTTTTGTAACCTTTGGACAAAGCCTGGCTCTTTCCCTCCATTTGTGCTAAACTAAGCTAATCCAAGCAACTGTTGGCCCAAGAAACATATTAGCTGTATTGAAGTTAGAGTCATCGGACTCTCTGCAAGAAAGCAAATAAGCTTATTTCTCAAAATGTCAAATAGTGTGATTCTAGCAGAAAATTGCACTTCAGTTCATTCAGTTTGTACATCTAAAAGAGGAGATTAGATGAGATGAGAGGAGAGAAGATGAGATGAGATGAGATGACAGGTCTTCATAATCTAATGGGGAACATGGGCTGCAGGATAAAGACCATGCAGTGGCTGTAAGGAAATTATATGGCTTTTAGATGATTTAGAGTTTCCCGTTTATGGTATTTCAGGACATCAGATCTTGTGTAAAAGTAGTTTACAGCACACTCGTAAATCTTGTTCCTTGTTTTTTCCGATTATTTACTATGCAAATTCATCTAATACTCAAGTGTCATCATTCTGGTAGGATTATTATCTAAGGTGTTACGAGGTCTGAACTAACTTCCCTGCAGGCTGAGCTGAAACTAAATCTGTCCTATATTGCGTGCTGTTTGGAAAATGCAGGCATGAATTACGTCTACTGTAGCTCCACAAAACACAGCAGGCGTTGAGCAACACACAACTTCATGAAGCAATGAGAATCATTTGCTATGAAAGTTTAATATTGGAAATTTATGTCTGTGGTTAATAAACCGCGTATCAAAGTGGCTGTAACTACTTCTGAACTGCAGTAATTAATTGGATTGCTGCAAAATAGTTAAAGTACATGCCAGACAGATATCTACTTTATATTCTTTACAGTCTGAGGAATTTCTTTCTTTGATGTTTGAATTTCAATAGCAGGAGTATTGATTCCTTTTAAGTCCAGCTGGGAATCCGGTCCAGCATGGAGGAAGACTCATGAATGAAGAAGAAAAGAACTTTTGAAGGCATACATCTCAATCTCCTGTTCAGTTACGTCTCTCCATTTTTATCCTAATGCTTCTCAATTCCATATAGATGACAAACAGGATTTTCGAATTAGATTCACCAGGACGGAGTCACGTTTCTCATTAGAGCCACTTTTTTTCCCTTTGGAATCAGTATTTTCCCGTCCGTCTGACTGAGTTCACACCAGCAGATCAATAAATGGCTCAGTTTATTATGTGAAACAAACACACCCAGCAGGCCATTATTTTGTCCCTCAGTGTGACAGTAAAAATACATCATAAACATCTTCCAACTGGCCTGATGCCTAGAAATCGATTATGGCTTTATTGATACCCACTGTAGCATGTCATAGCCACGGTAATGATATGATACATATTAAACCACTAACAACACAATCTTCCATCTGTTTTCAAAATATTGACCTTGACTTGTGCACAGACAGTGGATCACAGTTAAAATGAGTCATTGTATTGATCTCAGAAATAAGCGTGATGTGTTTGTGCTGGTCATGTCTGGAAAGTGTTGACTATTTTTCCTCCTGTGAGATCAATATTCATTACTTGTCAGTTTAGAGCTTAATTATGAATGGTTATAATTAATGCTTTGGTCGTATGATGAATGGTTATCATTGTGTACGGTGGCGCCTCGTGCCGACAGCGACAGCGGTTTACAATATCATTTCTCCTCTGAGCCCTTGGCTAGTTCATACCCTGTGACCCTGTGCTCCCCATGCATTTTCAGCTTCTGCAGACTGCTAATCAATGATCTAAATTGTCTTATACATAAGAAATAATGCGGCAGTGCCTGAAGGTGATGCATCATAAACGGAGGCTTGTCCGTGGAAAATGACATATCTTTTTTTCAAGTTTTCAGTTCATGTATTCTTTATCGCCAGGAACGCCACAGCAAAGTTTGAGGGGAGTTATTTCAGGGCACCCGGAGCTCTTCAAAGGCTTGGATGGACATAACACTCTTCCTGCTGAAGTATCAGTACAAGATCTTCAATTCAGGTGGTTTAAAAATGAATGGATTTTTTTTTGGCAAAAACTGACTGAAAATGTTCCAAAGCTTTCAGCCACATCTTGCGGTTTTCAGAGGACGGAGTTGCTCAGTTCTCATGGAGATTTTTCAGTTGTTGTCACCAAAGTATGGAAATTCAAGCATGCATAAAAAAAAGGTGTTTTTATATAATACTGTAACTCCTGTCTCTGTTCAGGAATGGTCTAAAAAGTCAACGGTACAAGCTTGTGTCCTAAATACGTAGGGAGGGAAGTGAGCTACACTCAGGGAGCAAATGCAGCAAGAGGCATCTATTCACAGCGCATAAAGTTCTGTCCCACTAATAGCAAAGGGAAGATGAATTCTACAGCTGTGGTGCAGTGTTTTGTTCCCAATTACTCCATAGCAATGGAGGCTGGAGCAGGTGTGAATCACTGTGTTCAAAGGATGGATGTATCTGATGATGGAGAGTCAGTGGACATGCATGAAATCTCAAAAACAAAGTTATAATAATTCAAAGAGATGGCCACAACATAAACCTATTGTACCACTGAAACTATGTTCATGGATATTGAGGAAATGCAGTATTACCAAGAGGTTGTACAAGGCTTACAATGCAAGAAAAGCAAAAAGACAAAAGTTGCATGAAAAAAAATCAGTTTAATACACATTTATTGAAAAACAAATAAAATATTAAAGAATCCATGTAATAAAATTAGACATACTTTAGCCACTTGATGTAATGGTTGGAACAGCTGAAGAAAAGAGATGAAAAAGAGTAGAATGGAGACATTACTGTCGTAATCGTTAACTTAATTAGTTTCTGTTTCAAGTCTTTTTACTTCCTCCTGACATGTCTCTCGGCCAAGTAGTTGGAAGGCAGGCTATAAATTTAAAAGTTAATAGGCTAACATGGGACCAATTCAGGTTTGTCGTGCTTTCTTCTCATCCCTGCTTTCAGCCTCTACATGTACAGAGCTCCTGACGTGTGTTTTGGAGCTTCACTTAGGATTGTCCCGGATGATTTCCAAACCTCTTTGGATTGAATGGAAGTGCCTGTCTTCAGATGAAACACGTTAGTTTATTCCATCACTGAGACCAGCGAGTTATCAGTCACCATCAGTTGCCCCCAGAGCACTGTGGGGTGGAGAGGTTTTATTGGATATGTGCTTGTGCGTGTGTGTGTGTGCATGTGTGTGTATGGTTATTGACACCAGCAGAAGGACAGAAACACCCCCAAGGTAAAAAGGGATGTTGCATTTTCTGATTTATTTTCATTTCTAGACTATACCTCATAGGAGTACCTCATAATCATTTACAAAGACAGCCGCACACACGCACAAACACACACTGAACTGCAAGCATACGCACAGCCTCACGGAAATCCAAGGATTAAAAGCTAAATAGAAGCATGTGTGTGGGTTTCTCTATGTGTGTGTGTGTGTGTGTTTGTCTGTGTGTGTGTGTGTGTGTGTGTGTGTGTGTGTTTTATTAGGGTATGATGAGAGAGACGGGGAGATTTTTGGCTGTGCTGAGCAGAGAGAGGTTCAAAGCTGTGGGCTTTTTTTTTTTTTGCCGTCTCCCTGCTTTAGCATGTGCACCATCAATGACCTCAATTAGCTCTGCGTCTGATAGACACACACACAGAGCAGACTGAGATCACATGCATACACTAGCAAATGCTGGGATATAGTAAAATAAAGAGCGGGGCGACGGCAGTGATGAGTGGATTAGTTCTGGTTTCATTTGAATGTGCTGTTCACACGTGTTTGTGTACGCCTCTGTTTCATCGTTAAAGATAAACCTTTGACTTTTCCAGTCTTGCTGCATGTTGGCGGGGGAAAAAAAAGGAGTGTGACAGAGAGTGAGAACGTGACAGCAAAAGAGAGAAGCACAGATCGTATCAACAACTAGAGGGACGAGACAGCGAGTAGAAGTTGGGTATGGATCAAAGAGAAACTGTAAAGAAATAAGAGAGGAGACAGAGGGAGAGAGTCAAACAGCCAACAAAGAAAAAGTAGAAAAGGCAAAGGGAGCTTCAGTTCAAAGAAACCAAAAAAGAAGGAAGAATGGCACAGAGGAAGAAGATGGAAGGAACTTAAAGGGAGAAGAGAGGATGAAATGGGGAGATGAATGAATGAAAGGAGTGTGGCAGAGAGAATGAATGAAACCGGAAGCAAGAAATGAAAACACAAAGAACAAGAAGATGAGTGAGCAAGAAGGCAAAGAGGAAGAAGCGGGCCTGTGCACAGATGTAGACGAAGGAAGCGGGGATCTGTCAAACGGCAGGCTCGCTGAGAAACAGTGCTCTGACCTTCACGGGACAAGCTGCTACCACTGACGAGAATTTATGCATGCTCTCACTTTGTATTATTGGCTTAGTACGGCGAGAGTGTACACGTGTGCACAGCCAGGCATGCGTGGCCATATGTGTGTGCGACTTCGTGTGAATGAACACCTGAGGATGTGGATACGTGTAATTGTGCGCATGTGGAGCGCGTGCCAGCCACAGTGTGAATAAGGTGAAGATTGAGGGTTTTCCCTCCATTACACTCATTCTCCGACCTTCTCTTTCGCTGTTGCTCTCTCTCCCTGCCATCTCTCTCAGCTCTCAGCAGGAACTCCATTAGACCTCGCACTGTTATCTTATCCTGGAAAAATAGCCAAACCGCCTGCGGTTCAGAGCAATTATTGTACACCATATCTCAGGAGGTGTTACAAATTAAACATGGCTTGGGTCATGCACGTTTTAGCTTTAAGCAACAGCGTACAAGCATATATTCATACTGTAACATCCTACCGTATTACACATATTGATAAGCATCAGATCCCAGAACAGTTGCACAATTTGTTATAAAAATTAGAAGTTGGCAGCACCGGAGTTATAGAATATAATAAAAGGTCATCATATAATATTGATGGAGTAACAGAAACCCAATAATGATTCATCATGAACGAGGGGTACTGTTAAATACAAACAAGAGGTTAATGTTTGAGGCATAGGTGTCCTGAGGGAAATGCTAGTGTGTGAGTAATACTTCAGAACTCCTGAGGCGGTCAGGAGAATTATAATAGCGTTTTTTTTGTCCAAGACGTTTATCTGAAGGGTAAGTAGCTGAATTAATTGTGATAAAATATCTGTCTTCCTGCCCTTCACGACTTGGACTTCAGCGAGGCAGCAGCTAATCAGTGATCTTCTCCGTGGACCTGACTGTAATTTGAACTCCCCAGGAATAAAAATGAACAAAAAAAACATGCAAAGCAAACTAGAGCTGCAGTATTTCCTGGTAAAAATGAATGCTGATGGATCAATACAGAAAGAATGATCTTCTCCTCATAAATGAGTAGTTCACCTGTTGTGAAAGCTTACCAGTTAACGGCAAAATCACAAGTGAAGTGAAAGCTTATAAAAAATATTCTCAGATGTTTGAGGATTTAACATGCACATCTGCTCATGCGACGAATACTTATTTTTTTCCTTTTTCATTTTATGTTCTTAATTTGCAGTGTGAAACGATATGAACTTTATCTCGCTTATTCAGCTTATTTGCTGAGTGTTTTCAATGAGTTTTGAGGTTTATGGAGACTTACTTTACAACTCAACATTACATAACTGAATTAAATGCAGCCCATAGGGATGAATACAGATGAAGTGGGGGAGACACATTTTAGATGCTTTCCGCACCACTGCTGTACTTACGAGGAATACTGTAACCAAAACAAATTGCTTCCTTGTAGCTATCCTGCAGTACTAATGCGGGATAGCTGCACGCAAGGCGGAATTTCTACAATAGCCACCACTGCAGGTTCATTTTCAGCGAATTGAATAAATATCTGCTGTGCAGCTCAAAATGTCAAGGAACTTAAATAAATGTACACCAAGGGAGCAAAAAAAAAGAAAAAAGGCAGTTTGCAGACTCTGCTTTTTTTATTGTTTATTCCCTCTCTGGTATCTTTTTCTGATCTGGGTCTGCATGTGCGCACACGTGTGTGAGGTTCTAGTTATGCCTCAGTATCTGTGTGTGCGTGCATGTGTTTTCGGGTGTGTTGTGCAGATTGCAGGAAGCTCGCGCTAAGCAATCTGTCTACTTGAGAAGCATCTGCATCTACGACGGCAGTCGTCCACCTGTTGTGCAAGCCAACAGTACAGAAGGCTTTCCAAGTCTTTGGATAGAAGGGGAGGAATTATCACAGACACAGACTGATAGCTTCTGATGTCTGGCCATGAAGCCAGTTGGAGATTCATGGCCACACCCCAACATGAGATTAGCAGAAGTAGAGAAAAAATTTTTTTTTTTTTTTTTAGCTTCTTTTAACTTCTTCTGAACCGCATGAAAACACACACACAGACAACCTGCTGACTTCACATGGACACAATAATACCTGCAGACACTCAGCAGGGCTTTAAATTTTCACACCTACATCGAAACAAACACACACACACACACACACACACACACACACACACACACACACACAAAACATACAACACACAACACCCACAGGCCAGAGGCTGTTTTCTGACATGTGATTAGCGATGACTCCCAAAAGTTAAACTGGCCTCTGGTTGCGCGCACACACACACACATACATACAAACGTTGTATACACAGACGCTGGGGTAAGTTAAAGAGGTTTTCTGCCCTGTAGTTGTCCTTGGGCAATATCATCACACAGAGAATCAATAGAGCCATTGCTCAGACTGAATGGAAAGAAGGAGAGAGACATTGAGAAATATATAGGAGGAGAGGCGGGGGGGGGGTGCAAAAAGATGGGGAGTGAGAGGAAGAATAATAGATGTGAGGCAGGAGAAGGGAGATGGAGAGAGCTGGAGCAAGGAAGAGGGGAGGAAAAACAGAAAAGTGAGTAAAAGAGTGCATCATTAGAGAGGTGAGAGTAGGAGAGTATCACAGAGGGGATAAGAGGTGGAGTGGAGGAAGGAGCTGGCAACAGTGTTTGAGGCAAAGGAGCACAAAAGAAAGCTGAAGACAAAGTGACAAGGATGGATGAAGGAAGCAAGTGAAAGTAGAACAGATGGAGAAGGAGGGGAAAAATCAGGAGGGGAGAAGAGGGATGAGTGAGTGAGCAGCACATGTGAGCATGTAGTGAGTGAGAGAAAAAGGAGGGGAAGTAAGGAGGAAGGATATAAGAGCAGTGACTCAGTTTGTGATTCAGTAAAAAAATATCAAAGAGGGGAAAGGAAGAAAATAAGGATAAAAGCGGACTGAGTGAGTCTGAGCAAATAAGGAAAGGAAGGAAAGAATGTTAAGAGGGAATGAAGGGAAGATGGAAGAAAGAGAAAGTGAGTAAAGGTTTGAGTGAGTGATGAAGTGAGACGAAGAGTGACCCTGCTATCAAGTTTTGTCAGATTTATGGTATAGTGTACACGAATGACACTTTATTATGTCTGAGGATCAAATTGTGATGTACTTACACTCGTCAACATGGCCGATCAGCGCGGGGGGTTTCTGCTTGAGCAGTAATAAATTTCATACAGTAAAGCCGAAAGTAAAACGCAGCTACAAATTTGGTACAGGGGGCATCCGTTCATAGCTGAACGTCATGAAACATTCAATTCCTTGTATTATTATGAATTTTTAAAGCCAGACTTATCAATATTTACCAGCTGCGACAGTGACTGCTGGTATTGTTTTCACCTTGTGAGTCTGTGTGTGTCATCATGGCAAGATGTGCTCCTGGAGACACCTACTGTAGCTGGAACTACCGAGAGGATTTTCAGTACTTTGGCAGGTGTTTTTATTTCTTTTTGACTGTCTGTCTGTGGACAGATTTTTGTCAAGTCGATAGCATCAGAACTGTGCAAGACTCGAAAAAGGTACTTAGAACAGGCACCACTGCAACCTTTTATGCCGGGCCCTAGCTACAGTATAACGTATTGTGTCATCATATATGTTTTTTACGTATCTGTATATGACAAAAGTACCATGTAGAATAAACATAGAATTTTTGGTAGCTTGTGGATAGCTCTTTACATTACAGCTTGGTAATAACAGTGGGCGGAATAGTTAATAACACAGGTAACAATTAATACATGTAATTACAAGGTAATAACAGGTGATAATAATAAAGTAATAACTAATTATAGGTATATCTGGGTAAAAATAAACATTTTTGCTCAACTTGCTAACAATAAAATAGTTTACCAGTGAAATATTGGGATTAAAAATTGCAATATGGTGAAATTAATGGGTTCATAACCTGTTAAAAAAACGAGGTAATATATATTGATGCTTTCAAAATATTAAGGACAACTAATGCTGCAACTTATTACCTGGTAGTTTCTGTGTAATAATCATGAATCATGGTTCCTAAGGTCTGGAACATCAGCATATTGACGGGCGTCACGGCTGGTGTGATCCTATCGCAAGATGGTCTCTAGATTTATATCAACAATGGCTCAAATGACTATAAAAGTATGTAATGTGAAAGGGTGTTGCTCATAGTGATAAACCCTCATAGAGTTATCACCTGACTGCAGTTCTCTTCAGCTCTAGCGTTTAATTGTTTCGGTTTTATGGCCTGCAACTTAACTATTCTGGTTCTGTCACACCGCTCTCATCAATCCATTTCCAATCGCAACCCGACCAGCACGCAACGGCAGAAGGACAAAGTTAGCAACTAGTTGGTGAACATAACCATGGGCACCTGATTATGTTTTAAAATCAAGGTGCAAACTTGGAAAAATCCATAACTGGTGAGGAATGTGGGGATCCACCCTCACAAAAAAGGTCATTTAAAATTTGAAAATTTAAAATCAATCAAATTTCATAGAAAAGTTTCTACACTTAAAAGTTAAATGCATCGAAAAATTGAAGAGGCTTTGTGTTCCAGCAAACAACTTAATCATACACACAATGGTTGTATAGATCTATAAATGGTGCTGACACAGCAAAAAGTCACAGCCACAAAGCATGGTGAAAGAAATGGAGAATTTTAAATAGATCTATTTGAACCTGAAAATACTTTTGGAGGTGAACCAAATTGTAGAACTTCAATGCAATCTCATCGTCTATCAGCTTATTAATCGTATGTTATGTATATTAAGGATGCTAAAACTGTGTTGGATGGGTAACTGCAGGGGACACTGTAACTGTGACTCACTTCAAATTATGATATGTCCTCAATATGCTGCGGCATCACGTTGTGCCTCGGTTGCAGCCAAGAATGTTCCAACGTGTGCGTGTGTGTGTGTGTGTGTGAGTGTGCATGTGGATTAACAGACTGTGAATCACAGCTAAAGCATACAATCACTGACTGGTTTGACTGAACCAGCTTTTTTTTTTATTACTTGTTTTTGTCGGTTTCTGAAAATGAAAAAATCCTACCTCTGTTCCCCGTTGCTGAATAATGGGGATAGATTTGCTCCGCTCGTTCCATTGATCAGCCGCCTACGAAAATAGCAGAGCATTTAGCACCTAAGGAGCCAGATTTTTCTCAGAAGTTGGTAAAGACTAGAACAGATTCTAAAATACGAGTTACTATTAATCAGGTGATCAGAGGTGTGATTCGATGCAGCAGCTCTGTGCCTGCTGGGTGTCTATACAGGAACCTGTATGCTATTGTGCCTACCTTATCTACCGTAGAAGATGATCAATGTCAACGCTGTGTTTACTTGCTTTTTATTAATGCTGCTTTAAAGAGTAACTTCACACCAGTTTGGAAAGCTATGCTACACCACAAATACCTAAGCATCTCTCTAGTTGAAGGTTTGTTTTCACCTCTACTGGGTGCAGTTGGGTGTTGCACCTTAAATCTCAAGATCTCTTAAGATTACACAAAGCTACTATTACTGGCCAATAACGCAACTTTTGTCACTCATGTCTGACCCTAAAACATACGACTCTAAACAGGTCTGTAGTCTGCCCATGGAGAAAAATGTCTGACTCAAGCGTGTAAGAAGGAAGAAAGGAATTTATGGGTGTTGAGGATTACTTCGACGGAGCGGATGTGCTTCTGTGAAAACATAATTATATCGGACTAGTCGCAGCCAGGAAGGCAGCCTGTCTGTCGTCAACTTCATTAGCAGGTCCCATGATAATGCATGACAAATGGTCTACACGGGAAAGAGGCTGATTAGATCGGAATAGATCATAGAAGACACAGATTAGCTCATATTAGCCTCATACAAGACCTCTCATTATTACCCAGCTGGCCTGTGCTCCTGCTCTGAGGTGAGCTTGGGCTCTTCACCCTCCCTCCTCCTCCTCCTCTTCCTCTTCCTGTTCCCCTCTCCCACTCTGCACATTGCAAAGTGCTGTGAACGCTTGGGGAGAAGCATAGTGGCCTATATTAATGTAATCCCCTGCACCTAGCACTGCCAGCTCAGCACAGTACAGCCTCCGTTACGACAATGGGAGTAATGGGCACAGCTCTTGCGTATTAGCAATGCTCACTGTTAGCCAGGGGGACATTAACCTGTGGAACTCGACATGTACATCTTCTTCACCATGACAGTCTGCTACAGTCCGATTTTTTTTTTTTTTTTTTTTTTTTTTTTTCCCCAAGCACGTCGTGAAGAAACTGACCCAGGAATGTTTAATGTAGGTTGCATCTATACTGCTGTTCCAAGGGATTCTCTATCTTGTGGAGAAAGTATTGGGTACATTTATTTCTGCACAGAAAATTGCAGCTGGAAAACAGTTGCAAGGTATGGCTAATCTTTTTACCTGGTAAATTTGCAAAAAATTTAATAAACTACACCTCCCTCAGGGATGAAATGAAACACACTTTTAGTTTACATATATCAGGTTGATCATGAACATTTTGCTCTATATTTATTTAGATCTTAAAGATAAATTCTCTTCTGAAACAGTCTTAGAGCTTAACTAGCTCAATCAATCTACAAAGATTGTATGGAAATGGGCAATATTCTGGATCAAAGGCTTGAATGTGATGATGAAATGTAGAGCGTGATGAAACGAAAAACTTAAGCTTCTTGAGAAATATAAGGCGAGAACTCTTCAACTTTGGTCTTTCAGAACAAACGAAGTGGAATATGAATAGAAACACAGAATAATAATGTTTTTAGAGCACTGAAAATGTCAGTTTGATAGGTAAACGTTTGATAATGCACCATTTGAAATGGTGCATTAAGAACTGAGCAACAAATGCTAAAAACAGTATATCATTGTGAAAATAAGTCATAAACACTGCTGTTTCTACCACACACAAATCACAAACCATGGTTGAGAGGATTGGTATAGACTCCATCTTATGCCACTTGTCTTGTTACTGGTTGTGCTTCTCTAAATTAAGATCACATTTGCCGTCAACATGAAACTTGTCACTCCTCTTCCCTAGCATTGCTGTATGCACATTTATTTTTCGTGTTTTACTTAAGAGGATAAATATGTTGGAAGTGATTCTTAAGCTTTTCATTCATTCTGCCAACTGTCATCACGTGAAACTCTGAAGGCTTTAATTAAGCTTCAGCAGCTTCCATTTATGTGCTGCAAAATAATCTTATAAGACTAAAACAAGTTTTCTGTCAATCTGACCCAAAGACAAATGTACAATTTTCATGCACATGGTTATTTTGGTCTAATTTATAAAATGTCATATATAGTTGTGTTAAAAATGTTCAATAAGTCAGTAACTACAGTAGAAGATGTTTGAAAAAGGATATTTGTTTTCGTATGAACACAAAGCAGCATTCATTTATGTTTTTGTTTAGGTTTTTTGGTCATTTGGAGTAGCTGTGAACAGAACCCCAACAACATGAACAACCCCTTCTAAAGTTGTTATGGTAAAAATATCAGCAATATTTTACCTATTTACACATCAAAGAGACATGGAGCAATACTGGAATTAATTTGGAGTCCTGCCTCTGGTCACCCAATGAATATTCAATATTCAGTCTCCTTTTAGCTCTGATTTTGGTCTCCACCAACTTCTGAAGGTAAAATAGCTTTTTAGCTGGTAAGTTCTCCACTATGTTCACTCACTAACAACACTAACAGCTAGTCACTTATCGCAGTTTGTTTCATAAGAGCTGTTTCTTTTTCTGAAAACAGCGAGACTGAATCAGAACATTAAAGTTGCAGCCTGAAAAAAAAGCTCTGCAAAACAGGTGGGAACCTGCAGAGTTGGGTGATATTTCTCTATAAGTTTGTCATTATGGATGGCATTACTGTACATAGTCAGTGATGTATCATTAATACTTATTTTAAAGGGGTGTTGTTTAGCTCAGTTGGAAGAGCAACCGCCCCATGTACAAAGGCTCAGTCCTTGACGCAGCGGCTCAGGGTTCGAATCCGACCTGCGGCCCTTTGCTGCATGTCGTTCCCCATCTCTCTCCCCACATTCCTGTCACTCTTCAGCTGTCTCTGTCAAATAAAAGCTTGAAAAAGGCCAAAAAAAAAATTTTAAAAATATTTTAAAATCTTACACAAATGAAGTTTCCTGCTTTGATCAAATGAATAAAACATTTGTTACATTTGTGTGCAGGTGAAGAATTCATTTGCTGACTTATAATCCCCACCAGCAATGTCACAATTAAATAAAAGATTTAATTCTAACAGATCTAGTCTTTTCATTATGCAGTGGTGTGCAATTGTCAAAGACTGGAGTCACCATGGGAAATTTCAGTTGCCAATAAAATCGAGTTTGTGACAAAGTAAGAAGGAATACAATAAATGTCAAGATCCTTAATGTCACTTTTGTGCCCAAACAATCTGTGTGTCATATTACTGATGACAAAAAAACCGTCTGTGCTTTGACAAAGAGGTTAAGTTTTAGCAAAATGACATTTTGCTTTCTCTGCAGATTATACAATCATTTTGTGCAGTTCTTCTATCAATTTTTCATTTCATTATTTCTTTGTGGAAAATTATAGCGCAAACAACAAAGAAGAGGCTCACTATAAACAGGTTTTTGTGTACATCAGCAACAGGTGACTACCTGCATGCATCAACTAAGATAAAAGACACACAACATCTGCAGATGTCAGTCGATACATGTACGTCTTTTTCGTTCTTGTGATTAGTTATAGCTTGTAATGTGTCCGAGGCCTCATTCTGAACACATTGTGATAATCAAAGACCAGGAAGCAGAATAAGAAGGAAGAAACCCAGCTAAGTGAGCTGCAGGCAAGCCAAAATTTTCCACCTTGGGAAAGTTTAAATGATTCAAAAGCTCACAGCGTAGCCCTCTCCACCATCCTCATGCTCATTATACATCCTGTCCTACTATTGGATCTCATCATTTTCTATAATTGCCCCCATTGGTCGGACTCCTTTCTGGCCTATTTTGTCCCATTCTGCTGTGGAAATTAAGGCATTCCTCTAGCGACCCTGACCTGTCCCAGTCCTTGTCGTTTGACTGACAGCCCATTAGCGGACCATTGATTGGTTGAATCTTGGAATGTGTGAGCCAACCTAATTACAAGCGAGTCCCTCCTCCCTGAATGTCAATTGAGACCCTCGGAGGAAACAAAACTGCAGGCAAATGAGGCCATTCTGATTCTCTGGAAGGAAACTTGTTTTGACTTAAAAAGATCAGTGTAGTTTACAGTACAATGCCTCAGAAACAACAAGTGTGGGTATGGAAACAACCTCAAACACACCATCTTATGGTACAGCTCTGAATCATATGCACATATTAATAAGATGTCAAAGCATGCAACTATGCAAATACATACTCGCTTGGGTATTGAGTCTATATTCCCTCTTTCATACACACATATTCAGATTGCCAGAGGTCCTGATTAACACTTCACCTCAGTCACCTGCACAAACCCACAAAGTCTCATAGGGAGGTGATAGAGCGGACACTTGGATTCACACACACTTTTTGTATGCATGCACACAGTTCTCACGGTTCTTTCTCTTGCAAACACAGATGCTCAGTTTGGACGTGTGCAAGTGTGTTCTACAGGTATGCACAATTTCCCAGCTCGAGGAGCCAGTGTGTGGCTCCTCGAGCTGGGAAATTGTGCATGCCTTTTCTTTTTTTCTTGGAGCTGGTTTTGCCTACAGCATGTTTGGAGACTATTTGGGCTAATCAATGCAGCTCTCCACCACAGATGGTCCTTGACTGAATCTACTACTATCCTACCATTAGTCATCTCGCCTTCTCCTCGTTATTCATGCAACAACAACAATGTATTCCTCCCAAACCCTTACCTTGACAGTTTGGGTTTTAATGGGTTTGTGAATTCAATCATGAAAACGTAGCCACTTGTGTGGTCACAGCAGTGCTCAAGATGATTTTTTTTTTTTTGTACTGCAGGCAGGATGCTAATGAGACGTGTTGTTGATGATGCTCTGTCATGAGAAATTGCTGCCAGTGGGGATGACAATGTATCAGACTGGTTTAGGGTTGAGTGATATTAGTGTGACAATTGTGAGGACAATCTGTAAGACACGAAAACATCAGCCTCTTTTATACCACCAATATTAAGAATTCCTTTGTAACAGCTCTTCGTACACAGCTCTACATCTGAATGTTTCTTGCTTGTTTTTTAAGGATCCAAGGTCTTTTTAAGGACGCCAACTTAACTTGATTTGCTGATCAGCAGCAGTTCTCTGGGGCAACACAAGATCAGAGAGAGCTGATCTGGAGGCACACCAGTCAGTGCAAACATACATTGTGTAAGCGTTGTACCATTCGCAAGTGACACATTCATCATTGATACCCAATTTAAAAAATGCATAAACACTAAAATGCAACATCGGCCAACTCTTCTCTTAATATTTCATCATTATATTCAAATGTTTAAAAGCTTTTTGTGTGAAATAATTTACCACTGAAGAGCATTTCTTTGTTATAATTGTCAGTAGAGAGCTCAGTGTCCTATTGTCCAAAATTGTGTTTCTAAAGCTTTTCAATCCCATAAGTGTAATAAAAGCAACAAATTTTGAGAAGGGTCCAACTGCAATCCTTCCTTTTTGAAGCCCCTACCCAATGTGGATTGAGTGTGATCTCCCGCTGCACAAAACAATACAGCTCTTTTCATTTAAAAACATATTGCACATATATTTATGTCTTCTGTATTTTTATCTTCATTATATTTTTGTGCTTAATGTCTGTTTGTTTATTTGCACCAAAACACCAGGGGAAATTCCTCGTATGTGAAAAACCTACTTGGCAATAGCCCTGTTTCTCATTCTGACTTGTTTTACCTCAGCACTCCACCAAAACAAATGTGAGGCGAGGAATAAGCAACAGAGTTGCTGAATCTTCACTCATATTAGATCTACAAGGACTAATTTAAAAGTCAGCTCCAACTTTTGGAAAACAAGAGCAAAACAGCACTGCAGGTGTGGCGGTAACAAATATATAACGTTATAATGAATGTACAGTGACGGTAGCTGTTGGAAACACGAGCAGAGCTCTTGATTTTAATGTTCAATATATATTTGTATGATTTACCTCTCTTGACTTATTTTATGTTGCGGCTTTATGTTGGAAAAATATAGATTAGCACAAGAGCTAGCATCTTATGTGGGGATTTGGCACTTAATATACAGGTGAATTGGTTGAATATGTAATATATGAATATCTAATATATTCTAAGCAAGGAATAATGGTATGGAAAAAAACTTTATGAGAGGTGAATGAGTCTTGCTGAGCACAGTTTAACTTGCGTTAATGCGTTTATTAAAAACAAATGGGTGTGAATTTAAAATTGATTGAAGTAAAACTCTTTTAGGAGGACGGGTACGTGCTCTGTTCTTGTTTTCAACAGCTGCTGCCGACAGCTGCCGTCACTATGAGTAAATAATTCCTTTAAAAGTTACCAGTCATATAATACATTTAATATATAATTTAATCATTTCGTATAATTATATTTAGTAGCCTCCTGGAAGAAAACACAATACATCCTGCAAACATCAGGAGGGTGAAAAACATTGCAGTGGTTTATTGGATTAGTAGCCAAGTCTCCAGATCATGTTTTATGGACATGATCGTATCATAGTCGACTGACTGAGTTGGGGAGTCGGGGAGGGGAAACATCGATGTTTGAATCACATCACATCACATCTGTACCAACAGTTGTTTAGATATTTCACTCTAAACCACAAATGTCAATGTCATGCTGGGACTAGAAGAAAAATGACCAAATTCCTTAGGTTACATCATCTGGGAATTATGTTATGTTGACTTGCCTGTGGCACTCGAGGACAACTCGGGGGATCATTAAAGTATTAGTCTTCATCCTCTGGGGGGCTATACGTTGCTGAAGTGATGAAATTTCATGACATTCCATCCAATTAGATATTTCAGCCTGGACCAAAGTGGTGGTCCAAGCTACCAACAGGCTAATATTGCACAATCTCAGAACCCGTCGGCCAATCATCTAGGACGATTTAGCCTCTGGGCGCAACAGCCAGTGTTTCTGGGGCGTAGCCAGCAGATATCTGGAAAACAGATATATCCTCTATCTAAGATTTCCCACCCGTTCAATTAGCAACTTGGTATGCAAGAATGAGGAGAAAGATGCGTTTCTGCTCATCAGATAAACAGATATCTGCACATGAACGCAGATATCTTTTGAAAAAGCTATTACAAAGCTAAATTGTTGTCAGGTAATTGCTGATGGGTTTCTGAGATTGCATTACAGTCAAAACATTCTGCCTCTTTTTTTTCTGTCACATGGACGGTTAAAACAAAATCCCACTCAAACATGACTGGTCAATACTCTTTGGTCTGTTGGCAGAGTCCCTTGCCTACAGATTTGCATTCATATGCAGATATCTGTTTATAGAGATTAAACATTGTATTATGCATTCACAATAATTTATAATAATAATAATTACAATAAAAGAACCTTATAACACTGCATGTGAGTGAGTGTCTTTAAACATATCAGTATTTGTACTGGCTGAGTGCTACATGAGCAGTGGCTGCAAAACAAATCAAGGAAATCTTGGCACGAAATGAAACACGCAGACACACATGAAACCCCTCACAATGTGTGTGTGTTACGTTAAAAGGTTTCACATGTACGCTCTGACACACATCCAGTACACACACACACACGCACAAACCTGAAAAACAGAGACACACATACGCATGCAGGGTGCTGCTGTTGCTTTCAGATAAGTCTCTCTCCATAGACCAGTGTCTTTGTACATCAGGGGGAGCAGAGGGTGAAAGGAACTGAGAGGAATGAACTCATGTCGTTAATTTGTTTCAACTCTAAAGACACTAACGCACGCCAACTCCAAATCTTCCCCAAACATTCCCACTTCCCCTCACTTGTGTACCTTCGCCTGCTCCCTACAACCCTTTCCAGCTTTGCTCCTCTTGATTATTTGTCTTTCTTCTTTTCTTCCCTTCCCTCCTTCACTGTCCTTCCTTTCCCATCTCTAAGCATGCATTGTGCTAAAAGGTGATATTAGTGCCTTTAGTGCTGTGCCAGGAATACTAAGTCTCAGCTCCCTGGCATTTCAGCAGCCAGCCTCAGTGCTACCTGGGTTTGTACTGCCAGATTACTTAGGATTACATTTACACACACACACACACACACGCGCACACATACACAATGAGACACACACATGCAAAGACAGACTATTCCCCATCACAGAAGAGCACTCACCCTTACTCAAATTGGCAGTTGTTGTTGGCTCACCCCTCAGCTGAACCGCTATGTTCTCCAGCAGTCTTTTAGCGGTGTAATTACAGTTTTTGGTTCAGGAATGACTCATTGATGTGGTTTAATGGTGTGGGTTGTATGTTTTGGGGCAAATAGCAAATTTGCTGTCTACCTCAAAGAGACGTAAAATATGAAAGGAAAAAGATCAGAGGGAAGAGGGGATGAAGGTAAACGCAGGGCAGGATGGGTGGAGCTGGGCAGATCAACGAAAAAAGGAAACGGAGGGAGGGAAGATGTACGCACATTTAAAATGCAAGGACAGTGGGCAGACAGAAGGAGGTGTGGAGAAAAACGGAGGGCAGGAGGTGATGAGTGGACAGAAAAGGGGGATCTGACTCAGTGAAAGAGAAACACAGCTCCCGCTAGCAAAGATGAAGGGCTACTTTAATTGGGTTTCTGATGCCTGCCTAATCCTATTCTCCATATTAATCCCATACAATGTACATAATCAAAACAAATACACCCATGGGGGAGAAGATGTTAATAGGAAACAGTAATACAGATAAAGTGTGCATGTGGGACACCTGTACACAACCTTCAGGGACAAACTAAGGGCATGTCCCAGTCATCGCTCTCCCTGGGCTCCAAAGGAGTGGGGGGGGGGCTTTGCAGTCATACTTGAAACCTTTTAATAAGCGTCCTTCTCCTGGTATGTATCGTGATGCTGAAATGTAATTGCGCAATCATTCTATTCTTGAACACTGCTTGATATCCATGCAAGAAGGCAACAAGTGGAAACAAGTCACCTTGCCCAAAAATAAAATTACATCTCAGTGTGCCTTTCTGTTTATGCCTACTGCTGAGAAATATCTATTCCCAGAGCTCCCAATGCTTCAATTCGTCATGCAGCCACTTACCAGCCTCTAGAGCTATGTCTATACTTAAGAATGCATAGAATTCATTTCACACTTTAATTTTTTTCACTCTCATGGTGGATTTGATTCGGGCTGCTTTCTCTTTACTGTAAGCCTTACCCTATTGGAGTGATTTTATTTATTTTTTTAGAGTGGTGTATACATTTTAGTGGCAGGAACATTATCTGTTTACTGAAAAAAATATGATGTGTGTGAGGTGGGTGCAATTTCAGTATGACCAAACCAGTCTGAGAGGTCATGTGTTCGTATACTATTAAAAGTAGCTGTTATAGAAAATCCAAAAAAGATAAGCAACTGGCAGGAAATCTTGCCCCTGAGAGTAGTTTTATTGTAGATATTTACAGATTTTACAATCTACATAATGAATGCTGTCTAACCCAGAGCATTGTTTTTATTGATTTCTCATTTTCACTGAATAAAATAAATGTTTTTAGGAAGCCAAGTTAATTAAAATACTTTAGTGATATTTAATTTTCAACGGGTGAGACATAAAAACAAACAAAATAGCAAACAATATTTCAACTCTGTTGCCAGCTCTGTGTGCTAATGAGAGGTATAATGAGAGGCTAAATTCACAAACGTATTTTCATCCGATTGCAATTTGTAGTTGTGCATTTAGGTGTTCCTCTAAGCAAACAGGCTTGGAGCAGTATCAGGGCATGGATTGATTTCTTGTCCTTTCATGGAAACACGATATAATCAGTAATCAATCAGATGACATAAGATAGGAAAACATTTTACCTGTATCCTGTTGGAGTTGAGATCTTTTTTCACATTTTTGTATTGATCAGGAAAAAAATCAATTTTATATTTTTCTCCAACCAATATGTGTCTTGTTGTCAAACACATATATCCTTAAAAAACAGCTATACAAGCTTAAATTTTATAAAATAATTTTTATTAATTACAAATGGCAGCAGCTGCATGTATGCAGCATATTAGCTTCCTGGGCTCCTTTACATGTGGGTGGCTATCTTCTTGCATCTTACATCTAGTGATGTAAGATGTGACACCTAGTCTTGCATCTATATTTTGTTATTTTCGCATACACGTGTGTCACTAAAGTAAGTCTGTAAGATCCTGCAATGTTAAAGTGACACTAAGACTGTTAACCATATAATCTACTGCACTTAAAGTGATGCACGGTGTTCAGCATAATCATCCCTCTTACAATGTTATTGACACACAGTCCAAAGAATAAGAACCAATCTCTTGATTTTCTGTCTCTCAGATAGTGTGACATCAAATAAAATAAGTTTATGTAATAATGTGACACCAAATACGATTATATGCAATGAAATTAAACTGTCCAAGGATTTGATTATTTCTATTTTCTGGTCTTTGTGGTTTGAATTTCACGTCTTAGCTATAGAAAATCACATCAGCTGCCTGGTGCGTTCAGACGAACCAGACTTGACCCAATAGTCATCAAACTTTACAACATAAACAGCGAATTCTGAAACATTTTGAAACATATTTTGTACTCCGTCCCGCCCAGCTTCAACAGGTACCTCAGGGAGAGTGTGTGAAGATCCATGCAAGTTTAATGCTGCTGGTTTCTGCAGCAGAACAAAGCCTACAGTGTTGCTTTTCATCTCTCCCCTATATGGAGCAAGTAGAGCATGAGGAGACGGAGGACAGGTAAGAAAACACTTTTTGCCCAACTGTATCAGATTTGTCAGGAAACTGCAAGGGTATCACACAGGTCACCCAGCAGGCTGTGAAATGACTTGTTGATCCTGTGTGTGTGTGTGTGTGTGTGTGTGTGTGTGTGTGTGTGTGTGTGTGTGTGTGTGTGTGTGTGTGTGTGTGTGTGTGTGTGCGCGCGCGCGCGCGCGAGACGGGGAGAAGCAGTGATACCTCTATCTACAGGAAACCTTTTCATGTCAGACCTCACAGTGAAATGGCCCTGCAGTATCACCCCATGCCAAAGCCACAGAGAGTGAGGGGAAAAAAGACAAGCAGAGGCAGAAAAAAAGGAGATAGACATTTGAAGCATCAGAGGTGTCTAACAAACAAGGAATTATCCAAAAAAAAAAAAAAAAAGAGTGTGGGGACCCTGAGTACCACACACTACTGGCCCGATTTCACCCGAGTTGACATAGAGATTTACTGAATGTTCTGCTCTAACGATGGCAAATTAGATCAGGGAAAAGGAGAAGTGAGTGCAGGATGGATGAAGGGAGGACTGAGTGCTGTCCCTTGCATGAAGCCAAATTAGCATGCACAGTAGATCTCTTTTATGGCGTTGGCGCTGTCCGTGGTGCTGAAAAGATGTGGTTACACAACGGATAATGTTCTACTTGGACGGCAGGAAGGGAAAGTGGGGATAAATCTCAGGGGAAAATTAAGATTTCAGCAAGCTATTAGCTTTGTGTTGGCCAACCTGGCTGGGACATCGTGGTCAGAGCTGCAAAAGGTTCTTAAAAAGTGAAACCATTACCTCAGAAAACAAATGACCACCATTTATAACAGGATTCAATTTCAGAAAAGCATCAAATTCCCTCTCTCTTAATAAAACACTCACGGCAGTGTAATACTTCTTATGCTCTAAATCTGTGTGCGTGTGTGTGTGTGTGTGTGTTTAGAGATATCCTGTGCGCCATAGGGCAAAGTTTTGAGGTTTATCCTCCACTAAAATGCAGATCCACAAAGTGCAAATGAATTTTTATGTGCAATTGTTTATCTTTGAACAACACAATCATAAAACAATCACAATGAAAACATCTTTACATGCTCTTGTAGTTTGAATTCTGAATGAAAACAATAAGTGCAAATTCTCTCTGGGATCCAAAGAAGCGGAAGGAAATGTTACCCGACGAGTTTTCATTAAAATTCAACAAGAGGCTGGCTCCGTGAGAGGTTAGATTATTGGCCGGCAGGCGCATGGACACACACATACACGCGCGCGCACACACATACACACACACACACACACACACACACACACACTTCACAGCTGGTGTGCCTTCCTCCAGCAGAGACTGACAGAAGCGGGGCGACCGCTCTAAGCTGCGAGCGCTCATCTCTCCTCTCCTCTCCACCAGCGCGTCTTTTTAGTGTTGACATAATACAAACTTTGAAGAGGTGAAAGGCGAAACGTCAAACCGCCGACAAATCACCGTCGACAACGCGCATCAAGAAAGAAAAAAAGGGGGGGAAAGAAAAAAAAAAAGAACCAGCAAGTCCGAGAAAAGCGGTGGAGCCGGGAGAAAGAGGGAGCTATGCCATCTCCCGTTGAGCAGAGCCCAGTCCTCCTCTGTTGTGTGTCGGAGCTGCAGCATGGTGTCTCTCTCTGGACTCTGGACCTATTGCCTCGCCCCCGGGAGACCTCATCTCCTCTTCCTCTCTGCCCGACCGCTCCTGCTGCTTCTTTTATTAACGGTCTTCTGCTCCCCGGAGCCCTGCTTCCCGCACCCACAGCCTTGCCACATCCTCGCCCGGATAGGACACACCGTGCGCCTCGGTGCGCTCTTGCCGACCCGTCAGCCGGCACGGATACAAAACGCGCTCAACCGCGCCCTGGCTAGCCTCCGGCACCAGACTGGAGGTGCAGACTCCTCCACGACAACCTCCCAAACACCCCCTCTGCTGCCCTATAACCTGAGCCTGGAGATGGTGGCTCGATCGCCCGCGGGAGGCGACCCGGAGTCGTTGTCCCGTAGCGCCTGCCAGGACCTGGTGGTCAGAGGGGTGTCTGCTGTGCTTGCCTTCCCCCGCTCCAGGGAGGAGCTGATCCAGGTGGAGTTCCTCTCGTCTTTTCTGGAAATCCCCTTCATCTCCATCCTGGAGGACACAGAACCTCTTGTGACTAAGGTATGGGTGGATAATGTTTGTGTGTGTGTGTGTGTTTTCCTGCTGTCTGTGTGCTGTCTCTATGCACCTGTAGCAGTCATCTTTGAAGCAACAGATAAACATAAAACACTCAAGGTTATTTGGGTGTATTTCATTGTTTTTTATGCTTTCCGCACCTTGCACTTCAATACGCAGCAGCCTACGGCCAAACATATTTTCATTTGGACCTTTATCAGAGAGGTGACACTCACAGATGAACCTCTGACTGACCCATGAGCCTGTGGCAAGGATTTTGATGTCTGAGCTGGAGAAAAACTCTTCTCACCTGGCAGATCTTAAGCCTGTCTTTAGGCAAAGGAATAGTGTAAGGAGAGGTGATTGTAGCAGGAATAATAAGAGCAATTATTCTTCTACCCAATCTGGAGAATGACTAATAACAGTATTCAGAACAGAAACAGTGAAACATATATTATGGATGATTTGAATTGTAGATTAAAAGGCCATTTGGGGTCCCGGATTCTTAACTTGTGCCACTAAATGTTTTCTCCCAGCAAAGTCTGATGTCCAGATTAATCTCAGCTGATGTGAACCTGCAGGCCCCTTAACATGCATGTTTAATATCTAGTTGCTCTGCCTTGGTATTGGACTGAACCCCTCAAGCCCTCCAGCAGCAGAGGTTTAAAGTGAAATGTTTTTTCTCTTTAAGCTGCCTTGTCTGTGTGTGTGTGTGTGTGTGTTAACAGAGTCTAGAGACTGAATGGCAGAGACTGTCTATGTTTGTTTGTGTGTGCTCATCATTGGGTGGGTGTGTGTGTGTGTGTGTGTGCGCGTGTGCATGTATGATTGAAGATGGCTGTGTTTTGGCACCCTTCACAGTGAATCATTCAAACAGTTGAGAAACTGATAGATGGATGCTGTGGAGAGGTGTGGCTCTGCAGATCATGCTATTTGTGTGTGTGTGTGTGTGTGTGTGTGTGTGTTGGTCAAATGTGTGTACAAATTTGCAGGTAGGCAATCAACGCGTGTGTGTGTGTGTGTAAAGTTAGTATTCCCAGCAGCAATCGAGCTGCTTGCCAGTCAGTAAATCCAACTCCAGTCATATCAGCCTCTATCCAACTGAGCAGCCAACTGCATCTCACACACACACACACACACACACACACATTTGTGTGTATGCCACACACACAAACAAGGCACGTGCACATAAAGAGGACTTTCTACTTTCACACAGGTTCAGCTGAGACACACACACACACAGACTGAAGTGAGAGGCGGCATTAGGGAGACAGGGAAGAGTATGAGAGGGGAGATCTATAGTTTGAGTCTAAAACCTTTGTCCTGTCGCATCTCTTTGTCAACAATGGATTGCTTATTCGATTTCAATGAAGCTTGCATGAATGAGAAGTCACACCACTTGACGGATGTGTCGGCTATGCGAGGAGATAAGCAGGGGAGAGCAGGAGGAAAGAGGGAGAGAGAGAGAGAAGAGGGGAGGAAGAGAAAAAGGGGGGGTGGGCCGTGAGGGAGAGGAGAGGAGAGGAGAAGGGGTTTTTTTGAGCTGTGGGAGGCCTTTCAGTTCCACAGAACTGTGCCAAGCAGTCAGTGGGCAAAAGAGAAACAACCATCACTCTCTTTCTTTCTGTCTGTCTCTCTCTCTGTCTCAGCTTTTCTGTATTTTTAGCAATAATGTCAAGTAGCATTTTCATATAAATGAATGCCTGTTTGGGATAGCTTTTGTCTTTATGCTACACAAAAGTGCTTTAGCCGTATAATAAATTCATGAAATAGTTTTTTCTTCTCAGTGTCAGGTTGGTCTTTCTTGGTTCACAGACGGTGTTTTAGGTGTCTGGCGGCAGCGACATTGGTTTGTTTGTAAGCAGCAGAAGAAAATTCTGGGTAGCTACAATACGGAGCAACAGCTAACAAATAAAAAGGTTTTTGGAGCAGGAACTTAGAATTAATTAGCAGTTAAATATAGTTAAAGGTGTCACAGCACTGAGTACAGTGTGTGACCAAGGAGGAGTGACCTTTAGTGGAATGAAGTGCAGTAAAATCAGCCATTTGGAGCCAAAAATCTAATAAAATATAATAGAAACTTGCAGAGGATCTTGCATAAAGCAAAATATCATGACTGCTTCATTTCTCTTCTTGTGACAGTGTGTGTCGTTGCTTGATTGAATCAATCGATCAGACAGAAAATTAATTGACAAAGAAAACAAGGTTTCCATCTTCTCACATTTATGGATTTGCTGCTTTGTTCAATTTTTATGTAATCATAAACTTAATATGTTTCCGATTGGAAGCTATTTAAAGATATTCCCTTGCAAGGAATATTTTTTCTGACTTCTACAAAGTCAACACTTCATAAAAAAAAACACTGAATCTCTTTATTAAAACATATTTAAAAAAACGTTGGCTTCAGCCCTAAAGCAGTATCATGTTTACTATGTGGCCAGTGAAGGACTGTAACACACTCTCTTTCTCTAACACTCCAGGGTGCTCTTCTATACACAGGAAGCAATGTGAGAAATAAAAGGAGGCTGGTAGGAGGTGGGTCAGGTACTTAAACACACACAGAGAGGGCAGCGAGAGCTGGGTGGGTCAACGGGGGAGGCAAACTGTACCTTGTACGAACAGGGAATTGTACACTGGTTTGTTTGTCGAGAGAAAAATACACAAACAGGAGATACATTTTTTAATTAAAAACGCTATTTACATTTTAGTATCACTGGGGGAGGAGTGCTCCTGAGGCGCGGAAGGCGGGCTAGAGAAATGCAGAGACAAAACAAAGGCCTTTGCCAAAAAAATGTGCCGGATCCATCACAGATTGATCCAAAAAAATGTCTGTGTCTGAAAGGAGAGTCTTCTTCCCCTGAGTTTTTGAAATTGTGGAGATTTTTTCTGCAGGCTACTGGGAGTTGAGCCCACATTTTTCTGGTGAACAGATCTGTTCCCTGGACATCAGACAGAGGTACACACACACCAAGAAATAAAGAGAGACACTTGCTATGCTTTCCCCCTAACTGTCAAGTCAATTTTACACAAATTTTATACCACAAAAAAATTAAATGTGACTTATCGAGTGTGTTACATCACAGGCTAAATAGACTTGCTCAAGGTCAAAGAACATGTCCAAGAAACTCTTTCAAGAATTAATTGGTATTGGCACAGTATGTTTTCTTCTTTACTGTCAGCTAATTTAACATTTCACATTTCATCTGAAGACAAACAAAGAAATAAACTTGGCACAGCCACGATGGGGGCGTCATACAGCGTGTGTGACATTTCTTGGAGGTTGTGATAATAGATATTTTTCAGACTACCTAAAACCACCGCTGAAAGGTTGTCATCATTATTGTACTTGACGGGTAAATTTCTCCCATAAGTTCTCTGAGCGTCAAAGTATTCCTGTGTTGAGAGAATTCCAGCACAGGCGTAGACGGAGAGACGGAAAAGGACACAGACAGACAGGGGGATGAAGAAGAGCAGACAGAGACAGAGGTCTGTTGTCCATCTGCGTCCTCCTCCCTCTGCTTAGTCAGACAGAGCTGTGGGACTCGGTGATGCGTCTCAGCAACGGAAGTGCTTATTCCTCCCAACCTACTTAAGCTAATTAGAACCACTGTGTGACCCCTAACTGTAAATCTCCCCTGTCCATCTATGGCAGGGAGGATGAGGGGAGGAGAAAAGAAGAGGAGGGGACAGAGGGAGGAGGGGAACGAAAAAGCAAATGGGCTTCTAAGTCCCATCAGGGCCATAATGGGCATTTGGGCAGGTGATTTGTTCATCAGTAGCTTTTCATGGAATTAGGGTTAGAAATGAAATTGAGAATATTTGATGTTTAAGTGAAGTGAATTCAAAAATAACCTTAATTAACCCAAAAAAATGAATGAGCTGCTTCTCATAATTGGTATTCTACAAGTATAAGAGGGTGTGTGTGTGGGTAATAGTAGCACAGTCATTATAGAATGAAATAATTTGGTTGCGCAATTGCCAGCAGATTTAATTGAAAAAGAACATCTTTGCTATCTCAGTCCATTTTAAATGCGGGCAGCCTTTCTAAAGCACGGCCTTACCAAACAATTCTAGATTCGCCGATAACATCAGAGGAATTATTTTGTGGATCATGATTTCTATTCCGGAAATGTATTAGCAAGGAGAGCTGAAGGAAATGGTTTTGCTGATTCCTGAATGTGATTAGGTGAGAGGGGTGGTATGGTGTGAATTCATTATTTGTCATACTTCACCGCGGAAGCTGTGTTCCCGCAGCTCAGTTACTGTCACATTACCCCCAGCTGCATTTAATATTATTGAAATACACCTTGAAATTCTTTCATTAAGCACAATGTGCAGGACTTTATTTCACAGAGTATAATTCTGAATATCATTTATGTTTTTTTTCTCTCTCTTTGTACTTCAGTTAGCTCAATTATTTCCACATTAAAAGTTAGCTTTGATTATAAAATTACCTACAAAAGAGAAGAGCATATTCTTCATATTTCAGTGTAGTTTCCACCTGCCTTAATTCTTTAACCATACGTTTGCACATTATACGTATTTGCCTGGATGCTGTTGCTTCAACCTCTTGCACTTGTTAATGTGCTGTATTCAGCTGTGTGCTGAATCATGGCATTAGTTGAACGTCTACACTGCAGATGTTGATGCCATTATCCCTTTCACTAACATAATAACTACAATGGACGCTCAAATACAGTCATCCATGTGGTGTATTATTAATGAAGTTTTTACTGTTTATGATTTGGAATAACCTTTATCGGTCTTGGCGAGAACTACTTTCCCCTCTGCAATCTATCCATCCTGCATTCTTCCATTAAGTCACTTCTTCTTCTCCTTTTTTTTTTTTTAATGACGTACCTCATTCTGCTTAGTAAAATGAAGATTAGTACAGTAAAAAACCCAATTTGCGACTTTGAATGAAATTACATTTTAATCCAGGGACCCTGCTGAATAAGACGCATTGTGGCTCTGAGCTAGTCTTGCTCTCCGAGGACACACACTGCACACACATTCACACACACGCACTCGTCCGTGCACGCACATATGCAGTGAGGCACATGCACACACCCCACACAAATGTAAACCTACGATTCACACACACACACACATATACACATACAGTGTCTGTTCTGTGCTCACTAAAGGTTATTAAGCCTAATGAGGCTTTACAGGGCCATGCTGCCTTTAGTGTTTTCTTTGAGATGATGAGGGGATTTGTGCCCTGACCACAGTGGAATAAACGACTGGAAAGAGAGGGGACAAAACTTGTGCCGAGCCAGAGCCGTAAGCAAAACTGACAGTTTGAGACAAGCAGGGCACTTAATGCAAACAGCTCAAAGCTTTTTCTTTATTAGTGTTATGATGACAGTTCAGAGCGGTCTTGACTGAGCCAGATTAATTGAGCAAAGCAGAGACAGCAGAGTATGTATTACCAAAAGGACTGTGGGCCCGTTTCAGCTGCTCAGTATGGCATTTGAGTTAGTGTTCCAATGTTTGGCTTGTGTTTTTGCCTCTGGTAAAACAAATGTTTCCACGCCAGTACCATATTTCTCTCCAGAGCTAAATAAAAATAAATAAATAAAGCAGACAAGTGATGGATAGAGACAGAATGGAAAAGATGGGCTGCATGCATCAGGGAGCGGGGGAGATGTGATTGTCATTATGGAGAGTTAATCGAGGGATTTGGGGAGCTATGTAGGGATCAAGGAAGAATGAAGGAATCAATTGCTATGGAATGCTGAAAGGAGGGATCATGTGGGGAGAAACTGGATCAGTCAGGTGGTTGGGAATGAGCTGTCCAGCAAATCAGTTGCAGAATGAGGGAAGGGGGGATGGAGAAAGAAATGGAGGGGTTATACAGCAGGAAACGATGGAAGGAGAAAGAGAACTTAGGGAGTGGAATAGGGAAGGAGGGATCTGGAAGTATCGGATACATGGGGGAAAAAGAATCCTTTCCTAGGGAACAAGGAAAGGAAGAATAGAGGGGCAACTAAAGACAGGTGATATGAAACAAGGGAAGGAGGGATTCGGAAAGAAACAGTTTCGAGGAAGAAACAGGGATGCAGTTAGATAATGCAAAGAAGTAGGGATCAAAGAAGAAAAGGATAGGATGGTCAGGAATGAGAAAGAGAAATAGGTGATCAGAAAGAAGGGAAAGAGGGCATGAGAAAGAAAGAAATGGATCAGTTATGGAGCATGAAATGAAAAGGACGAATTAGATAAGGAATTAGTGAAGTAGTGATGTAATAAGAAAGGAGAAATGAGAAAGGAAAAGTATGTGATGAGGGGAAGAGGGAACATAAAGACCTGGATCAAGGAAGAAATGGGCAATGAAAAAGAAATGACGGACGAGAAAGGGGAGAAAAAAGTTATAAATCGGATGTGGAATGAGTAAAGAAGGGATCAACACAGGAAGGGATACATCGAAGACTGCTGTAATGGTAGAGGGGATGATGGAGAACGGGAGGAGGGGGTGAGAGTATTGAAGGAATGCGGGGAAGGATGACAGAAGGCCAGGGCCTTATGTTTTCTCTTCCGTTGAGTAGTTTGATGGAGGCAGTTTTATCTAAACTGTGCTGGTTCATTAGAGGATTAGTGAGTGATAACTTTGAGCTGTCTGTGATTGAAATACACCCCTCACACCTACATGTGCAAACCCATACAGATAAGTGAATGCACACACACACATTCTGTCGGAAGCTTGCGTACACTGTGCAAATACAGATTAGACTCGTGCAAAGTTTTTCAGAACACACAAAGATAAAAAAGACACATGCTGACATATGATTTAAAACTTTCCACATCCTTCTAAAGTTATCTTTCCTTTCCGCAAAACTAATGGTGTTGACTGTGCAGCAGTTTTTTGTGAGTGCACACGTGAGAACGTGTCTTTTTTTGTTACGGTAGTTGGCAACTGAGGCACAAAACCAGAAATTTAGGCCAGGTGGGCTTCGGTGATAAGGGCAGACTTGGAGACAACGCACACATAGGGCCCTATAGGAGCTCCCATAGGTCACAGGTGAAAGACAAGCAGAGGGGAGAGAGGCAGACAGGAGGCAAGACAGGGGAGGAAAGGTGAGAGAGACATGTGCTGATGTGAGATTAAACAGATGCTGACAGATGGCTGTGGGACACGGCTGAGCGGGTGCCAAAGCGACAGGTTAGCCAAACACCCGGGGGTGAAGACAAGAAAATGGGGTAAACGTCCAGAAATGGGAGAAGGCAAAATTTAAGCAACTAAAGGACAAAGATTAAGCAAGAGAAAGAGATACAGAATGAAACAGGCTTAGACAGACAGACAGAGTGAGTGATTCAGACAGGCTGAGAGGGGAAAAGGGAAAGATTAAGAAATTTCAGAAATAGACAGCAAAGTAAAGTGAGCAAGCTAGTACGAGATAAAAGAAGGGAAAAAAGGGACCAGGAGGTGACAGAGCAAAAAGCTGTCAAAGATGAAGTTATTTGAGAGGCGGGCAAGGTGTAGACTGGGGATTGAAAGATGGTAGACCCCAAGGTAACTTCTGTGTTCCTTCTGGGATATTTATGTTGTGAGTTGGCAAGAAAACAGGGATGATTTAGAGCCCATCTGGATGGGCTTCAACGCCACCTGCCCACAAGGAAAAGCTGTCTGAAAGGAGACACACAACAATGCACCTGGTGGCACTCACGAACACACACAAACATGCATTGTTACAGCTTTTTACATCAGTTACATGTGTAAAAATTCAGCCGTTTCGCCCGTTTGGCTGGACTCCAGCTCGTTGGATTTTTAAATTGAATACATCTGTTGAAATGCTGCTGTTTAGGTCAAAGCACACGGGGCAATGATAAAGCACACAGACTGGGACACCATGGGACACCGTGGAGTTTGTGAGGCTAAAAAGCATGTGTTTCATTGAGTACGGGCAAAAAGAGCCCAAACAAAAGCTGCTGGAGTAAGTTGCTGCTGTACAGTGCTGGCAAAGAGTCACCGAGGAGGAACCCAGGCGTCTGCTGATGTCTATGGATCACAGACTTCAACTATTAAATATAATCACTTTGTTTCAAACTCCTTACTTTTGTGTAAAGAAGCATAAACTATAATTCCATCATACCACAGCTATTGTGGTTTCCATTTTTTAGAAGCCGGATAAAACAATTTATGATACATTTGTGTGTGAGTCTTGCCTCAGCCTTGAGCTCCTTGACGTGCATTTCAAATGACTTCAGTTGAGAGCTGGCTTTGCCAGCCGACAAGCTGTCAACTCCTGTAGCGTGCTACTGACTGATGACCTTCATATTGTGTAGCCAATACAGGGCTTTTTTTCCCCCCTCTGAAACAACATATTGTTAGCCATCAACCATTAAGAATTGCATCTGTCTGTCCCTTTCAAAGCAGGGTTTTTTCAATGTCTAACACTGCTTTAACTTTTGGAGACAGTTAGTTAGCTGTAAGCCCCATTTTTTAGCCTATATTAATTTACTTAACTTTATTAAAATTCTGTAAGTCGTGTTTGCATTAGATGTACAGACTGTCACTGTCACTGGATTACTTTGAAGAAAACTTAAAAAGAGTTGAGGACTTATAAGGACTGTCTTCTTTGGTTTCTAAGCAGCTTATGAACTCTTATTCATGATGGACATGGAGATAATGATATCTTTCAGAAAGTGACTGAGTTATAACTCTGAAATGGAGTATGCCTTTTTTTTTACGGAGCTGAGGATTTTAGTACCTTAAGCACCTTAATTGCCTTTCACCTCACGCAGTATCTTTGCCTCGTCTCTCGCACCCCCTCCACCACCGCTCATGCACTCTCCTCACAGCTGGAAAACCTCTCCTCTGCAGCATTCAACACTGTGCCGTTAATTTTGTATTCCACTCAGAGAGCAAAAACATGTTAGCTTTAGCCTGCTAACTTTGGCACCGATTCCCACGACGCACTTCACACTCTTTCATGTTATTTCAACACTTGCTGAGTCAGTGGCGGCGCGTACGCACTCGGTGTTTGTTTTGCATTCTAGAATTGCAGAAATCCTTTTTATGTCCCTGAATGTGGTGACCGGACTGTCAAAACCTGACAGCAACAGATAGGTCCTGTGACATTGGTGCTCCATAAGTTACTTTGTGATTTGAATCCTGATATGGTATAGCATAACTTTGCTTTTTCTCGGGTATTTAGATTTTGTCTGTCGAAGTTTCTTAACTTGTCTCAACATTCCAAGTACTTTCCCTAAAACTGAAGGGCTAAATATACAAAGTATACAAAGAGCTAAATACCTAAGACATTATACCTACGCTGTTTATCTGACATCGAAGGAAACAGACTCAAATTAAAGCTCAAAGTGAACACTTTAACTCATTCGTCTCGTTTCAAATCCAATGTGCTGGAATGCGAAGCCAACACCCTGAGAAATATCACTACCTGCTCTCTCACTCGATCGGAAAAACTTCACACACAAAGCTAAATGCACACCGCACAAAGCAGAAACACGCACACTCCTCCTGTAACATACCTGTAATCTCCTGTAGCCGCCATATACTACATAGACATATTGCTGTAGATGCAATCATATAGACACACACACACACACACACACACTTGTGCCTGTATGCACAACACAGTGAAATACACACTCAGACATGAGAGTCACAGCTCTACCCCACACGTGCATGGATACACACAATCAGTCAGATTGTATCCAGGAGCATCCATCATACGTAAGCAGTTGTCGTTTGTTGGGAAGTCTTGTTTCTGTTCCCCTTCTCTCTCTCTCTTTCCCTCTGTATTGACCTCTGTGATCGAGCCGCATCCATAAAGCAGAGCAGAGCGGAACAACAGATAAATCCAGAGTGATATCGCAGGCTGACTGCTAGTGCAGGGGAAACATCAAGACACGCTGATATTCATATGCACAACATCTAACACATAAACAGTATTTATAGGCTGGAAGGAGCCATGCACACATGGTGGAACCAATGGAGAGTCACCACGAGTCACAGTGTAGCAGGGAAAAAGAGATTTGAAGGGAAGAGGATTGAAGGCAATGGATGGGTGAATGAGGCAAGGAGACAATAAATGAGGGCTTAAGGGTGGGGTGACACAAAAAGAAAAGAAACGACAGAGAAATAAAGGGTAGAAAAGTGTGACACAGGGAAGAGAAATGGGATGTGATCAATTTTCCTTCCTCATTGCCCTTCAAACAGAGGACAAACCGTCCTCCAGATAGCGCTAAAGCAGCTTCCCTGTCGCACTTATCTCATGCCAAGTCACGCAAGAGAGCGGAGCAATATTTCACTCTAATTCAGGTCAGTAGCATGCATATATCTTGCATCTATGCCCCATTCACTCTGCTTTTTTAAAAAGGAGAACTGAAGAACACCCTAAAATTTCAGCTATTTATAACACTTTCGGAGATTTATTCCACCACCAAGATCTGGGCTATTGGAGAGGAGAGACATCTGTTCACATGAAATGACAAACAGCAGGAAACAAAATCGCTGTTTTTCTCAACTGTGGGCATGATACCCTTATGACTGAGTGCCATCCTGTTTGGCTGTGTGCTCGTTGAATTACCTAACTAGAGGTTTTGGTTGGGTTGTTGGGTTGTTGATTTGATATTGGATGCGAAACACAAATGTTGTTTTTCTGGCGTTGTAAAGAGGCTCCTTGCAGGAGGAAACAGTACAAAATTGAGAAGAATCAATAAGATCTGAACTACCTCAGGCAAAGAAAATAGAGTGGAGGGCTTTTTTAAGTGAGGCAAAGGGAATGTGAACAAGCATAGATTTTGTTTTTTAGGTAAAATGATTGGATAGCAATGTTTGTCTGTCTGATGAGCAGTGGAGTGGACTAACATGAGGGCCATGTTTGGCTGAGATTTTGCAAGAAGTAGCCTGTTTTTTTGTTGGTTTTTTTTTTTGTGTGTGTGTGTGTGTTTTTGTCAGCCATGACACTGTCGGAGTGAACTGGCCTTGAGGCATTCAGGTGGAATGGTTTGGTAGAAAGATCCTTTTGAGGCAGGACAGCTGGGCAAAATGGTTGGATGGAGATATCTTTTTCAGGCTGGTGAGGAGTGCTGAGAGAGTTTTGTCAGGTATAAAATTGGACAAGGGAAGGGATATCTCAATTTTTGGGGGTGAGATGCCGCAGAGCGGATTAAAATCTTTGAAGACTGAATTTCTTATTTAAGATGGTTGCCATACAGTACGTGATAATGGAACAGACATTAGAAGCACAGAAAGAAACTGCTGCTCGCCTCCTAGTCTCACCCACGTGGCTTTGGGGAGAAGCACTTTGTGTTGAATGCCTTTTCTTGATGTAGACAGCTGGGTGAAGAAAGGCAACACAGTGTCTGAAAATATTTTTCCACCCTTGACAATGCTGAGATTTGTGAATAAAGTATAAAACTAAAGTTTTTCAGCCTTCAGTGTCTTCTTTTTGCATTTTTTGGATGCCCCTTTAAGATTCACACCTCTGTCCGTGTCCAAAAGGGCCACCAGGCCACCAGGGTAGAATATCATTAGCTATCGATAAATATCAATCACTGCTTGAAGTTGCCAAAATACCTAAATCATTATGAAACAGCACTGTTGTGCCAAGGTTATATAACGTATTATGAATTTATTACTGTGGACTAGCTCACTTGAATGTTGAATACTCATCCCACAATTCTCCTGCTGGCAATGAAACAAAATATGATATATTTTCTATGAGAGATGAAGTGTGAAAATTATAATTTCATGCTTTGATTTTTTTTGTGCTCTAACTAAATAAATAGTTGGATTTTACATGTAAGTCAACTGGGAGACTCGGGACTTCATCTCTTTGAGCCACTGGTGTGAATAGTTACAGTTATGATGTGATTTTTTTTCTTCTTTGGTTTGTTTGTTTCTTTGGCAGAAACAAAGCAAAGCTTATGACTCAGCAAAGCAAACAGTGGTTTTGACATCCCCACTGCAGTCACTCCCAGACTTTGTTTAACAGTGCTGCTAAATTTCAAAATGGCACTGTATTACAGTTGAAGCCTTCATTGGCAGCCTTGTCAGCTGTGGTTAAAGGATGCCTGATAGACCAGGACGTGCCCAGTCTGTCCATTCCAGTTTCCTGTCCAGTCTGTGGCTGTCTCAATCAGGCCATCATGACTGGAGCAGTGCTGGGCAGGTCCGCTGCCAAGGCTTTCCCAGCAGTTGTGGTGCTCTGCCAATGTTATTTGTGTCTTTTGTCATAATCTTGGATGTAAAAAAATGTTTTGTGTGGTGTACATGTGTTTGGGAATGTGTACATCTCGTGTGCATTGGTATGCCAGTCCTGTCTTCCATTTGTTTTGCAAAAGATTGATCCGGTTCCAAGTTTTGTCAAACACTTTGACGAAGCAGTGAGTGCAGGGAATTATGTATCGCATCTGGCAAAACTTGAGTTGTAGAATCAGATTTTTTTTAGTTTTATATCTGCATTAATTGCATTTTGGCCACTTGGGGAAGCACAACAAGCTGAAACTAGAATGTTTACATATTTTCCATTTTAGTTATTATGGTTAACATGTTTGCTAAGAGTTTTATACATCCAGCAGACACTGAGCAACATTAACACATATCTGGAGTTGTGTTTCTGGCCACATGATGAATTAAAGTCCAATATTTACTCTTTTTTGGTCCATTTTGGTCTCCACCAGCTGCCAAGAAAAATATATATGGTTTTATCCTCTTCTAAATCTTAACATAGCTGATGCTCCACTGTGTTCACCATTTGCTAACTATAAATAGGATACAGTGGGATTATCAAATTATCTTCTTGCAAACAGTTGACTTTTCAGACTACTCGAATTTTCAATGGCTGAAAACAAGTTTGTGGTCTGGAAAACCACATTTTTTTGAGATTTTAGTGATAATCCTCTGTGTGGTCGTCATTAAGGATTCACAAACTCAGATTTGATCAAATACTGTTGGACCGGGTCCCATTGTGCATTAAGCATGCATGTAAGTGTGAGTATAAGTCGTACGACATAAAGACTGCTGGTCAGTTGTAATTCCTCGCTGGCACTTAAAGGATGAGATATTGATCGACGCACACACAACTTATTTTCCTGCTTTACGTAAATCAGTTTGTGATTGACAGGTCCCGGACCCGGAGCTGTCCATCCCATCGACTGTTGATTTCATCAGCATACCTGCCTCCATTCTCCGGGCAACCCCTGGGTTAACCCTGCTTTCAAATCAGCATCAGCTGTGTCTCCTAGTGCATTTATTAACAGTGGATATTTTCCAAAACCTAATAATATAGCCGGTTTTCTCTCAATAGCATGCCTGAGATTGCACAAGCCTAAGTGATTACTTTTGTGGCGGCACAAATCGCTCGGAGGTAGATTGTCAGTGGAGAGTGCAGGAGGTTCTCAGGAGGAAAGCATTCAGTCCTCCAGCTATTTAATTATGAGGGCGGCAGACCCCTGGGTGCGTGGCTTCATTCTCCCACAACAGTGGCTCGCTAACAAACTCCGTTGAGTGCCTTTGATTGATCTGAAGCCATTTAAGGTGGCCATGAAAAGACAAAGGTAGTGACAGAAGGAGGGAAGGGGAGAAGAGGGCAGGGAGGCTGGACGATAGAGGGATGGAGGGAAGAAAGATGGAAAGGAAAGGAATGGGGACGGGGAGTGGGATGTCAGCGGGGAGGGAAGCATGGAGGCACGGTGAGGGAATGAGGGATGAAGTGGAGCAAGGCTCGGACGGATGGCTCGACGGATGGGTGGAGGGAGGGGCGGGGATGTTAGTGTCTTTCCTGGCACAGCATTTTTCTGCACGCATAACATCCACGCTACAACTACACACGGACCCAGGAGGTGCATCGCGCCAAGCACACATGCACGAAGAAACATTTACACACACAAGCCCACACTACAACACACTTTGTTTGTTAGTATTGTTAGAGCTTCCACTGTATCAGGGGAGCAGAGATGTGGATGTATTTGCATAAGTGGGTATTATACTCTGATCCAGTGGACAGTAGCGATGGCTAAACCAGATAAGATAAAGCTTTCATTCTCTCTTTCTCTCCCTCCCCTCCCCTGTTACCACACACACACACTCTCCCTCTTCATTGCTGCCTCCCTTTTTTTCTCCTCTCTTTCACTCCGAGCACATTCCTTCTCTCTTCCCTCGTTTCCTACTTCCCCTGTCTCCTTGCAAACACCGTCCTGACCGAACTCATTCGTCCTGTATATTTGTTGTGCAGCTAACATTTTCCGCTCCCTCCAACTTCTCCCCTTATCTGCTTTACTTAACTCCCTGTGTGAGAACTTTTTCAATTATCCCTGCCTCCACCTCTGAGGGTTCGGGGCGAAGGCACTGTTTTGGCAGGATAAAGCGTCCGCAGAGGAGAGAGAGAGGGAGAAGGGGGGAGGGAAAAAAGAGAAGGATGGAGGCAGGAAGGGAGGGAGGGATGTGAAGTTGAGGTAGAGATTCCGCAGTGACTCCGTTCCAACAAGTCATCTTTCATTTTTATGACTTCAATCAAGTGTCCTTGAAGCCTAAATATACTCAGATCATGCACTCTTATCCTGGCTGGAAGGCTGGGATACCTTTAAGTATAATACCTAAGCTTGCCCCACTGTGTGCACAGATTTTAATGACTGTCACTCTAATGCTGTCGTTCATTAGCAAACAGCGTCCTGTCCCTGCTCTGCTTTGGCGCAAATACAAAAAAGCACAACATTACCTCTTTTCCTTTTTTTTATCCTCTTGGTCATTGTCTCTCACTGTGCAGTCTCTCTCTCTCGTGTATCCCCTCCCACACCTTTTATTCTCCAGCTCCACCTCTCTCTTTTTTTTTTCCACTCTCATATACACACACACACACACACACACACACACACAGGCTCTATCTTTTCCTTGGCAGGAGACCACTGCAGTTTGTCACATACTGTGCAATATGGTACAGATTGGAATCACTAAAAGAGTATTTCTATTTCTATCAGTTTCTATCTGTTTCTCTCTCTCTTTCTGTGTCTATGTGTGTGTGTGTGTGTGTGTGTGTGTGTGTGTGATGGAGAGAGTGTGTAAACTTGCTGAGGAAGTAACCTTGCCTAGAGAACTCAGAACTCTAGAGCTTCAGAAAGTCTACTGTCGCCTTTGTGTGTGTTCCAGGACAGTTACAGAGTTATAGGAGTGTGTAATTCCATCTGTCGGAGTCTTCCTCACTGGGATGCACAGTGTGTGTGTGTGTGTGTGTGCGCGCACAGCAGATGCCTCCTGTTCCTTCAGCCATCCTGATTCCTTGTCCCATTTCCATCCTTCTTTTTCTTATTAAGACTTCTCCCCTCTCTCTGTTTCTCTATCTCTCTCCTGTTCATTCCTCATTCCTTTTTCTCCCTCTCACCTCTTCTCCCCCTTCTCCACCTCTGCTTCTTAGTCTATCCATCTCACAGACTCTCCATTTTTAGTTTTTACCTCTTTCACCCTTTTTTGCCCTCTTATCGCTTTCCTTTCCCCCCCTTTTTTTTCCCTTCTACTCATTTCCCACCTGTATGGGATTGCTGTTCGGCGCCATCAAGCCCAGAGCTTGTAATACCCTGACCAGAGTTATTTAGCCGTGCTATGACAGGTAGGGAAATGAAATCACCACTTGGCTGTGTGTGTGTTTTTCTTTTCGTTCCCCTTTACTGTTTCTCCTTCCCATTTATGAGACCCTGCTGCAGGGCTATTTTTAGTCGGCTGCCACCTTCTCACTGGCTTGTAAAAGCCGACCGCCAGACGTTCACTTAGGCAGAAATTCTCTATCATGATTTGCGGGATTGATGAATGATATTGTTATCTGCAGTTGTGTTTTGGCATGAATAGGAAAACACCTCTCTCTCTCTCCCTCTCCCATGCATGATCATTTTTCATAACTACTTTAGAGAAAGGATCAAAACTTAAATGAATCGAAGCAAACTTTCTGCTTTTAGTTGACTGATGATTAATCGATCGGCTGATTGATCTTCACATTGTTATGTACGTTTTAGCCATGCGAGCAGTCTGGCTCTATACGGATGGCATTGTCCATCTTTGTGCCCACGCTTATTATGGTCCAGACTGAAACATCTCAACAGATATTGGATAGATTGCCCTGAAATTTTATGCGAACATTCATGGTCCCCAGAGTATAAATCATAATGACATCAGTGATGCAACATGAAGCTGACATTTGTTTGTTTTTTATTGTTCTCAACGTCAGTCTGTCGGTTGCTCCACCACTTTGGTCCAGACAGAAATATCTCAACAACAATTACATGGATCGCCACGAAATTTTGTTAAGATATTCATGGTCTCCAGAGGATGAATTGTACTGACATTGATTATCCTCTGACTTCTACTCCAGTACCAGCAGAAGGTTGACATTTATTATTTATTTGAATGAAATTTCTTAATATGTTGGATGTGTTGCCATGAAATTCTTTTACAGACATTCAGGGTCTCCATAGGCTAAATCGTACTGACATTGATTATCCTCTGACTTTTACTCCACCACAAGCAGAAGGTTGACATTTATTATTTATTTGAATGAAATTTCTGAACATCTTGGATGTATTGCTGGGAAATTTGGTGCAGATGTTCGTGTCTCCCTCAGGATGAATTGTCAGCACTTTGATGATGCCTCAACTTTTCATCTAGTGCCATCATTAAAGTCAAAGTTTTAATCTGTCCAGTACTTAAGTTTATGACCAAACATTTGCAAAACTAATGCCATTGCCATCGGCCTCAGTACTTTGTATCTAATTAGCAAATGTTAACACGCTAAACTGAGATGGAGATGCTAAACATCAGCCTGTTAGCGAGCATTTTAGCACATTGATATTACCATTTAGCTCAAAGCACTTTCATGATTGTAGACTACTAGTCTAGTTGATTATCATATTGAATTCACCTCTTGATTTGTGAAATTAGTCAATAATAAAAAAAATGTTACCATCAGACATATAACAAAAAAAAAAAAAAACAAAGAAAACATGAGATCTATGGTGATAAAACACCTACAAAACTAAGCTTTTGAGAACTTGTTTGTTACGAACTCAGGTAGGGCCTAAATGCAGGACACGGACACTGAGCAGTTGAAGAGTAAAGAGTCTTTGATGTACAAGGGAACCTGGATGAAGGACTGAAGCGGTAGGGAATAACGTGGCAGGAGTGAATAATGGCCGAGGAGCTGGCGTCGGCAAAGGCAATGAGCGAAAACGTGGCTGGCAGGGTTAGCTCGGAAGCTAGGAAGTGGCTGGCAGACCATTGAGTTAACAAATGGGAGGCAAGCAAGCAGACCAAGATCCTGAGGCACAAAAGAAGCTGGTAAGTAACACAAAACACAAAGATATTGAATCACAAAGACAATTCATCAGAGTTGGCTGTGAACGTAGCTACCACTGGGGTTGAAACAACAACCCTGCGAAGAGTTGTCGAAGAGCTGGGGTTGATATACTGCTCATTGTAACATTGTTTGTATTGTACTCACAGAGCTATGCTTAATTAGAAGGGAGAATAACTTTTAATATGAGTCTTGATCCATTTAGGATGTGTCAATATGGCTGCAGATCAGCCAGTAGAGGGGATTTTGTAGGTGTAGCCAAAGGATGTCTGTTATGCTTTTGCTCCCTGTGTTGAGTCTCGATTCTCATGTATAAATTCATGCACACAGTTTGAATGTGCAACAGGCAAGCTGGTCACCCCAACTCTCGAACATAAAATGGCGCATTATGCTCCCTGTAGCTCTCCCGTAACTCCATGTTTTGTGGCCAAACAGAAAAAGAATCGGTGGTACCAACTCAGGAGTTGTCATATTTCATTCAAAACATTTCACACTCCCTGAAAGGATCTCATACCAGCCCCTAGTCCCATAAAACTCCTATGTGGATCGATTTGCTCATGCTTCCGTAAAGAAGTGGATGTAGTGGCCTAGAGGTCGGGGGAAGCAGGGTTTGGATTGGATGGTTGCTGCTGGGGAAATGTGGGTAGAGTACAGTATAAGGTGCTTTTTAAGCAAAGTGGTGGAGGATGGAAGTACTGGTGTACTTCTGAATGTGAAGCAGGGGGAAAATGACGAAGCTTGTGCATGGTTGGTCGATATTCCCTGCAAAAAAAATTACAGCTGGACAAAAAAAAGGAAGCTTTCCTGAAATTACTCTTTATGGGAACAAAAATACAGCTGATTTCCTATAAATCAGTTTATATTCTGTAGAAACCTTTTTCCATCAGAGCAAGCCATTTCCATCTGCATGTTTTTTTTATCCAAGCTCAAGCGGCCCAGCTGAGGTGACAGATCGGTCCCAGAGAAAGGACAGCCCGCCTGATGTTCAGAATGAAAGACGTGTGAAGTTCTGATCCGTAAATGTCATTTTATCTCTTGGCTATCTTTCAAAAACTCATTCTCTCTCTCTATCTCTCTTAAGGGTGTAGTTTTACACACACACACACACTGCTCTACTCTCGCTCTCTCCCTCTGTCTCTCTCCTTCATCTGTCAGATGCTTAATCTGATATTAAACGTACTCCCAAATGGTACACTACCCTTCAGAGCTCCCATTTACCTCTGAGACACATGCATACCTGCCAATGACAACCCCCTTCCTTCTCTTCCTTGCGTCCCCTTCCTCGCTCTTAGTCTTTCTTAAATATGGGGACTCACATGCCAAAGACATCGATTTCTTCCCTACCTTGTCCCTGTCACACTCACACATACACATACACATCGACCCTTCCCTTTGAAAAGCTTCCCTATAAATGTCAGGTGGGCTAGTTGGGGGGCTGAAGGTAGAGGAACGATGGATGTTGGGGGGGTGGATGGGGGATTGAGAGAGAGAGAGAGAGAGAGAGAGAGAAAGAGAGAGATGTATACATCAGACACAAGAAGGATTTCACTTTTGCGTGAAATCACGTTATCAGACTGGCACAGGGTATGCCAGCCGGGAGGAGGAAGCAGGAGGAGGAGGGGCTGAGAGACAGGAGGGGAAGAAATGTTCTAGACACTGTAGTCTTTCATATCCTGGCTACGAAATATAATTCATATTGAAAGCAGAGATTTTATATTGATGATTATTACTAGAAAGGCTTACATCCTGTGCCCAGGACTGTTTAAGTGGTTCATTTGGATGTGGATGTGGTCCGGCCAGCAGGATTGGGTGTCAATTTCATGGTTACTTTGTCTTGTACACCAACCTAAGCTTCAAAGAAATGTCTTAGATAGAAAGAGGAGCGTATAATCGCTGGCATAATATGCGCTCACACATGCTCGTGCATACTATACACAGTGTTGGCATAATCTCCCCTGCTTTGGCGTGTGGATGCACAGAAATGCTCACACATTATTAGTATATGCATCATATTAGGCAAAGCATTCCAGCACTTGCAGCACGAACACATGTGATGTGCCATGCGTAGACACACGCACACAATCTCGAATTTACTGTACGAACACATTCTGCTATGTTCTATTTATTATTTTCTTATTTTTCATTTTGTGTGGGTAATATTAATTATTCATTGCGTCTGGCAGCCCACAAATATCATCCCAGGAGATTAATATAAAATGTATCTGTCCCACTTTCTCACCAGCATGCATGCCCGTGGCCGTGGTGTACCTGACACCGAGCAAGGAGCCTATTTGCTATGCAGGAGAACCTCTGACAAGTGGAAAGACCTAAAGTTGAGTTAATTAAACATTAAGCATTAATCAAAATGAGATCGTTAATCTCGACTCGATTATCGCTGATATTTTGTAAATTATGTGTTCCTCCTCAGGCATACTGAGTGGAAGGGGACGCACTCTCAGGCATGCACATGAGTTGACAGGCATATATACACGGTGAACACGATTTGCATAACCCGATGTATATCCATGTGAGCGTGTGTGCGTTTGTGAGTGTGAGTGTGTGTGTGTGTGTGTGTGGGCCGATAAGCCAGCTCTCATTGCTCTTTGATGCCCTTTCCATGTTTCAATCAACATCAATCAACACTTGGAACGCAGCTCTTCATATTAATTGAGACTGAAAAATGCAGCCGCAGAGGGAGGGAGGACATTCATAGTTCAGCGCATTGCTTTCCATCCAGTCGGAACATAATAGGGTCAAATGTCATTATAGACCACAGTAACTTCGCTGACCTACGCAGACCACACACACACACACACACACACACACACACACACACACACACACACACACACACACACACACACACACACAAATCATACAGACTCACAGCTGCTCCCTCTAATTGAAAGATCACACATTGCGGAGGTGTTTGCCAACTAAGGAAATTAAGTTTGGCTCCTAAAAGTCCCGGTACTTAGGAAGATCTGACGCATGCAATCTTTTTTATGAATCTAAATTAGAGGTGACTTTGTATGGTGTTAAACTCTTGAGTTGGCATTTAGAGAAAGATTATTGCCTTCTCTTTTTCCCTTTTCTTTTTTCCTGCTCGTTAGTTTCAGCAGAACTGTAGCTATCTCCGGGTTTTGTCAAGAGCGGGACAACATCTGCCTCTGAGGAAAGTCTGGGTGTTATCACTGGCTGACTTTGTTTCTGGATATGACAAACACACACAGAGAAGCACATGCGCTTCCACATGGAGTGTTGATACCCTTTTATACACTCACACAAACATCAAAGCCATGTCTTGCATGTCTTACATGCACGGACACCTTGTTTCACAAATGTGTAAGTTCAACATTCATCACCAAAGAAGTTGCCGTCTAATCCCCGTATTTTGCTCTGATCTGACAATAGCTGCTTCGCTCTAAGTGGGCCACCCTTGCGCCTTTGTTAATGATAACGCCAAGCTATTTTCCACAACTATGAGCTGCTCCAATTACACCCCCTGGCTAGAAGCACTAATGGCAGATAAGTGATTAGGACTTAGTACAGAGATTTGCCCCATTTATTTGATGCAGCAATTAATACTGAAACTGAGGTAACAGAACCAGATTAGTGACTTGATTTTTCTGTAGCTCAAAGGGAAGAGGCCAACAATGGTATGGTGATTACATTTGTGTATAAATGGAGGTCTTAAAGTCCTGTTGGCTTAGATTCCTGTGGATTCTGCCAGAACATTGTCTTCTGTGTTTTCTATACTCTGCATCCGACACAACTCAGCAAAACGGTAAGAAACTCTGCACAGGAGTCTGGACTCTCCCCGTACAAAGTCCAATCAGAAAATATGTTTCTTGGCTTGTTGAGTTTCATCCATGATCCCCCAGACCTCCAGGGTGTCCAAATGCCCCAGGTGTTTGGAGATAGTTTGAGACAACTTGACTGATGGCCAATTTGATTAACATGCACTACTGGAAGAAACAAACTAAAATGACAAAGGTCTTAAAGTGGCCCATGGAGGTTTGCCAGACTCGAGGACCTCTGCGTGAAAATCTAGTTTTAACACCTTTATTAATGAAGTTGATATTATGCTTACATGGTGCATATTTCTGAAAAACATTTGTGCTTAGATAAATTACCAAAACAAACTGACACGCTGCAAACTAGGTACAAGGTAGTATTAGCAGTACTAATTGGTTTTTGGGCCTCAAGGCACAATATAATGAAGCCGGTTTGTCTGCCACAGTCGGTCATTTGTCAGTGCCTTCCAAAGCGGTTACAAATCACTGTTGCAAAAACTTTTAGCAAAAAATGTGATTTTGTTTGGGCTCCAGAAAGCTCATGGCTCATCGCTAAGACACTCTTCATGGAAATGGGATCCACTTGATCTTCATCATATCCTTCGTAGCACAGCAAGTCGTCTCCTGCAAATGTTTTAACCCATTTTCATTGGTTTCAGACATTTTTCACACCTTCTTCTTCTTTTTTTTTTAACGCAGATCTCAGAGAAAGACCCAAACCTCTATTGGATTAACTGTGTTAAACAAGAGGAAAACATCTGTTCACAGCTGATAGAAATGACTTGCATAATTATGAATCTCTAATGCACCTGTGTGAAACTCTCTTTGCAACTCTTCACTCAGCAGTAATTCCTAGTCTAGGAGCTTACTGTAGGTCTTACATGTCAACGATGGCTCATGGGCATAGAGAGACCTGCAAACAAGAATTAAATGAAGAAAACATTTTCAGGAGATGTCTGGGTTTTTTTTTACTGTATTTCAACACGGTGTTTTAAAAAATGTGTAAAAAGTGAAGGGCGCAGCAGGATTTGTTATGTCTGGTAAAATCATCTTTGTAGACACACTCCCACTTGCATGTCTTTTTGGCACATACTGCGATTATGCCTCAACAAATGATACAGCACAAATTATATAGCACATATAGCACAAATTAAGGTTAAACAAGTCATACTGAAAGCTGTAATTTGGATTTTGCTATCCATTTCTGTAATGAGTGATTGAAAGAATATATTTCTTTGACCACAAGTTGTGTTATTTGATGGAAATATTTGCTTTTGTTGCCTGTTTTTAATGTTTTGTGAGTCATATTAGCGACTTTCAGTTTAGGTGTGTATGAACTGCTTTCAAAATGTAATTTCTGAACGGACAAATGTGTTCAAGCAAGCTATGCTCAAGAAAGCTGATTGAGGTTTTGGTTAAAATTCTGACTGGTAGAAGACTGCGAGCAAGAAAACATGGATATAAATAATTAAAAAAAAAAAAAAGGTTTTCAAATGCAAAAAAAAAAAAAAAAAAAAAAAAAAAAAATCAACATTTTCTAAAAGTTTAATGAATAAAATCGAATGTGAACGTTCCTTTTGTTTGTTCCCATGAAAACTCCACAGGGTACCTTTGGGTAGTTGTCATGGTTACAGAAACTTAGTTAGAGGTGGTGGGGCACAGTCATAGTCATTGCTTAATGAAACCATCAGCGACTCTGTAGGAACCGGGAAGGCAACAGCGGTCTCCTGTGTCAAAGTGTGATGTTTTGTTGACCTGCCTAACCACCTCTCTGCGGCCATTAGAGGTCTTTCCACATCATTGTGAATATATCTAATTCTGGGGTATCTCTGACAATTACCCCAGCATGTGTTGTGTGCCTGTGGATCAAAACGAGGCTCCTTAGTGTGTTAATTGCCCCGTCCATAATATGTGCATCAGTTACCAGAGGATGTAATAACAGACGCAGCATTGATGTATTCTTATGCGCTTTTCTCCTACAGACATCTTTATGTGCGTGTTTGATGCTGATGTTCAACATCATCATGAAACAATAGCACACTTTTGTCTTGTAAATAAACCCATGCACACCTCCGTAACGTTGCTTTAAGGTTACATCTGAAGGGGAGGTATCTGCAAACAATTAGACCTCTGTATGTAGGATGAGTCATCAAAATGACTAATGGCATATTTACAAGGGGAAAAAAAGGTCTCAGGGGCTATGTTAAGTGAAAAGTTCTTGTAATATTACTTGTGATTTTTTGTTTTTTATCTGTATCAACCCTCTAGAGTATGTTAAGTATACCACTTTAGCCTTGGAGGAAAAAAAAAAACATCCTTGTTTATTTAATGGATTCATTAAGTGAGCCGAGCAACAGCATGTTATACTGCTGAACGTATCAGCTACATTCACAATTTCTGCATTTAGATGATGCACAAATCTGGTGTGACTTACTGTAAGAATTGTCAATGAACAGATCGGGATTCAGCACAGCTATATGCACGTAAAACAGTGTACTTTGATAATCTGATATTTGTAACCACTGGGACATTCAGCCAACTTTTTTATTACAGCCACAGAATGTATAATGCTTGTTTCTTAACGCAAGATTAACAATAGCATTTTGCATGCAGGTGAAACTTTATTCTACAGAGGTTTGACCCTGAGATCAACATAAGCTGTGAGTGAACTGTACTCCTCCTTCTGTTCGGATGAATAATCAAGCAACCTGCAGAAATATGACTGTTTACGATTATCCAAGGAAGGGAAACGGCACAAAATATTTTCCTCCTGAGAGATATTTACTGCGTTTTGAAATCTGCATTTGACAGCTGCAGTGTTGTTGTTTATGTTTTGTAGTTTAGGCTTTGATGAAAAATATAGTGCGCGGGACACATAATCACAGTGCCACAGCTTACAGGGCAAACAGCTGGCAGTCAATGTCTTTGGTGTGAATGGACGCTTGTCTGATCCTTTAGAAATGTCCACTGTTCTGTCCTTGAGCAAGGCACTCACTCTGAGTTAAAATAATGTGCTTGTGCTGTGCAGCTCTCTGAACATGCCTGTATGTAAATGTAAATGTCAACCAGTGTGTCGCTAAAAGAGGACATGCATGCTCAGCAAATCATCCCGGATAAATAAAGGTTTAAATATAGATATCACAATGGTAGCTGCTGTAGAAAAGAATATCTACTTGTATTAGTGCTGCAGCAGCCACTAAGTAATCCTCTCTTGAAAGTTATTCATTAGAACAACATTAGCCCAGTTTATTCACAGTTTATTGGCAGACTGAGTTAATGACAGGCCCAGATGCAGAAGATTTATGTGATCACGCACCTTATGTTTGACCATGTGTCGGGATGGGGATGCCAGGAGAGGAGAGGGATAGAAAACCTGGGTCTTTCCATAGATTTGGCCATTATTAGTATCAATAATCATAGCATTATAATCACCAAGCTAATTGCTGTGACCTGGGAACGTGGAAAGAAATTCGATAGTGTGAAACATAAGGAGTCGGATGTTTATACAGGTTTTAAACAAACTAGCAGGTGAGATAAGCTTGTTGAAAGACAAAAAACAAAGGCAAATAGTAAAGTTGTTACCCCAGGTGTCCAAACTATCCATCGAGAGAGCAGCATTTGCCATTGTTATGCAGACATATAGTTTTCTATTGCAATGCAGGATTACTAGACATTTCAAGTGCACTCACTTTCCAACCTGTCTCCATCCAACTTCATAGGAGAAAAGTCTGCATGTTCCCAGATCTCGGCAGTTACTTTGGCAGGCGAGATGGTATCATAACTGGCCAAAACTACAAAAATAGGTTTTTACTTTCAGTTCTCTGTCTGCAGAGGTTTTCAATGCAGCCATACTGCTTGCATTCCTTTCTATCTGCATCTGTATCCGTGTCCTTGTGCCCCGGTTTTCTAATAAGGAGCTTGTGTCCTTTGAAATTACTTTCTCTGAACCATTTTCTCAAGCCTTTTACCAAAAAAAAAAAAACAAAGTTGACGCAGTGAAGAAATCAGAAATCTCGATTCCCCTGAGGGTGGGTGGGGTAATGAGGACAGCGGATTGGGTTGGTACAGCAACAGCACACCACAAGGACATTTTCTGATGAATTCCATTTCCTACAAAAAACTACACCTATATATTCATCTTGCAAGCAAAACAATTCGCTAAGCAAAGCTATTCAAATGGCTCATGTTTGTAATGATACTAATCTAATCCACATTGATGCCTTGAATCCATTTGAGAGTAAGTATATTTTTTAAATGGTTCATAATCCCCTCTTCATTTCTATACATTCTGCTCATTTCCGCAGTGCTTACTTCTGCAGGTTCGGCGCTGCATATTTGATCATGTAGCATCGGAAGTGGTCTGAAGCCAAACAACATGCTCATCTGTGCCCCACATCCACTCACCCCAAATGGCCCCTCAATCGACTGGAACTCACAGTCGCATTAGAGAGACACTTCTGGCATGAACAGGGCGCCGTTTGTCATACACATTACCCCAGATTCAGATTGAAGTCTAATAGTCTTTTTGTTCACTTCCTCTGTCTCAGTCGCTCTTGTTTCCAAATTTTTCCCTCTTCTCTAATTAGCCCCTCCATGCTCGCTCTCGCACTTGAAATCGTTGTGCATATTCATCTCCTGAGTCTCACTCCCTCAGCCTCTCCATCTCTCCGTCATCTCTCTTCTTATAGAGATGGATGAAAGGGGATATCAGGGAGTCTGGGTGGAGAGCTCAGCTGATAGGCTGAATCAAGGCGGGTCATTTACTCACCGCTAGCACATCCATCCTGGAACCCACACATACCCCCTTTCCTACACAGACGCACACATCCTTGACTCAACACACACTCTCGCACAAACACACTTACCCCTAAATGACTTCCTTCTCTGGAGGTGTATTATTTCACTCCTGGGAAGTCTGAGTTTCAGTATTCATCACGATCGGAGTGAAGGGATCTTTCCATTATGAGGTTGTTCGGTCACACATCTCAGCATACACACTCACCAAAACAAATACACATGTACACACAAATGCACATGCACCCTAAGACTAAAAAATATCACACATATTCAGACACGCACCCGGTGCCCAAAGCTCTAGACACCTCATTACTGGCATGGCGTGCTTTCACCGCTGGGGTGTTGTGAATAAATGTGTCCCCCCCCGAAGTTGTTGCTGTTTGCGGCTATGGTCCCCCGTGGGCGGACTGTTAATGACATCACGCCCGTCTGCATCTGTATTTGGGAAACTGTTGGTATCATTCTCCCGGTAACTAAATAATGTTGCCGTCTCATTGGTCCAGCTGCCTGCTGATCGAATTACAACCCAGCAAGAGGCTATTTTCTACCCTGACAGCCACTGCGCCAGGCCCGGAACACCTAAAACAGCTTATTTTACCCCCAACGTGATGGCATGATTATGGCAAATGCTTGACGCCACCTCCAGCAGGTTAAGCAAGTCACCGAGAGAGGAAGATAAAACTGAGAGAGAGTTGTGTAGAGAATCATGGTGATGGAAAGCCGGCGGAATGTGATCAAGAAGGAACAGGCACACGTTGCCGCTCCGTCTTGCAGGACTCGTTATTGACAGATGTGCGGCGTAATCAGAATATGGCATGTATGCACTACTGTAGAGCGGATGGATGAGTCAGGGGAGAAAATGCGATTACAGCGGCAATCATAACTCAGATTAGCCTTCCTCTGTACCTCTCTCGACTGTTCAACACAGGAATCAATCACCATCACATTCAGTGTGCCGCCTCATATCGCACACAGGGCCGCACCAAAAGGACAAATATTATTCTCTTCGGCGGAGAAAACAACATTGTCTATAGAGCAAGGACAACAATCGCTCTCTTTAATAAATAACGGCAGCTATTATGATCATAAATAGTGAGGGGGCCAGAGGCTGTTTGTAGGGGGGAGGATGATACATGAATCCATTCAGCATATTTCTGCTGTGGGCTTGTATCTCTGCAGCTGAGGGGATCAAAGAGGCTCCTGACAAAAGAGGCGCCGATGCAGCGTGCTGAGATGACAGCCTTCACCATTGCTAGCAGTGCACTCAGCACTAACATTGGCTGACTGGAGACCTGACTAACCAGTCCAGAACAGCACATTCAGTCCCCCTACGGTTTCCTCTATCTGATTATTATTGATGACATCAGGACATTTTTGTGGGCCCGAGGAGACTCATTAAATCAGAAGTCAACTGATAATGAAAGTGAACACTCTGCACTGGATTTCTTCATTTACTCAACACTACAGACTAGCAGGGAAACATTTGCATATTTTTGATATGCACTTGCATTTTTTTAATTCCTTCTGGATTGCCTTTTGATTGAATCGTGTGACTAGAAATAATGTAGCAAAAACTTTTTCATTGGTAACGTGCAAAGCCCAAAGCACTTAGCTGGTTTGAGTATGTGATCAGTCTGTCTGGGTAATATGTGTGTGTGTTTTCAGATCTAGAGTAGCTTGCAATGCTCCGGGGGGAAAAAAAGCTGGTGTGCTCTGTGCCTTGATCATTCAAATTAATTTGAAGCCATGCTGAGAACAATATTCCATTAAACGGCTTGTAAATCACAGGCGTTCATATACACACACACACACAAATATTTGTGGCAGACACTCTGGCAAAAACAAATACTTTTCACAAACACATATACACCTTTTTACTCACAGCTACACAAACACGTCCACCTCGCCACGGTTGGTTTGACACCGATGTTCAAAAATGGGCAAATCCCATTTTTTCTTTCAGCCCTTTCTCCCATTCCTTCAGAATGATCCCCATAAAGCCAGAGCCTGGAGTAAAAGAGAAGACATGGCACGTCAAGACTTTATGGCTTTTCCCCACAATCGCTCAGGACTACAATTGTGTTTTTATGATGCTACTGTATAACCCCCCCTCCTCTCCCGGCCGCCACACCACCAAGGAAACTAACAAGGTCCTTATGTTTAATGGACTCAACACACTCATACCTCCAGCAATCATCAAATTGTCACAGCTATCAGGAGCCTAAGCGTCGAGCAACCATTTCCCTCTAATCAAACATAATTCGGAGTGTACTTTACACTTTTCGCCTGCTGTTTCATCGCGCTCCCCCAAGAGCCACAATCTCCTGCACACTTTCCCGCTTGATCACTGTATGGGAGATGGTAGGCGAAATTGGATAGAGTCAAAGTATTTGCATATGTAATTTAACAGTGACAATCAGAGAGACGTGGCTACATCTCCATCAACTGTTAACTGTGAAACAAGATTTAGCCTCTCTTTCAATCTGTGGTCAGTCCTGTGGTGGTGCTTAATAGTGTGTATCTTACTGCTTATCACTCCGTTTCTCTGAGCCAACAGACTGTTGTGCTTAGATAACCACAGTCATTTGCAGCGTTAAGTGGCTGATTGCTTCACAGTTGTGATTTTGCGTGCATGCGTGTGTGTGTGGCATACTTTCATGCGTGTGTAAGCACGTAAGTGTAATTTGTAGCTCCTGCTTGTGTGTCTGTTGCAGTTTAGAGCGCGTGCATGTGTGTACGCGTGCACGCCGTGCTGCATATGTGTCTAACAGCACCAGTCTCTTTTTCCCCGCCAAGCTTAGCTCCAGTACCCAGCAGCTTGGCTGAGGAAGATTAAAGTCACCCATATTACACTTAGCACCAGGAGACGTAAGGAAATTAGGAGAAAATTAAACAATGCTATTTGCATACAATTACACAACAACACAGCAAACAGCTCGGCTATCCACCGTCTGGTCACCTAAAGAGCGCTGCTCGGTGTTGCTTCATTAACTATGCAAACAGCTCTGGCTGGCCTTATTCAATCACAGCTGTTTATTTGGACTGTGAAAAAGTTTTTTTTTTTAAAAATTACACACATTCAACAGTTTCCTTATTCATTATGCATGAGCTCATGCAAGTGATGCAATGATGCTAGTTGCCCGTCTTTTACTCCTTTGACAGGAAACGGTTTCTCACACTGCACGTTAAGTCGAATTGCTTAGGTTGGATTTAGATTATTTGCGCGCATATACGTGTGCCCACATCTGCTTTGACATTTCAGTCTGACATTCAGGTTACGACGCATTCAGTTTTCATCTCAGGTGTTTGAAATAAAAGACTTGCACCCTGCTGAGAAAATCTTTCTGTCTTCCTCAGGACTCGCTACGTTCCACTCCTTTCCACTACACATTCAGATGCAAGCCGTCACCCTTTTCTTCCTTTCACAAACACGGATATTAAACAACCTATCAATTTATCCTCCATCTTTCATCTCAAACATATATTCCCATTCACCCGCTGATCTCCTTCTGTCTGCCTCTCCTTCCTATCTGCCCATCCTCCCTACGCAGAGCCAACTCACCTGGTGACAGTGCTGGTGAAATATGAATGTGCTCAGTGAAGTGTTGCTGTTTGGAGTGCTGCCCTGACCATGAGCTTTGTTTCTGGGCTGAAATAGGAAAGCTAAGCAGCCATTCAGAGACTCAGGCAGAGGTCCACACCGTTTGGATGTAACGGCAAGAAAAACACAAAGCAGGGTCTCGCTCTTTCCACCGGCGCTTGCTCAATGCAAAGGATTCATGAGTGCAATGTTATGCCTGGTCGGGACTACACTGAGCTTTCGCAATAAGTCAAGCTGCAGCGAGTTAAAGAGATCCCTAGCCTGAAACTGTGGAGGTAGGACGAGAGGAGATACCCGTTTTTTCACAGCTTCAGCTTACATCTTAGATCTCTTTAGCCTCCCTCAATCACCAAAGTCCCACCTTCTTGCTTTTTGCTCCAACTTGCTTCTAATAAGGTCTGAAACTGCAGGTGCTGCTGTTTCTTCTGTGCCCCTTCTTTGTACGGGGAAATCTCTTTTTTTCTTTCTTGGCACTATACACATTCATGTTGCACAACTTCGAAGTGTTGGTACTTTTCTTATGGAGGCCTAAATAAAGAATGAGCTTAGTAACTGGGAGCTGCTCCCTCCTGTTCAGATTCAACGCACTCCTGTCGGTTTGCTTACTCCACATTGCCCAAAGATCCCTCTGGGTTTATGCTTGAGTATTCACACCACGGTGTGTTTGTACTGTATCTGTGCCTGTGTGTGTGTTTGTGCTTGTTTGTTTGTACCTACTGCATGTGTGTGCCTATCTGCTGTCAGTGTGCAGGGGTTTCCTTGCGTATACTTGTGCACATGCGGTGTATTTCTAAACCTGAAAGCCTTCGGGCCATCGCATTAAGCAGCTCTCTGGATTTGTTTAGTAGAGGTAGAGGGTTCAGTTCAGGGCTCCTAATTTGCAGATGTGTGAGAAGGGGTATGGATTTTATATTTTATACCGGAATAATGCTGACATTCCTTTTAGCTGTGCTTATCTTGCATCCTTAGTTCAGAGCCTTTATAACCCTGTGCTTGCGGATGGAGCTTCTACCTGAGAATAGGAAAAAAAAAAAAAGATAAGTGCGTACACACAAAAACGAACCCTGGAGGTCTTTACAGGTGGAAAATGTGTAGCTGCTTAGAGAAAACATCCATTACATTCCTAACCAAGCCTGAAAAAGACCTGTGTACTTTAGAAAAACATCAGCCTGGGTCTGGGTTGACCTGAGAAGTAGACTTGGACTCAGACAGCACCGTGGCTGACAGGATCAATTCTGTTTGTGTCTAGTAGGTTCTTGCACACTTCGACATGCTTCTGTGTTTCTGTTGCCCATAGTCTGCAAACTTTGCAGTTCCTGCTGACAGGACAGCCACCTTTTATCTCGTCTAGACTGTGACATCATAAAGAAATATTGCCTTCATTCCTCTAGAGATCAAAACTCCATTCCTGTACCCAAAGGCTTGCTAAAGAAAAAAAAAAAAGAATGTCATTTTAAATTCAAATGTCCAATAAAGTTGGCCCCCCACCCAAGGCAAAAGCATGTCAAAAACAAACACAAATTTTTGCAGACAGCCTCTGTGGACTTCTGTCATAAGCATTTATGCAAATATGCAGACATATACACATACATTATACACACATTATATCTGGCATGTCACAGGGATAAACACTGATGCTGCCAGCTTGTTTTTAAGACATGCTGGATTAAGCTGGAGCAACGACTGGCAGGGATTTCATTGTTTTTGATGCACTGAAATACTTCAAGATGCTGCATGTAGGATTTTGTCATTGTTGGATTAAAGATCATTTCAGCCTGTTTTGAGAATGAGTGGCACCCGGCTCTTTATTAATGTCCATAAAGGACATAAAGTGTGTGTGTGTGTGTGTGTGAAAGGAAAGATAAACAGGGGCTGGTTCGCATTGGGATGTTCAGTGGGTTTACCATGAGTTGGCTACAGCAGCCGGCTCAAGAAGTGACCCACTGAACCCTAACGGCGTTCAGACAAAGAGGTCCTATTTAGGTTTTGCTATTTGTGATTGGTCCATATGAAACAATCTGGAGGTAATCGGCTTAAGCAGGTGTTCAGACCCAAAAAAAATTGCATTGTCAGGAGTGTGTTTTGCTGAAGGAAAATGCAGTAAAATGATGAAATAAGATCCAACAGATTTACGTGTTTGAAAGCTACTCAGTTGATAACAGTTTATAAGACTATGAGGCAGACTTTTACCAGAGCAGCAATCATCTCATCTTTCACTGCAACTTTGTGAGGTTAAGAGTAGAATTACCCTGTCCACTGTTATAAAGTAATATACCAGAAATGTATGTTTTTCCAACAAAAGTTGAGCCAAGTTCATCCAACTTTTTTTGACGGCCTGCAATTTCTTTTTTTGTTTTTTTGTTTTTTGCCTGAGCCCGTCGGCACCCTCGCTGCATCACCGAAGTGAATGAAGTGGCTGCATTTTTTTTTTTTTTTCATTCAGTGATGTTGTCTATCTGAATACAGCCTAGCACAACAAGACAAGAAGGCAAATATGTTTCTCAGTCCAACAGCAGCTCAACATACAATCCGCCTAATATGAACCTAATACTAAATTTAACACAGACATCCACTCTCTTGGTTGAAAACTTCACCCAGGGTTGACATATTCTTCTTTTTCCCGACACATAGAGCTGTAGATTTGTGTTTACCCAGAGACTTTTCTGTGATCTTTCTTACCGCTTGCTGTTTCGTGTCATTATTAATGTACATTACTTTCAACAGAACTTTTTTCACAAAGTGCTATACATCACATTTGTACCTATAACCTACCTACACAGCAGAAAATGCTCTCTTGGGAGTTATTGCTCTAATTTATCACTAGAATTAATTGTGCCAAAACGCTCAAATGCAAAGAAGCGACTGCAGTTGCAGGCAATAACTCTAGTGATGTGCTTTTTTTCTTTTTTCTTTTTTAAGTTTCATTGGGTCCACTTTGGTCCTAGTCACATTTGATTGCCCACAGAATATCTAAATAAGTCCTTCCTTCAGCACGCAAAACAGCAGAGTGCTTCCCGATCTTACTGACGGGAATTCATGTCCTCACAAAAAAGGCTCATCTCACCTTATCTCCTTCAGAATCACATCACAGGTCTCACATCTGCCTCCTCAAGTGTGCTTACTCTCCTAAAAGCAGCAAACTACAAATACCATTTCTATAATGTCCCGATTTTCTCTTATTATTGCTCTCACGTCCTCGCTCTTGAAGCAATTCTACTCTTATGCTTATTGTCAGTCACTCTGGATAAGAGCGCTGGCTAAACGCCTCAAATGTATTAGAATCTTAGTTAGCCATAATCCAGCCTGAGAAATAATTTTCAAAAATGCTTGTACAAGACAGCTGACGCAGCTGTGGGATCTACCCCAGATGATCATTATTACAATTAATTTGACAATGATATATTTAGGAAGTTTCCTCCTCTGATTTCCTAACAAGCTCTATTCACCAGGAGCATAATTCACAGCTTTTTGCACACTCATCTGCTGTTTAGACTCGTTAAGATGTATAGTTTTTGTAGCTTTTGCCATTTTATTTGTAGTTTATTCAGCAACATAACATAGCCACACATTAATATTTAATGAGTAGAGTAGATGGCATAGATGGATCTTACCCAGAGCAGCTTAGAAAGAGTGCAGATATAGATTTACATACCAATTCCTCCAGCTGCCTTCAGGCTCTGTTTTGATCCTCTATCGTCATATTTTAGGCTCTGTGAGCTCTTTGACAAAATATGCAACTTAGTTTCATCCCCGATTTTAATATGCTGAATAATGCTCACACCTGTAGTAGACACCCCCTCCCCTATCTCTATTCCTCTGTGCCACCGGGTGCTATCTCACCAATAACCCACATCTTCCCACTACAGACACCTCCACCATCGTTCTGCCACCCCGTTGCGTTCAAACGAAGAGGCCTATCTTCACTTGTCCCCTCACACACACACACATGCATACACACACACAGTCGCAGCCTTTCCCAGGAGGATAAATACATACGCTGCATTAATTCATCCATGTCTTTGCAGACTTCAGTCAAATAATTTTTTTTCTTACTCTCTCATGGGACTCAAGGACTTTCAGCAGAGGCCCACTCTTGTTTTCTTTGTACTCCCGGGTGGGATATATTTTCATTTGAATGAATGTGTGTGGCTTGCATCTGCAGACACATGTGTGTGTGTGTATGTGTGAGTGAATATTCCACAAGTTTCTCTACTCTTAATGCATGTACCTACATGGATTTACTGCATGTACCTGCATGGATTTACGGTATACTGCATGTACAGATTTAATTAGGTGCTGCATGTGCCTGTTTTTGATGTGTGTGCACATGCACCTCTGCATATGTTATGAAGATGCTGAAAATGTGTTTGCATTTGTGCCAGAGGGTGTTTATGAGCATACTGTGCGATGCATACCTATCATCTCAGTTCAATGAGATGGTGCAAATCTTATGTCATGTTAAGCTAAACTTTGGGCTTTCATATGAAAGGAGTCTCCCCCCCTCAACCTTGCCTGGAGCACTGATAGGATGAAAAATGGATAGAAGCCCCAAAGGAAGGAGGGGGGAGGTCCATCTGTGGGCTCCATTCAAGGACAACAGTGTTATCCATTTTGGAACAGTATGAAACAAGCCAGTGTTTTCAGTGGGGTTTGGAAATGCGGGCTTCTGGATGAACTGTGGATCCTACTGTTGTCTTGCCAAGTCAACTGTGATGTTGCAGATTAGATGCGAATCATTGACTCCTTGTTTGTATCAGCGCAACTCTTCTCATCCAGAGTGAGAGATAATGAACAAATGTGACTGATTGTGTCTGATCAGGGTTGTAGTGAATTACTGCAGCAACAGAAATTGTTTTGCACTACCCCAGCGCTCATAAAAGCTGCATTTAATGTGATTGTATGTTTTTCAGCCCTGAGGTGTTGGAGTTCGGCTATATCTATTTATCTCTGTTTTGATCTTGTCCTCCCTTTCTTCTCTCCCTTTTTGTTCCCTCTTCTATGGTTTAACTTCTTAAAAAAAACAGAAGCTTTTCCTCTAACTTTCTCACTTTTCTTTTTTTTTCTCTTTCAACTCTCATCTTCTTCCTGTCTTCACTGATAGAACCGATTCCACCTGCAGATGTCAGCCCGCGTGCCTCCATCAACCCTGGGCAGCCTGCTGCTGGCGGTCTTGCAGGGAAAAGAGGGGGACAGAGACAGAGGAAGCCGAGGGGAAGGCAGCTGGGGAGGAGCAGCTGTGATCTGCCCTGGTTGGGAGGAAGGGGGTGATGGGTTGCTGTCTCACCTGCAGACCCACAGCGGGTCTACCTGGCATTTGTGGGATATCATCAACCTCACGCGCATCTCCGGGGCAGGAGACAGAAGAGGGGAGACCAGCGAGGAGAGGAGGGAGGATCAGAGGGAAGAGGAGGCTTTGAAGATCCTATCAGCTCGTTTCCTGCGCTCACCTTCACCCATATCCTCAGTTCTCCTCCTGGGATCTGACCCCGAGTGTGTGTCCTCTGTCCTACGGGCCGCTCAGCGCCTCGCTCCATCATTTCCAGCACTGCAGTGGATCATGGGATATCCCTTGTCTCCAGATTCGCTCCACACTCTAGGAGGTCCCCTTGGACTATTAGCCTACGGGGAGGTCGGCCGCAAGCCAATCAGCTTCTACATTCGGGATGCTTTGCAGTTGATTGGTCGTGCAGTCACTGCAGCCACCATGGTGAGGCCGGACTTGGCACTGATTCAGAACATGGTAAATTGTTACGACAAACCCAACCGACATGAGCTGCCCTCTTCAGGACAATATCTGGCCAGGTATGCACACACATACTGTACTTGACTTTCTAAGTTAACCCAATGTTTTTAAAACATCACACCGAGTAACATTCAAAGCGCTGAGGTTAAAGGTCTTTCCGCTTGCTGTAAAGGTTTTGACAGTCTGGTCATTTGCCATTATCTGATCTGGACCATAGATGTATAAAAAGAGCTGGATACAGTGTTGAAGGGCACCTTTCATTCTTATACAAGCTGCTCAGTATTGCATGAAGCCAAAAATGTTGGATTACCAGGCATAACATTATCCAGATCTTCTGCATATGCTTTCGCATTGTGTGGCCCAACTTACAGTTTAGCTCTTTGCTAACATAAATGGGGATAAAATGATTTAATTGTGCAAGTGTACTAGACTTTCGAAGTGTTATCGGACTGAATACATCACATCTGATAGTGAAACAAGTCCATTTGCGAGCTTGTGACGTTCAAAAACATTCTTTCTCAATGTAAGCACATGGGGGAAAAGTGTTTTTGGGCCAGTGTGCATCACATGACAGATGCCGTTGCTGTCTTTACATGGTTTGGCCGCTATGTCAACTCAGCTTCAAAGCCTGGCAATCTTCCAGGGGGCTTGATCTGGATCTGTGAAAGATAGTCATCTAGCTGGAACCCTCTTCTTTGCATAATTTAGGACAAACACAACGCTGAATGAGCAGGAGCTCAACACTCAATGACTCAGCAGGTGCTATGCTGACTGACTTTTTGAGCAGCCAACTAGCCTCCACACTGCAATGGAAGTGAATATTGAAAATGTTCACTTTTAGTATGGACTTTTCCTTTGATAGAACATCATTTTTAAATGTCATTAAATATAATTTAATGACACACACAGAACAATAATAATCTTGTGGTGCAACTTTGCTAAAGGTCAGCAGCAAGTTCAGTTTTACAGCATTACTCTGCAGCTGGTTTAATAAAAGAATATCAGAGTGTACCTCTTCCAAAAATTAAATATATTGCCTTAGGCGACGTCGAATTAGTAGTGGTCTAGTCAGGTCTGAACCTCAAATAGTTTCTATAACTACAGCCCTTTAGGCTAACCAGTGTTTTTAATGACTCCTGGTCACTTTAAAATTCTTAACCAGGGTCCCAAAAGTGTACACATTTAAATCACCAAATCATATACGGAAGACACTGACACTGCAATTAAATTCCTCTGGTCATGGCACTAAATGTCTGTAAGCTCGTTAGTTTTCTGAATGACACTTTGGCATTTTTGTTAGGAGTTTCTGGCTCCACTTGTAGTACTGTATGCTCCGGTTGCTGCCCTTGTCTGTCCTCTGCACCACGGGGGTGGCGCCTTCTGAATAGCACTGTCATACATGGGGTGGGGAGGAGGTCTTTATGGCATACAGATTCACAGACTGACACCAGAGAGTTTTGTCTGTTTCTCCGTACTGTTGCTGCTGCTTCAATCCCTGCAGCCTTCAAAAGGGCCCCTGACAGCTTTCACTGGCTCTGTCAAGGTGCAGTTTGTGATAACACATAGCCTACACGCGCAGAAAAAAGCATATTGAAATACATATTAGGCCATAAAGACTTTCACTTAAAGCAGAAATGGCTAAATCCTCACATTTGTACAGTGCATAAAAAGAGAAAAAAGTCATACTTACATACATTACAACCCCTCTTGAGTCATATGTGGCTGATACTGACTGATGCACTGAAGCACCATGCCATTAACTCACTCTAAAGTTAAATATCTCTCCTCTACCAGTTGACATGGATATTTTTCAAATGGTACAACCGATAAACCAGTATGTACCGAGCTTCTGCGGTCATGCGGTACTGGTGAGTGAAGGATTTGTGGTTCAGCTGGCTGGGCTCACTGCAAATATTGAACACACACGGTGTCTGCCAGCTGAGAGTGATCATCAACACCACCCACATAATCACAAGCTGGATTCTCGGTGTTCCCTCCTTCTGCAGTTTAGTTGAGCTCTGGGATGCCAGAACAATTTGGCATAGAGGGCCAGAGGCTAAAACGAGTGGAGTGGGAGTTGGGTTACAAAGCAATATTATTGGACATTCATTATTAGAGTTAAAACAAGTTTATTAGATTTAATGTGATTTAATAGTTCATTTTTAGCAACACTAGCAGGGCAGCTCTATGGACGGCAATGTCTTTCCGTTAGTCCATCCACCACTTTGGTCCTATTGATTTGGTACTATTGATTTTAAATTTTGTACAGACATTAATGGTCCTCAGAGGATGAAGCCTACTGTTTAATTCACTGACTTTTCTTCTAGTGCCACCAAGAGGTTGACATTTGCAATCTATAAGAAAAACGTCCAAAATTCAGTATTCATGTGCGTCACTGGATGAATTTTGGTGATCAGAGCTACAGATCTGGCTGTGCACCCTTAGTCTTGTTATACTTTGAGTCAGTTTAAAGTGTTCAAACTTCATCAGGACACTAGGGAAGGTTTTTTCTGTGGAGAGCCAATTAGGACAAACTCTAGATTATCTGAATAGTGAATTTATAATAGAGACCTCTACAATATAGTGTTAGTGACCTTTCTTCGATAAAAGAGGTCGTCCTATCGCACTATTCAAACCGGTCCAGGTAGACTCCATGCCCTCCCTGATTCTTATCCCTCCCCTGCAACAGCCAGACATGCCATTGCTGTGAAAGCTGTAACAAAGCTGAAGGGATGTGAGAGACTTCCACATGGAAAAGGCAATTAACAGCTCAATGCCCAAGGGACAGGGAGAGGAAGGCAGGGAGGGAGAGAGGTTGTCTGGAGATATAAGCAACAGAGGAAGCTGTGAGGGAGGACAGGAGCAAATATTGCACAATATTACTGTTTCTTATTCAAAGCAGTGAAGCAATGAGGGTAAAGTCAGAGTACAAACTAGCCATTTTTGATGCTGTTCTTCTGAATGAATCAAAACAAAAAATCCCTTGGTGCCTTTTTCCAAAAATACATCAGGGAAAAAGGGAGAAAGTAGTCAAAGACAACAGATAGATAAAAGAAAGTGGAAGTAGGAAACAGCTAAAGGAAAATAAAATCAAAGAAAAGAAAAAAGAAATGTGTATTGGGGAAAGGATGTGAGGAAGGGGGAAGAAAAGGAGCGAATAGAGGGGAGGGGTGTTGTTATCAGAGTGAGATCTGCCATTCACTGCCATCTCACTCGACACAGCTGCCACACTGATTCCATCTCCCCTGAAGAGATTAAAACCATTGAAACAGGCAAGCCTCGTATCATCGCAGACAGACAGACAAAGATGGAGGGAGTATACTTTCCTCCAAACTAAAGGAGATGGAGTGATAAGGGAGTGAGTCTCATGCCTGGCACTCACTTATAGAGTCATCATTTACCGGCCACTCTGCTGACATTTGCTCTCCAAGTGTGTAAACCGTGGCCAGGTGTTAGTGAGAGGGAGCCATCGCTCTCTGACACCACTGGCTAACTTATCAACCTGCGTTGACATCCACAGTCATTCTTTAAACGCAGCCTCTGGCCAAGCGCAACACAACAACCCATAACTAAAAGGTGACGCCGCACCCCTGCTCTTATCTCTGTATAATCTCACACTCTTATTTCACGTTTTTATCTCCGGGCATGAATCCAAAAATGTCACAAACTGTGGAAAAGGGGGCTTCACACCTCTCTGCCTGAGATAATAGATGTAAAGTGAGGCCTGTGGTTATTTTTTTTTTCTGTGGCCAGCCACTACAGTAATAGTGTACGAGTCTGGAGTGGGCTGGCTTGATGAATCTGCTGTCTATGGGATATGATGATTCAGCCGCGCTATTACCATGAGTGATTTCAGCTCAAGGCAAGGCTAGCACTTCCGCTTTATGGTCACAGAGACAGAGGGAGCTACTGATGAGGAAACATAAGTTAACGTGGAATGGGAAGGGAATGACTTTCAAATCAGAGGCATTTTTAATCAGGCTCTTGAGAATTATGGCACCAGAAATGGGTTTATAAATTGATATTGTGCTGTTGAAGTAAATTACAATGTGAAGAAAGAGGTCCATAAACAAAAAGCACAAGCAGGAAAACTTCATGCACAGAACCTTACATAAACTCCCATGTTGTATTATTTTCTGTGTGTAAACCAGAGAGGCTTTAGTCCAGGCTAAGCTTGGAGGTGAGGTTAATGACCCTCATGATCAATTTAGTCTTTTCATTTTACTTCGCATATCCCAGATTTAATTGAGAAAGTTCTCCAGCAGCGGTTACATTATATGCTCATCAATTCAACATATAACTTGGAGATTAAAGAGGGGTGGAAAAGAAAAGAGATTAAAACAAAGAGTGAGAGGGAAAAGCTATTTCTCTGCTCTGAGAAAAGGGCTGTGGCTTTACCAACCATTTCCATTAACAGGAAGGAAAACTTGCCATTTCTAGCCTTGACCCAGACATAATCAACAGTCCCTGCACGGTTCAACACCCATACCGAATGCAGTGATCCCTGAATACTTTAACATTTAAACAACCACTCCTATGATTTTCAATGACCTCCTGACAATTCCCTCACTAATCAAGACATGATCAAACAGTACTTGTATGGCTGCACATTGAGACATCACCTGACGGCGTCCACATGATCAAATGCTAAGACATGAGCTAACAATCCCTGCATGGTTCAAGAGGCCAGGGCAGATTTATGTGCGAACGGGGATTGCTCTTCTTAATGTATTCCGCCGTAAAGACCAATGCGGGGCCACCAGGCGAGTGAGGCGAATAGCAATGACTGTATGGACTGACAGATAGCAGGAGACCCTCACTGCACTGCATTAACTTTTAATTATGATTTTCTGGGAGATGCAATTACCCATCTAAAAGTAGACTTGCAAAAGCTCCACAACCAGACCCTGCCCATCTGTAACTTTTGCCTTGCCCTGTCGTTTCCCAGTTTTTCTAATTTCTTTTTCATCTGGCTAGATTAGTGTTGGAGATTATTGCCGGCTACATTTTCTGAACTGCAATAACCCAGTATGGATCTTGCAATTTAGCTGTTTCTCGCTTATTGTCTTGTCTTATTGTCTCACTTATTGTTTGTCTCTCTGTGTCCCTTGAGGTTTCTCTCCAACACTTCCTTCACCGGGGCCACAGGACTGATCCAGGTGGATGCTGGCCTCTCTCGGATCTTCTCCTCACAGTTGTTTCATGTATGGAGCCTGAAGAGGGGGGCGCTTGGCCAGCCGGCCTGGGTGACTGTAGGTCAGTGGACCAGAGGCAGGCTGGAGTTAGAAGGGGGGATCCTGGGATTAGTGGGAGGGTTCAGGAGCAACCAGGGACAAGGTCTTGGAGCTGGGGTGAGGGGAGGGGACGGCCAAGGGGACAGTAACGTTGGTGAGCGCTGGAGGCCTGGACTTTCTGTTGAGGGACACCGTTTGAGGGTGGTGACACTGGTGGAACACCCATTTGTCTTCACACGGGAGGTGGATGCGGATGGCTTGTGTCCAGCTGGTCAGCTTTGTCTGGACCCCAAAACCAACCGGACAGACATAGTCAATGGCCTCTTCAACCAGCTGCATAACCCAAACACTACAACTACAGAATGGGAGGGCATTGGTGAGTTTTGTTTTGGAATTTGTTGTTGAAATATTGTAGTGGTAAAGTATGGTATGCCATACCACATGCATGAACTCAAAGTTTCTCTTATGTAAACTCCCAGATCTATTGGTTTAAATCTTACAACTAAGTCTCTAGCTACTGTTTTTCCTCAAGACTATAGTGGGTTTTAGAAGTAAAATCAATAAGGGATCATGGCTGGTCAGTCCAGTTCAAAAATATACCTGGTGCAATGTCAAGGGCTCAGCTCTACAGATGCATCTCTATTTCAGGAATGAGGAGGATTAAAGGTGTTGAATCAATAATAGATCAGGACTACCGTGTCAAAGAAATACAGGCATTCTATCTGGCGAACTATATATACAGTCTACTGCATAGCATTGAAATAGAAGGCATCCAAATTTTCTTTGACTTCAGTCAGCAGGATCGCCAATGGAAAGTGAGGAAAGTAAAAAAAAATGTACTAACCAGGGTTTCCAAAACAATCACCATAATTGTAAAATACATTGCAGTGGTATCTTCTTCAATATAAATATCTGGCAGAAGTACTGCAGAGATTTGCACCAAGTTTCAAGAGCAGTTGGCATACTGTTGAATTTTGACTGAGCATGCCAAAAAAAGTGATAGGAATAAAAATTGATGGCAGTGGGAATGTCAAGAAGGGCAGAAAGTGTAAAAATTATATTATAGTGTGTCAATCTTGCCAGCTATTCTATTTTCTTACACTTAGTACAATGGTTGTTACATTTCTCCAACCCATGTTTAATCTGATTAAACATTCCTAGACTGTCCTCTGAGGATCTATGAACATTTTTTATGATCCTTAGTCAACAGTTCCCAAAGGTGCAACCATTGCACTTTCAAAGCATGCATATGAATAACTGAAGGGATAAAGGGAACAACAGGGATAAACATCATTGATGTTTTTTTTACCTGCCAGAGCTACCGGAAGACCTGAGGAAGTGCTGCTACGGGTACTGCATCGACTTGTTGGAGAAACTGGCAGAGGACATGGGTTTCGCTTTTGACCTTTATATTGTGGGAGACGGGAAGTACGGAGCATTGAGCGGGACGGGACGCTGGACGGGGCTGGTTGGGGACCTGCTGAGCGGAACCGCTGACATGGCTGTCACCTCTTTCTCCATCAATTCAGCCAGGAGCAGAGTCATCGATTTCACCTCGCCCTTCTACTCAACCAGCCTGGGCATTCTGGTACAATTGCTTTAACTCATCATTAGTTTGCTGGAGTTCCTATTATAATGACTGTAAAAGACACAGGGCATGTCCTGAAAACGTACTGCATTTTGAGGTCATGACAGCACTGCATTCTGACGTGCTGCAGTATTACTTTGATTTGTTTATCTTTGTCTATGGACTTTTCAGTATGATTGGATGATACAGTCTGCAAATACTTAATTTCTCCCTCATGCCCTGCTCACGCAGTCTTCTGGGGAGGAACAGGAGATCATTAGTTGTGTGTAATTAGTTTTCTGAGATTTCAGTGAACATGTTAATTATGGAAGTTCAAAATGGACGCCAGTTTAACACTGCATAATGAGTCTGAGAGGCATTTTTAGAAGCAGTCGTCAAACATGCTCTGCGCCTCACTAACTGCAATATGATCTGACGCTACAGTTTGAAAATAAGAACTCCATTCAACACAAAATACATGTTAATCTTGCAGAGATAAATCAAATGCGTCAAGCCAATTTCTTGCACAATGTTTTTTTGATCTAACAGGTTCGTAGCAGGGACACTGCAGCTCCAATTGGAGCCTTCATGTGGCCTCTCCACTGGTCCATGTGGGTGGGTATTTTTGTCACCTTGCATCTCACCGCGCTCTTCCTCACCTTGTACGAGTGGAACAGCCCCTTCGGTATGACACCCCATGGAAGGAACAGACTGCGTGTGTTCTCCTACTCCTCTGCCCTCAATCTCTGCTACGCCATACTGTTTGGACGCACTGTCGCCACCAAGGTAAAGCCCTCTGCGTGATAAATAGGCATCATAATGGGTGGGGCAGGGAATAGAAATTGAAGAGAAAGGGAGGAGGGGGATTTGTATTATGAGAAGGAGTACACAAACAATAAGGGCAAGTCAAAAGAGGAAGTAGAAGGGAAGGTGGCATGGAGAAAGATGACAGAGATGGTTTGGGTGGGGAAAAGATGGATAGGGGAGAGGTTAAGATGGTAGACAGTGATGAAGTAGAGAGGTTTCAGGGAGGATAATGCACATACAGGGAGGGAGAGGGGAAAGGGTAAGTGGGCCGACAGAGATTGAAGGAGTTATGGTGAGGATGATGGGGATGGATGAAGGTGGAAAAAGAGGGAGCAGGTAGAGGTTAACTCCCTGAAGTAGTCAGATACAAAGTTGAAAACAAGAAGGCAGTGGGAAGAGGGCCAATGTGGGGTGGAAAGGTAAGAGTGCAAATTGGGAAATGGGCCTCAAAAAGAAGGTAATAGGGAGGTTGACAGAAAGATGGTGAGAAAAGGTTAAAAGGGTAAGTGGGTAAGCAGAGATGAGAAAATCAACAGAATGAGGGTGACAGAAGTGGGCAGACAGAGGATGATGTGAAGGGGAGTGGGCAAGGTTGGACAGCCAGGCGACAAAGGTTAGTACAAGAGTGATCACTCTTAATTAGTACAAAAGTGATTACCCAAGACAAATGGAAGTCAAATCCTCTGACTAAGGCAAATCTGTCCCTCGAAAAATACAATGTAGTAAGATGAAAACCAATTTCTTTTCCTTCAAAGACAAAAACCCCTCTTATTTTCATGTCATTTGTTTGCTATAAAAAAGCACAAATATTAAACCTTTGCAGTAACAGCATTTTTCGGAAACTTGTCAGATTTGACTGATCATGTCACACCCACAGTCACACACTCGCTCATAGCCAAACACAATGCTGATGAAAACAACTGTCCTCTGCATTCTTTGTTTTTTAAACAGCTACATACTGAGCCAAAATCCATTACTATGATAACTCATGCTTGCTCTTCAAATTTCCATGCAGCACATTCAGATAAATATCATCATTTGCTTAAATTATTCCTGTCTATGCTACTGCGCTTAGTGAGCATGCATCCCATTATAATACTTCTTTGAACGCATAGTCACACTTTGGCCCTAAAGGAAGCGGCGCAAAAGACTTGAGTGGAATTGAGGCAAAGTGATTAGAGAGACCTTCCCCTAATTGAAAGGTCGCAGGTTTGATACTCACAACTGGCAATGTGGCACTTAACAGGTTGTGTCCTTTAGCAGCATGCTGACCTGGTGAAATACCTTTGAGCAACACACTGAACTTGTTGTGTAAGAGCAAGGTCGTGTTTATTTAGGCTATGAGAAAGACAGTGGGGACAAGTAAATTGATTGCTAAACTGCTATTGATAGATTATTTCCCTGAAGTCAGTTATTTTAGTATTCAATTTTTCAAGATTTAAAATGTTAAGTCGTTCCAAAACCTAAAACACAAAAGCAAAAGTGTTTCTCACACATGTTGCTACTAGCTATTGTACAGTTGTAACAGAGTATTACTTCCAAAGCCAAGGAGCATGCCCTTACTAACAACATTAGTTTGTGGGATTACAGGTTCAGGACATACACTGTGTTGTATTTCTGGTTCTAGTTACTTGCGGAAGGTAATGTAGCACCTCTGTCCCACTCATTGGATTTGGTTTAACAAATCAACAACCCCCAGCACGGGTGTAAATATAGACAGGCAGTGTAGGCAGTGCATTTGCACCGGGGCTAATGGGCTAAGAGGGCTGTAGAGAGAGCAGGCCCTCCAACAATGTGTTAGTGAAGAATGGGCCCTTGAGTGATTCGCCCTCAGAAATCCGCCTGCGTTCACTCATGTTAACTCGTGTTAAATTAAAAATGGTGCTATTTGCTAGATGTGCCTTGAAAAAGGCAAACCATTTTTGCCATGGTTTTCTTTTTTTGTTGTTGTTGTTTTTTTGGTAAAATAAATGCACTTGGTAAATGGACTTTCTTTTATATAGTGCCTTTCTAGTTTTCCGACCACTCAAAGCACAAAGCACTTAACACAACATGTTACTTTCACCCATATTCAGACACATTGGCACAGCCTTTAGAAGCAATTTGGGGTTCAATATCTTGCCCAAGAACGCTTCAACATGCAGACTAGAGGAGCCGGGGATCAAACTGCTCTTCCTCTGACAGCAGTAATCAGCGGCAATCTATAACAAAATTATATGCTTATTGTACGTAAACAATAAAACTATATATAAACCATCCACTGCATATTGAATGGAGACCTTGACAGGCAGTACAATAAGTAAGGGAGACAGGGCTTCTATTACATTTCCTTTAGCATTTTCCTTTAAATGGATATCTTGTAAGCACAATGTGAAATTAAATACCTTGTGAAGAATTACTGTATCTTCGACAAAGCACATAAAAAATGTTTCTTCCCAAAAACAATATTACAGAAGAATTTTTTGCTCATGCAGTCCTCTCGTTCGCCGCCTTCAATTCAGCAATTAATTACACTAAGAGTTCAAACATCCCGAAACCTTCATAAGAATGGGGTAGAACCTTGTTTGTATAATTAATGTCTCATTAATCTCAGGCCTTTTAAAACACAAGAAATTCATCTCTTTTCTTCTGTTAAGTGGATTTTAATTGGTGGAATAAATAAATGATCACAGCGTTCAGGTGAATTCATCCCCCCTAGGCGGGTAATTTCATGGGAAGATATCTCTGATGTGTCTCACAAACAGTCACACTTTGTCAGATTTGTCTGCCTCTGCATTAGCTCTTCTCCTGATCTGTTTTGATTAACTTTTTTACCCTTACTCGGAGGGTTCAGTCGTGATTTTTAATTAGTAGGAGAATGAAGGGGAAGGAGGGTAAGAGCCTCAGGAGGAGGTGCTGCCTTTACATCAACATCTGAAAACACCTTTCTTCACACTTTTGTATTTTTAATTGTTTTAATCCCTGCCCTTGTTTTATTTCTTATCTCACTATTCTCCATGTTGCTTTGTTGCCAGATGGTTTCATTTTTGTCTTGACATCATGACATTTCAGTTTTGAGCATAGATAATTCACAAAGATGTGCTGTTCTACTCTACTCTGATCTGCCTAATTATTATCATTATTATTATGACAAAAGCTTAAAGTCTGTCTTGGCATACATCTCCACTCTGCAGACTCCTAAATGCTGGACCGGACGCTTCCTGATGAACCTTTGGGCCATCTTCTGCCTACTGGTATTGTCCAGCTATACTGCCAACCTAGCAGCAGTCATGGTCGGGGAGAAGACCTTCGAACAGGTCTCAGGAATTCACGACGACAAGGTTAGACTGCACGCAAGGACACAAACTTGCAACTGCATGTGTGTCAGCGCGCCATGCACACATACAGACTCACAGCTACATGTACACACAAACTAATCTTCACAAGGACAGGCTAATGAGAAAAGAGCGGAATTATTTGTGAAGGATTATCGCTTTCCATATCCCTAAACCCTCTTGGGAGTTCAGGGCTAGAATGAATTTGGTATGAGCCCCATCATGATATCCATTCCCCTGTCTCTCTCTTCATCACCTCTACCACCGTCTCCACCCATGTCTTCCTGTGACACCTCTTCAGCTGCACCATCCCTCCTTGGGCTTCCGATTTGGGACAGTGAGAGAGAGCAGCGCCGAGGATTACATGAAAAAGAGCTTCCCGGAGATGCACGACTACATGAGACGCTTTAACCAGCCCACCACCCCAGAAGGTGTACATATGTTAAAGTAAGACACAGACACACACCCACGCACATACAGACACACATGATATACATTTGTACGAACCTAATTTACACCCAAATGCAATCCAGACCTAAACAATCTAGTCACGTTTACATCTGTTGTCTGTGGTTGTTTGCATTCTGTGCACTTATTTTTTTTATGTGCACTGTGCATAACAATTCTGTCTGCTGACAAGAGCAAACATGGCAGATTTGTGTGTACCAACTCCAAAATGTGTCACCCGATGACATCAATTAAAATTTTGGATGCTTTGATTTGTAGTGAGGGTGTTTTTAATGTTTGTACCTACTGGCTTTTCTATCTAAAATCAGTGCATTAGCTCAATGTGGCTCAATCTAAGTTGGTGTTGATTTTCCCTTTGATTTTTCTTTTCAGCCCCCCATCAGTGGATGTTTTCTTATTATAGTCAACAAGCTGCTCCCTTTTGCATTTGACAGAAATACGATCAAATACTCAGCAATTTGTGAGCTGCATATATTTACATCGTGAGTTTTTCTTTTTCCTTTGAGCACAAAGAGTATGTGAGGTAAAAGCTTATGAATTACATAAAGTTTCATTATCAAATATTTTAGTTCATTAAAAGCATTGAATGTAAGAGATGAATGAGGGTCAGGGACAAAATGATGTAATAAGGGCCGAGGATGACTGGGTGAATCGGCTGCCGAATGGGGATTGTAAGCAGATGAAAGCAGGGAGGCAAGGCAAGTTTATTTATATAACAAATCTAATTCACAAAGGCAGCAAGTACTTTACATAATGCTTTAAAACATTGAGTACAAGGTACAAGACAAGACACAAAAAAAACAGGCAAGGAAATAAAAATTAAATAGATTAAAACGGGAATAAAAAGAAGTTGTTCAGGATGATAGGGAGTGGTTGAAGTACATCCAAAGGCAGTGAATAAAATAAAGGTTTTTAACTTTAATGCAAGTCAGGGAAAGTCTTATATCTTCTAGAAGTTTGCTCCAGCTTTCTAGAGCACAGCTAAATGGGGTTAGGGTTCCTTTTAATGCTGGAAATGGTTAGCAGACTGCTACCAGATGACCTGAGAGACTAAGAAAGGGTGTTGAGGAACCCTCAAGTCTCCCTGTTATGTGTTTTATTTATCCAGTCTTATCCTGGTTTTGATCCTATTTCAGATGTGACATTTACTTTTGGCCCTCTGTATACTTGATTATAAAATCATTCAGATTAATGAGTGCATGCGTTGGTAAAGACATGTCCTTAATTCCACGTCTAGTAAAACTAGTTTCACTTCACTCCTGTGGTTTTTGCAGAGGAAGAAAAAGGGGGTTTGGCAGCACACCCAATACATTGGTAAAAGAAATTTAGTGTTAGACAGCAATTTTAATTTCATTTTTATCATTTCATTTTATCACTTTTTAATTTACTTTCTAACTGAAATTAATATACCGTGTTTTAATACCCTCCTTTCCAATAACTTCAATACTTTTAATAACTTTAATAGCACGCAGGGAGGTCATGAACTCATACGAGGTTAAACTGAACATGTGAATTTAACAGTGGTGGAGGAAGTATATAATAAGATAAGAAATAATAATAATGATGATAATGATGATGAAGATGATGAGCACGATGAGGATGTAGAAGTAGAAATAATATATAAAGAGTAATATAGAAATTGAATACATAGAATGCATTAAATTAAGTAAAATACAGAGTTTTAAAATACAGCACAGCATGTTTGCAAAGGAAAGTGCAACAAAGAAAGTTGAAGGCTAAAGTGAAGAGATTGCGTGTTATTTTGCTTTATTTTAAAGATATTTAGGGAGTTGACTTCCCTCATTTCTATAGGTAGCGTGTTTGTTCCATAGCTTTGGAGCATGTAATTGACAAAGCCTACATACCTGATTTTCTTTCGGCTGTTTCTGGGAACCTTCAATAAACCAGCAGCAGATGATTTCAGTATTCTTAAAGGCAAATAGTTAACAAGGGAGTTAGCAGTGTAGCTTGGTTCTACCCCATTAAGTGCTTTGTGTATATATATATATATATATATATATATATATATATATATATATATATATATATATATATATATATATATATATATATATATATGAGTGAGAAAGTGAGAAAGACCTTAAAATCAATTCTAAATGTTACAGGAAAGCAGCACAGAACAGCTTAAACCTGACTGCTTCTGGCTGAGCTGCAGAGTTTTGAATGAGCTGAAGTCTTTCCCTGTTTTTTTTTTTTTGTTTGTTTGGAGGCCAGTAAAAAATGCATTACAGTAATCGAGTCGGCTAAAAACAAAGACATGAATCAGTTTTCAGCATCCTTTTGATTTATAAATGGTATAAAGTATTCATATCTTTACTTGACTAAACATAGCAATACTGCAATATATAAATACGCCATTATGAGTCCTGCAATGAAAATGTCATTTCAGTAAAAGTACATATATTATTCACAAAATGTACTCAAGGTCCAGTGCGTAAGATTTAGGGGCATCTATTGGCAGAATATGGCAGAAATGGAATATAATTAAATATGTTTTTATTAGTGTATAATCTGATCTGAGAGCATTAGCCCTTTTTAGGGAGGGAGCGGGTCTTCTTCTATATATGTTTTTGTTCTACATATGCACCACCATGTTTCTACAGTAGCCCTGAACAGACAAACCAGAAATGTTTTTCTAAAGTTTCACCACCTTTGTAGGTTCTTCTACGTGCTTGGAAAGGAGGATGAGGCGAGGGTTATTAAACTGGCAACTTCACTGCTAGATGCCAAAAAATTCTGCACACTCGACCTTTAAAGTATCAAAATAAAAGTCAGGAAAAGTATTCAAACTGTCCGCTGCATATGTTATATTATTATAGTACTGGGTTACTGATGCATTTGTGTAAGTGTAAGGAACATTTTACTGTTGGTTTGAGGTGGAGCTAACTTTAACTATGTTATATATTTTTGAGATAGATATAATCATGCATTACATTTTATAAGCACATTGTGTTTTGGATGAAAACTCTTTATCTGTAAAGTCAGATGTAGACGTGTAAAAACTAGATTATTTCCCTCTAAAATTTAGTGGAGCAGAATTTTAAAGCATCATTAAATTGTTAATACTCAAGTAAAGTAAAAGTATTTCATATGTACTTGGATACAGTACTTTAGTAAATGGAATAAGTTAAATTCTACTTGCTAGAGTAACAAAAACCTGTGTATTCTGGTTTAACCAAGTACAGATGCACATACATACTGTACCACACAGAGCAAACACACACAGTTATAACCATACGCTTCTCAGACACAATGCCTTCTCCATAAAACACCAGCAGAGATGCTGCGATACCGCATGTGCTGACTTTGTGATACAAGTGGGAAGATACAAAGTGCTTGTTCAGAGAAAGAGGATGATAACGGGGAAGATGAAGGCGGCGTTTGTTTGCGTGCGAGGCGAAGCAGAAGTGGAAGTCACAGCAGTGCAGAGAACCGAAGTGAGGCAGTAAAATACTGTGTTGGCAGAACTACTGACCCCAATACTGCACTCAAATCTTAGAAGGAAAAAAAAAAAAAGCTCGTGAACCTTCTCCTGCAGAGACAGAGCGCCCAGGGCTACACACGCAGCTGCACATGAACACCAATGTATTGGCTCAGAGGAAATAATGGAAGCACATACCTACACACAGGCTTACAGTCGTAACTACACACTTTCATGTCTACACACACCACGGCCAAGCATCAGATAACTTCCGACCCTCTTTAGTCCCAAAAGAAGTCTCTATCCTCTCTTCTTCCTGTGTGTTATACTTGTCAGTTCTATGCAGAGAAAAACAGACTTTTCTGCTTTGCCAGCAGAGCAAAGACTTTGTAAAGTCATTCTTTTGTCTAGTAGTAAACACTATGAATAAGTTTCAGGTAATTTGATTAGTTTGTTCTATTTCTTTCATTAGATTGTCTGTGTGAGTGTGTGTGTGCTTCTTCCAATACATGCATTCATGCTTGTTTATCTGTTTTCCATTCAATTTTGGGGGGATGTTTATTTGTGTACACACAAATATATTCGTGCAATTGTGAGTTTGTGCATATATTTGAATATATGTGTGTGTGTGTGTGTGTGTGTGTGTGTGTGTGTGTGTGTGTGTGTGTGACAGGAAATGTGTATCTCTTCTTCTTTATCAGTGTGTGTGTGCATGTAGGTATATTATTCAAATCCAGTGTGTTGCACTCCGTATCCTGAAACTTATCTCCTGCCAGCCATGGCCAGTGGCAACACACAGAGGAACGGTCTATAATTAGGGGTCAATTAGGGTCAATTGGATCGATATTGCTGGAGAAGGAGAGACTTCGGCAGTGTGTTTAATGCCTTATCAGCCCGCCACAGTGGCTGTTGGTTCAGGTAATGATGTATGTGTTTACACAGTGTATTAGGATGCAGTTAATCTCATCCTCTGTATAAATGACAAAGTTGGATGACATCCCCAAAACCTGCACAGGTTCTGGGAGTGCGAAGAAGTTTTGGCAAGTAAATCTGATTCACAGACTTCTCAAGTTTATCTTCAATTAATGCTTCTCTTTTACTCTTGTGATGTTTGTGTTTGTGTGTGTGTGTGTGTGTGTGTGTGTGTGTGTGTGTGTGTGTGTGTGTGTGTGTGCGTGTGTGTGTGTGTGTGTGTCGGTGGTGAAGGACAGATCCTCCTATGCTGGATGCGTTCATCATGGACAAAGCCCTGTTGGACTTTGAGGTCTCTATCGACGCGGACTGCAAACTACTCACTGTGGGGAAGCCTTTCGCCATTGAAGGTGGGCACTCAGACTCAAATACACAAAGAAACACTTGTTTTTTATCACTTGTGATTACATTATATTGACTAACAGTGATTCCCTGGTGTAATTGTTAAAAAGCATCTTTAAATTAACTTTATTTCTTCCTCTGTAAAGCACTTTGCAGCACTTTTGACACACATGAACCGAGTTTGTTTTCACCACTTTAACCAAAAACCACTACATGTCTGACAACATATTTACAATAACCTTGAGCTGATAATAATAGTATTCATAAGCCCAAAATCTAGTCTAATAGCCTAGAGAAAATTACCTTGTGGGGACCTTCTTTTTGTCCCCAGATCGCAGACAGGTCCCAACAATACGATTGTATGAAAAGGATGAGTCCCCATAATGAGGCTCAAACAAACCAAAAGGGTTTCATGGAAATGTACATTCAGGCTCTTTTCATGCAGTACAGACACACACACATAGATATATACTATACTAACCATAGGCACAAGCACATACGCACATACGGCATATATAAAGAAGCATGTGGTCTGCACACACTCATACACTTTCACAAAGGACTTACTATAGTTAGCTACATGATTGACAGAATAACACAGTTATTCAGTGGTTGAACTTATAACGCTGCAGGGTAGAAGTACTCCGACATCTATTATTAATAACAATGGACAGTCAGAACAGCTTGGACTTGGATGGTTACAGGTCAAACTAACGGCAACACATTCATGAAGTATATAGACAAATCCACTCCCAGTCAAAAAACAGCTAATAATCCACACAGGGTGTTATTATCTTTTTTCTCGTATGTTGCTCCTATGAATGAGTGCGGCTATGCGTATCATGCATGTGTGAGAGCACTGATGGTGGTGTGTGTAATGTGTGAGTGTGTTCTGGTGCTATTTTTGAAGAAAACTGTTTTTTTTTTCTTTTAGACTTTCATTTTTCATTCTCTTATTTTCCACAACATCCTTCTTCTACCTCAGAATCACCATATGAGACACAGCAAGCGGAGAAAAAAAAAAGAGATAGACAACAGAATAGAGCCATGCTGTCATACTTTCATGTTTAACAAAGTTGAATTTTCCACTGTATTGCTTCCATCTCGTCCATCCCTTCTCCTACACCTATACAACTTGTTTACTAACAAAACTAAAACCATTTGAAAAAAGTCACATTTTCATACATTATTAACAGCCTGCCCTATTAAAGAAGTTCTTAAGTAGTACCAAAAATATGCATACAAAATATACTAAAATATACTAAATATAATATTTTTTTAAAAATCCTGCAAACACTGACATGATATCCTAATGATACAAGTAATAAATCATGTTTTAATAAAGTAATTGATTGCTTTGTACAGGTATTATAACCAAATGTACACTGGATTATGACTAGCTACAGCAGTAGTAATAGTAGTAGTAGAAGTAGTGGTTGTGTATACTATAAACTCACTGTATGAATACATATGAGCAGTAAATTGTGTCACTTTTAGAAAAAAAGGCTGTTGGCGACCTGTAAAAAAAAATTATGCCTGAGCTCTAATAAAAGTCTGATGCTCCAGTTCATTGAGGTAAATAAAGCTTCCAGCCGTTATTGCGAGTTTTACTGCATTCTAGTCACATGTCATCTGCACATATACGCCTTCTGAAGGTGACTTTGATGTGAAATTTTTCGCTGAACACATTTATTGGATGTGTCACACATTTAACCTCTAACCCAAACTCAGCATAGCCCTTAGAATGTTTTTGCAGGTATCGAATTAGCATATTTCTTCATGCCTGGCATCGTGCCTAACATGCATTTACGTTCACGAATGTGCACTTTTGTGTGTGTTTGTTTCAGCTCAGTCTTTTCTTTCATGCTCCTATCTCTGAGACAGGTACACACAGACACAGACAGTAAATAGATACTAGTAAGGGTGCCACATGGGACCAAATACTAACTTTGATACCATTTCTCTGTCAATCAAAGCGTAGCCTCCGAAAGACCCCACTCCCACACTCCCTACTCACTGTACAACTCTTGTTCACTGGAGATTATCTACCGCTTCTTCATTGCGTAAGACAAAATGAGCCAAGAGACATGGTTGTAGCATTACTCATGATTGTGAGGATGAGAGCAGGTCTCAGCGGCATGTAGAGTAGGTCTACTTTATTCATTGTCTACATGAAAAGGCAGACGAAGACTTCACACTGCCTTTGGTTGCTAGTAACCCCCATAGCCTTCGTGAGGCCGAATGGGATGGGAGTGAATAACTCAATAAGTCTCAACCGTAGAGGAAGAAAGAGCCCAGACAGGAAATGTGAGAGAGGAAAAACACAGGCGGAGGAGAGGAGATTTAAGGGGGGAGAGAGAGCGAGGGGACAGAATATGAAATGAAAAAAGTAAGTAAGGGAAAAGAAAAACAAAGGTAAAAAAAAAAAGAAAAAAAAGAGAGGACCAGTGAGGAGGGGATGAGCGAGGTGGGAGTTGAGCAAAAGAAGGAGATAGAGGGCTTTCATTTGCCCACTGCCAGTTTGCGCCTTTCTGCACAGCGAGTGATAAAAGAGCCAGCCAACAGAGTCCCCTAATCAAGACAAACCTTCACCCCAAGCAGATGGAGTGAGGGAGGGGGAGAAAGGACAGAGAGAGAAAGGGAAAGGATGAAGGGGAAGAAATGGGGGGGGGTGTCCATAGAAGGATGCAGGCAGGATTTATAGAGCGGTTTGTGGTCAGGAGATACAGACAGACGTAGGAATTTGGACTGTGGAGATGCTGCAGGCAAGGTACTACTGCTGAAATCTTCAGGCTACTTAAGTGGAGAGAGATGCAGGGATGCCGCTGTGCGCCCGTTTTCACTGAGTGCTGTTGGGAGATGTTTACGACAGCCCAGACACACCCCATTAATAATATTGCCACTGAACACACAGCTACTCGCTGCTTGTTTGTATGTGCGTGTGGTGTACGTGCGTATGTGCCGGTCCCTGTGTGCATAAGTGGCTACACAAGCTCAGTCAAGCAGGACGCAGCACGTCTGAAGATCAAAATGAGGCTGGCAGAAGATTTTATTGCCGGCGTGAGCCTGTTGTTGGTCGAGCAACTCGCGTCTTGCAGGAGTGACGTACAGACACCTTTATCTGATTACGCTTTGTGTGCGTGTAAATGTAGGTAGGGGAGTTTGCAATATATCCTCCATTTTGAAAAGCATGCCTTCTAGAATGCACTGGTTAAAGTAAATCAAGTTATGCAAAGCTGAATCGATTAAACATTTCTTACTTCCAGCTTCTTAATTGTTTGGATTTGGTGTCTTAAGGAGTAGTAAACTGCTTATCTTTCAGTTCTGGATTGCTGATCGGACAAAACAATCAATATGAAGGTGTCCCCTTGGGCTTTGGGAATTTTAATGGGTATTTTCATCATTTTCTGGCATTTTAGAAGTGATTAATTGAGAAAATAATCAGAAGATTAATTGCAATGAGAATAATCATTAGTTGCAGCCCTAAAACTATGGCTATTATTCATCCATAGCACTTTAATATAACTATACACACTAGAGTTGGACATTAAACTAAATTTATTGAAACTGAAGACAATATTAATCTTTAACCAACTGATATTACTCAGATTTCTATTATTAATAACATTTTTCTGAATAAACCAACAGCCACCAACATCTAAGCAGAAGTCCAATCAACCAACCAGTCAACAGCTCAGTGTCTTCAGCTTTATACTGTACTTAAACTGGACAAACATCAGAGAAAAAAATGCACGCACTGATGTATAACAACTGCTACATTTGTAATCTGGAGTTAATCTGATAATCCATCTTGATGATCACTGATTTAATCGCTAAAAAACCAATAGCAAGTTGGAAGCTTTAACAGTTTCTAGATTTGAACTACATTTAATAAGTGGAGGGGGAAATCCTCTGACACATACAAAATTATGTGTTTTACATTTCTGGCAGCAATTAATGGAAAAACCAAAGGAATGTTACATACAGGAAATCAAACATTCATTAAAAGAAATCCAAGAAAAAGACTTAGTACTTGTCAGTGTTATGTGATTATGAAATCGACTTTTAGAATGGCACAAAAACACACAAGAAAGTGGTGCTTAGGAGCAAAAAAAAAATAGTAGTATTACAAAGATTATACTTTTAAAACTATGAATTCTTGCAAAACGGTTACTTTCTCGACCCGTGTTTGAAAAAGTAAGGTACTAGAATCTTTACAAACCTATATAAAGCCTTTTGGAATAAAACTTGATGTGCCGGGTGTGTCTGTGAGTGAGTAGGTGTGTGGGAGATTTGAGTGACAGCTTTGGGACTTGAGGCTTGTGATGGAATATGCGGACGTCTGGGGTAAAGAATCAAAACAAATGACAAGTGACTGCCCACTTGTATTTCACCATTTGACTGAGAGCTGTAAAGAAATGCGCTAGGAGATAGGCTGATGACAGAAAAATGCTGTCTGTCTGAAGGAAAAATAAGAAAGAGGAGGGAGACGTACGCAGACAAAGCCACGGACTCGGGAGAGGAGCCGAAAGATAAAGAAAAGAATGGAGTGAAGCAGAAATTGAACGAAATTGAAGGGATGACAGAGATAAGGGGTGGACTAACAGAGGGGGAGACTAGCGGCAATGGTGGGAGAGGAATGACCTCGGACAGGGAAACAAGAGAGATGAGAGGGAGAAGTAAGAAGAGAGGAAGCAACTGAGGAGGGGAAGGGAGGGTAAAGGAGGGTTAGAGCAAAGGGAGGGAAGCTTAGACAGTTTTTGTCATGTAGGAAGCAGAGTGTGACAGTTATGTGAACCTTAGCTATTCTCTCTTTCTGTCCGCAACCCCCATCAGGCTCACACACCTTGACAGCAAACACACACACACACACACACACACACACACACACACACACACACACACATAAACACACTCACAACCAGCTGCCAGGTCTGAGTCAATCACACACACACAAAAAGCGCGCTGTTGGCATGACTGTGTCTTTGACTGCAGTACAGATGAAATGAAACAAACAACCCCAGGAGATCTTGTATAGCAATAAATCTCCGAGAGAGTCTTTTGATTCTAAGCTGAGGGACAGATTTCTCTCAGTTTGTACCTGCAAGAGTGTGAGCTGTAATGCAAAACAGATGCTGCTTCAAAGTCTCTGCAGGGCAGAGTAACGTTTCTCTGCAGCTTTCAAATTGTGTAATGATACATGAATGTGCTTTTAAAATTAAAGTAATGAACAGTGGTGGAGAAAAAGTACTTAAATCTGATGCTTAATTAAAAATATTAGAGTTATATAATTTTATTGCTGTAACTAGTATATATTTTATTGCTTTGTCTGGTCTCATTACTCCACATGCTGCTGGTGTTTTACCTTTAACAAGAGGGAAATAAGTAAGTCCGAAGCAATGCCGATTAAGTGATGATGAAACAGTTTCAACAAATCAAGCACAGATGAATATTTAATGTACTATAACAATGATTTGCATTACCGGATGCATATTTAAAATAGTTTTGAACTCATTAAATCCATATCAGCGACAGCGGCAGGTTTGAACTGTAATTGCATATCATTTTTTATGTTTTTGTACGCAAACCATCACTTTGCAAAGTAATCAACAACTGCAGTCGTCAGATGCAGATTGTGTAATATTTCCCTCAGCTATATGAAAGGCACGTTTAGTACTTTTAAACAAAACATCAAAATCACGCTTGTTATCTATATAAATTTAACTAAACGTGTGTTATTAAATTCAGTGTATTGTCACACAGCCTGTCAGTAAAAGACCTATACCGGTAATTACAAAGGAACACCATCAACAAAGGAACAAACAAACTAACATAAACCCTAAAATCCACAAAAGAACTCTAAAGTCAGCATGCTATAAAGTACCCATGCAAATGGAGTGAAACTGGCCTTTGAACAGAACCGGGTCTTTTATCTGTAGTCGGTGGGGATGAGTGTAGGTGAGCATGGAGTGGATGATCTGCGTCATAGACTACGGTAAGTGTTTTGCAGCTGACAGCTCTGGTGATGAGATCAAGGTAGCTGATAGATAGGAGGTCCAATTATTTTGAATGCTGTGTGGGTGATTTTTTTTATAGAATCTGTGAAAGTGTGGTGACAAAACAGATGCCATAGCTGGAGAAGGATGGTATTCTCTTAAAACATTAAGAATTTTAATGTATTTATGTTGCAGTAAAAATATATTAATATATTACAGGCTGCTGGCTGAACTAGTATGAGACATCATGTACCTCTTAATATTCTTAAGGCAACCTACTGCAGACAATAATGGAAATGTAGAAACGTCTGACAAAATTAAGAAAAGAATCACAAACTAAACAGTAATTCAGGGTGACAAAGAAATTGAGTGTGGTGTGCAGGTAAGAAAAGTCATATCCAAAAATGCTGTTCATTATAAAAAAAGTGGTACATGACATAAAACATCACGACTGACATTTCTTCGCCTAAATTTCGAGTCATTTTGAGTCGACATTTGAGTCTGTTTTAACAGAACTCATTTATATTACACTAATCAATCACCACTGGGCGACCATGTGGGTTCATAACCCATGGGAACTAACTGTCTGTAAGACGTTCAGACAGGTAAATATGAGTATATTTGCATCATTCACTGAAGAGGGTTGAGTCAAACTTGATCCAACTTCAATCCTGGATCAGGCGATTTGATGTCAGCCCCAAAAATGGTCGGATCTGACAGACATTGGGTGCTGGGAATGGGGAATGAGCATCAGGCACGACAATTTGTCACTTTATCTTGTGAAGTGTTTCGTGGTGGAAGACAAGTGTAGGACAAGTCCCAAAGATCTGACAGAAAGACTAGCAGCTCGACAAAGTCTACAGCATTCTCTGTGAAGTTTCAGATGCATTAGATGTTGACACTGATCTTTCAAATCTATCTCTAGCCTATGGGTGCACTAGTCTATCTTTTTCTCTCCAGATACCAATTCCAGTACCTCAACCCAAGGTACTGATCAGATACAAATGTTCTCATTTTTCCAGCTTTAAAAATGTGTAAACCTCACTGCTTGGAGCTCTTTGGAATCATTATGTTAGGTAACGTGAGTCCAGAGATTGCCGTGGCATTTAAAATCACACAGCAGCCTCCTACAACTAAATACTACTAGTGGAAACATTACATTTTTATGACAGTGACATCTGGGGGCGGCACGGTGGGTGCAATAGTTCGCACTGTCTCGCCTCACAGCAAGAAGGTTTCTGGTTCAAACTGTGGCCTTTCTGTGTAGAGCTTGAATGTGTCTGCGTGGGATCTCTCCGGGTATTCCGGCTTCCTCCCAAAGACATGCAGGTTAATTGGTAACTCTAAATTGCCTGTAGGTTGGTTGTTTATCTCTGTGTGTGTGCCCCACCTCTCACCCAATGACAGCTGGGATTGGCCCCAACCACCCCCCATGACCCCGATAAGGATAAGCAGTTATGGAAAATGATTGGATGGATGGTCACATCTGGTCAGTATAGGATAGCAGTCAGGCGTATCAGCTCAGTGCATCCCTACACCAGCCCCTCCTGCTTTATCGCTTTTGCCAGTCTTGCAGGTCAGGACAGGGTTTGGTGTGTAAGTGTGATATGCACCATCATCTACTCTGAAATCATAAAAGTCATCTAGTCTTATATATATATATATATATATATATATATATATATATATATATATATATATATATATATATATATATATATATATATATATATATATATATATATATATATATATATATATATATAAAGACAACTAGATATCAGGATTTAATCCACTACTGTATGCATTCTGTACCACAAGGAACACCATTAACAGGGTTTTGTGCTCCCCCTACACTTTTTCCCTTCATGCATGCTATACCAGAAGTAAAGGACAGTGTATTTGCACTGTACCTATCAGGAAAAAGTCCAGCTGAAACCTATAACCTAATAAATCTCTTTTTTCCAGAGGGCTTCTGCCCTTTGGCTAACTGGTACTGGCTGCGGTTTCCTACACGAAAACACCAAGTTAGACACTAGTTTCCAGTCTCTTATTGGGTCTTCTCTCTGATTCTATTACCTATGGCATATGTTTTATTTACATCCACGTGTCTCCTCTTTCAGGCTACGGTATTGGCCTGCCCCAGGGCTCTCCCCTAACCCGTAATGTGTCAGAATTCGTGAGTCGCTACAAGTCGGACGGCTTCATGGACATGCTACATGACAAATGGTATAAGGTTGTGCCCTGCGGGAAGAGAGTCTTTGCAGTCACTGAGGTAAGTCATTGGGCGGGTGAGTGTGTTCATGTATTGTGTACGTGTTTGGTGTGTAAAGCGAAGTCTTCTGTAGCTGTACTCTTATAAATGAGTCTCCCTTTGGGACACAGACAGGATTGCCTGCCAACTATGCACACCAACATTGACCGAACCATGCACATACACACACGCAGAGGGATGCACGCAGACAAAGACATACAATCACATAAACTTGGGCCTATTTACTGACCTTAACCAGGGTTACAGGCACGTACTGTCTGAGTGTCAATACTTATTTGTGTCTCATGCGTTCTACAACAGAGTCCTCTTAGTTCTTGCCCTCCCTTTTCTTTTCATTCTTTTTAAAGAATTGGAGATCGCTAGACGGCGCACACTGTCTATATCTATAGCTCTTGTTTGTGAATAGAGAACCTATTCAGCTCCCCCCGGCCATCCCTTTTTAAATCCCACTTCAAAGTTGAAGCATATAGCAACAAACGCAATTACACAGTCATAGGTTTCTCCAATGAAATAAAAAAACCTGAACTTCACCCTGCGTCAGGAAGTTATTACTATTCATCTCATTTGAAGTCTTGAGAGTGGGCTACTCTCAAACAATGTAAGTGCGATCTTGCCCTCTGGATTGGGAGCAAAAGGAGGTCAGCGTTGTCGCTGATGAATTTGCCGAGTCAGCATGGGGCTAATTGCCGTATGAGGCGGCACAGAAATGAGCCGGGTGAAGGAAACGTGATTAGAGAGCAGTGGAAAACCTCGCTACTGTCTCTTTCACTTCTTCCAGGCCCACGAAAGCCTCATAAGAGATAGACGTTACGTCAGGGGCAATGTGGGCGAAGTAAATGGGAACAAACTGCTCTTCAATTAACCATCGTCTCTTTTTACCATCTCCCTGCTAACTGCTGTTTCTTCCTATGAGTCTCAGTTTTGCTTCCACCCAATCAGCCCTTCATGCTTGTTCCCCTCCCCTGCCTTGCCTTGCCTCTCCGCATCCTTTTCTTTCCAAACATGTCTTTTACGCTGTTGCCCTCTCCTCTTTATTTCCATTCTTATGGGCTTACACAGCCAAACTAGATAGACAACAGCTGAATATCAATTGCATATTCACAAAAAGTGTCCTAAATAGTAATTATGTAAATATAAATCATCAATCTCTGTGTTTTTCCTCTCTGTTAGCTTAAGTCTTAACTAATCTGTGTCACTCCCCCAACCTCTCTCCCTTTCTCTCTCTTCTGTTTTCCTGCCATCGCCCACTCAGACACTACAGATGGGGATCCAGCACTTTTCAGGCCTGTTTGTGCTTCTGTGCATGGGGGTGGGTGGAGCCTTGCTGACCTTGGCAGGTGAACACACCTTCTATCACCTGGTCATCCCCCGCCTCCGACGCACGCACACACTGCAGTACTGGCTGCACACCAGCCAGGTGAGTAAATACACGCTGTACGTGTGGTGGCGTGGATTTATGCACATGTGCTCTCTCTCCCTCTGCAGCACACACACAGGGATGATACACAGCTGTAATCTTCGCATTGCTCACACATGTATGTGCACAAGCATATGAGAACAGTCACTCACACACACACTAGCATATTGCTGCTAGTTAGACATCCTCACCCCCTGGAGTTGACTCTTATTTGTGCAGCTTACACACACCCTCTACTGTTGGAAACTCGTAATAACAGTCAAGAACAGAGCTAATATTTGCTTAAAACTGAATTATATCATGTTTTAAAGGACATGTTTTAATTAAATAGTTTAAACTTAAAGCTAAATGTATTAATGCTAATTAGGTACTGTTAATTAACTCATTAATACTTTCATTGTGCTCGATAATTTAACTTGAATATTTCAAATTCGTTAATTAAGTTTAAAAAAAAGATATTAAATGGTCCGCATTGCCAGTGCTTTATTAATTATGTCTTTGTGCCCTTGTTTGTTTCCCTTTTTCTGTTCTGATGCAGTGGAAGCATTAACAAAGATCATTAAATGTATCTTTTTATCCACATTCAAATTGTCTTTTATCATGTTTTACTCTGTGCCAAATGATTATGATCCATCAAACATATATTTCAAATCTTTACTTTTCTAAAGAAAAAAAGAAAGACTCTGAGTAAATACGATCTGTGGAGGCTTTTTTGTAATTACTGTTGGAGAATTAGTGTGTTTACGACATCGTACACCAAAAGGAGCCACAAATTGAGGATTTTAAAGGTCATGTGTTGTTATTTTATGAAACTCTAGCCATTACCAAATGAGGTGCCTGTGGCAATATTGTTGAGTGAGTAATGGAAACTAGCAGTGTGAATATCAAGACTGCTCACATTTGTTTGCTACATCTCTCTAAAAGGGCAACAACTCCCAGGCAGCCTCCAGCATTCATCACAAAACCAGCCCGGCTACATGAGAGGATGGCATCTGAGTTAGTCCCCCAATATAATCCCTATTTAGAGTGAACGTCTCCCTTCATATATATCATAAAAAATTAAAGTGCAGTGACCTTATAGCGTCATAGGTTGGTTTGGAGATGGGCTTTTTTTTTCAGCTTAACCAAAGCACTTCGGTTCCTTAATCAGAAAGTACTTAAGCAACCGATACTTTAACCTCCCTCAAAATTTTAAGTGGAAGAGAACCGTCTCTCTTTCTGAATTACAATCAGTTGATTAAATTATTTAAAGGAGCACCACAGCAGGATTTGTGAGGAATAGCTGCCACAGATGTTCTTAACAACTGGGCAGAATAATGGTTCTTAGAAATTCAAATTCATTCTCTCTTGAGTTATTTCAAAAATGATGAGTTGCTTACAAATTTCACATCACTAATCAGCAATGTTTTTTCCTCTTTTCTTCTCGACTTGCAGAAAATTCACAGAGCCCTCCACACCACATACGAAGATGTTGGGAAAGAGCTGACGGGCCTCGACGAAAAGTAATGAAGTCACTAAGTTATGCATCTGCACACTTGTCACCTTTCATTTGAAACAGCTCGACTAAGCCTGTTCAAATGTGTCAGAGTTATTACAGTTACACTATTTACGTCTGGCAAAGTAAGTTGTTTCTAGAATAAAATATCACTCTCTTGTTGCAACTTCAAGAAATGACCTTTAATTTATCAAAATTCCTAAAGGAATAGTATGACATTAATTATTAGTTTTCTTGCTGGAAGTTATGAAAAACAACTCTAATGCCTGCATGTGTATAAGTATGAAGCTACAGCCAGCAGCCCGCTAGCTTAGCTCAGCATAAAGATTGGACATCTGCATACCATTTTTACCATACAACTGCTATCAATCATCTCATGTAACTTTCCAAAGATTTACATTTACAGTATATATTTTGTGTTTGTAGTTCTCATGTATACTGCTGTACAGTAAATCTCACTGGATAAATGCCCTTTGCTGTGATCTTCCTCTCTTTCACTAGCCCCTCCTCTTGTATCTCAGAGAACTGCACCCTACACAGGAAGCAGCATCAGCCTCCTCCTCCATCTCCTCCCACGTCCCCCAATGCTTCCACTACAGCTGGAGACACTGGCAGCTCCACATCATCCCATGAACCCAAGGAGAAACGTGTGCACTTTGACCTGGAGACCCTCCACAGCTACCGCCTGCGCACACACACCGCCTCTGTGCGTGGCAGGCCCGGTATGGTCGGCCGTCCCGGGCTTGGATTAGGAGGGTTAGGGCTGGGTACCCTGGGAAGTTTTGACGCCCCTCCTCAGATTAGCCTCCACGCCAATGGAGGCCCCGTCTCTACACTGGCCGCCACGGGCTTGGTGCTCTCTCCTCTAGGAAGCAGGGCTGCTCAGACGAGCATGTGGGAAGGGGAGCTCCAGGACCTGCAGGGGAAGATTGAAACGTTTCGTACACAGCTGAGAGAGGCTCTGGCCAGGAGGGCTGAGATCCAGACCAGCCTGGAGAGAGAGAGGAGTGGACTTGTGCGCAGGGATACCAGTCTGGAGAGGGAAAGAGACAGACAGAGGATACAAACTATTAACACAGACAGAAGTAGCTCCACTCAGCCGAAACTCCCTGAGAGAGACAGGACCAGCCAACTGCAAACCCTGAATAATCAACAGTCGGGGAGGGCTAACCAATCAGGCGGTCTTGTGACTCTGGAGCATGGGAGAAGCAGCCAATTAAACACAGTTAACAGTTTGGACAGAGGAAGACCCAACCAGTTACGCTCTGTTAATACTTTGACGGGAGAAAGAACTGTCCAATCACGCACTTCCACCAGTTTGGAGCGAAGTCGAGTCCACCAACCAGGTGCTGGAAACATAACTGTCCAATCACGGAACACTTCTAGCCTGGACAGACAGAAGGCTAACCTATCAAGCACTCTGAACACTTTGGAGAGGACAAAAGCCAACCAATCAAGTGTAAGCAGCGGGACTTGATTGTCTTTTAGAAGCCCCTGATGTGTTGGGCAGCAGAGGGAGTGGTACAGTTGGTGCTGGCATAGCCGTGGGAAGATGGCTTTGTTGGAATGGGTTAGGTTTAGGGGACGCTTGCTGAAAAATGACAGTATATGTTAACTCACACCATTACTTACTGCAACCTAATAATTTCACACTCAGAATTGTTTCCACACTCGCTTAAAAATTACAACTAAAAACTTTTAACTGCAATTTCAGAACTGTAAATTGTCTACATTATCCATGAAATAACAAATAAGCGATGTAATCTTGTGTAATGAGAGCAAACATGATTTCAGTTAAAGCTGAATATATACATTCACAAGAAACCAGACCATCTGGCAATGGCCTGGTCAAAACACAGTGCTAATTGAGGAGACCAGTGGTTCACATGAGGAACCACGAACCACTGCTGTCTGAATCACACAAGCTTATCAGCTAAAATAAAAGCACGGCCTGTTATACTGGCTCTAGAGGCCTACAAGCACACAGAAACATCAGCGACAAGAGCACAGAAAAATCAAAGTCAGCCCAATGTGGAGAAGAAAAAAAAAAAAGCAAACAAAACTATTTGAAAATGCACATGCAACATCCGTGTTAACCGAGTGCCAGCAGCAAGAGGCGAAGATGCAAAAAATAATATATTTTAAGTAATAATCTCCCAAAAATGTGAATGATAAATAAAAGAAAAGTGGTACAGTCCTAAATCAATGTACCTAAAGATCCCATGAAATTTTAAAAAAGCCTTTTGTGTGTTGGTACCTTTTATCTTTGTGTGTATCGTCCTCTCGCCTAATACCGCTCTGTCAAAAATGCATTTTTGAATCTTTTCTAGCAAAATTTCACCCTCTGAAAATGCGTCAAAACTACAAAAGCTGCCTTGCAAACTGAGCCATTCCCAAACAGACGCTTTGAGATGGTAATTTTCCTCTGTGATTTGATGGGTTCCATATAAAAAGGGCACGGTGCTAGGCCAGGAAAAATTCACATGAATGGAAAGAGGTTCATTATGCTCTCTGTAGTGGAATAGATTCCGGCCATTTGGATCCAAATACACACCTCCAGCCCATTTTATGGCTGCTTAAGTCAAGGTAGCATGCCATTTAAATTGTTTTGTCCACATTGACACCTTGTGGGTGAAACGTAGGTCACATTTTTTTTCCACATAAGAGCAACTCCAGACACAAAATGTTCACTTTTCATCAGGAGGAAAAATAGTAATAGGCTCTAATGTCTTAATCTGAAATGAGTTTTAAGTCTTAGAAAATAAAGTCTAGGATAGTAGACAACAAATAGTCATTCTGGGACTACAACAACTTACTGAGAACTATTTTCTCAATCTTAAAGGTGGTTCAGTTGGTTCAGTCCTCCACATAAAGTTGAAGAAGTCTAAGAAAAAGGTGCTACTGGGGAATGTAGTGTGTTGAAAGTTTGACCCATAAAACCTCTGCTGCTTTTGTTTTGCCCATTCTTTTTGAACAATCTGTCTCTTGTGAGTCCCAACTTTATGGAAGTGCAATACTAAATCACTGCTGTGCCCCTTTAATAAAAATCCCAGCCCTTCCCTTTATAGTGTTTTTTTTACTTTGGGGGGTGTGGGGGCACAGTTGACCCACCCCATTACTTGCAGGACTTTTAATATGTCCGCCATCAGCTGCAGCAGCGTGGGTCAGAGTTGTGGATTATAGTCAGTGTTCAAAATACTTTCCAGTTTCCAACGTGCTGTTAAAGTGGATTTCAAGGGTGGTTCTTTACATCTCCGTCAGACTGTTAGTAATAATTTAACAGTGCAGCTTCACATTTATATGGAGACATGCAAAACTACGGAACAAACTTACAATCTCAAAGTCATTTCACGGATCCTTTGATTATCTGATGAACCCGAGTCCCCAAACAGCTCAAAACAGTTGCATATCTGCTTGGATTTGTGGCCTGTAAACAAGCTATCAGTTTGGAATGAATCTGTTCAGCATATTCATTACTGATGGAACTTATCACGAGTCTGGCAACAATTTTTTGCGCTCAGTGACTGTCTTGCGCATGATTTCACGCAGAATGGAAGATTACAATTAACTATCTTGCAGAGCTGAGTGAGCACCAATAGTTGAGACCTCATGTTGTTTTTGTTTTTTAATCATTAATGTAGTTGTACACTTTTACACTGTTTCCACTCAGATGAAGCATTTTTTTTGTTGTTGTTTTCTACTAAGACGAAGTGAAGTTTCATGCCTCATGTCAATCTGGAATTATGAAGTGAGAGGGCTCTTTGGGGCTGACTGTATTGGGACTCTCGTTCAGTCAACCACAAGAGGGAGCTGTACCCCTGCTTCCCACGGCTATGGACAATGAAGAGTTTATGGATTGAGGTTTAATTCCAGCAAAACCACTGAAACTAATAAAAGTAAGCAACTGACTTATGAAGAAACGGTGACAGATGGAAGCTGTGTTTGGTTCTGTTGTTCTCATGCAGCGGCGGAGGACCTGGGGAGAGAAGGCCTTTGTGAAGTCACTCCAGCACTATACAATGCAATGTCACCTAACAGTATTGTGATACTCAATCTTGTGAGTCTTTCAACACTTTAAAACCGGTGTTGGGAATTTCACTGGCCCGCAGGTCTGAGATGCAGACACTGATATTACTGAAACAGAACTTTAGGCTTTTTTTTTTTTTTTGATGGTACTGATATACATTTAAACGTTTCAAACTTTGCTGTGGTGTGAAGTGGTTGTGTTCACATGCCATAGTGTCTGAGGAAAAAAATATATTTTAGGTCTTTAATGAGAAAGAGCTTGTGGTATTGGATATTTAAACAAATACTTTTAAATTTACCCCTTATAAAAATTGTATCAGCATATTATTGAATTGTATCATAATGACCATTCTCATGTTTTGAAATAAACATTTATATACTTATTTACTTGCTTTAGCTCGTATTTTGAGTCCAAACTCATTTTTCAAAAGGACACCAGAAAGCTACGACAATACTGTCCCAATGGTTTGACCTCCTTGGATAATTTAAAAGATAATACACTGTCAGTGAACACATAAGTCACTTTGATCAATTTGGCTCCCATCAAACCCATTTAAAATCCATTAATCCGCTAATTTCACTGGATATGTGTACTGTCATTACATCAAATGTTGTTTTAATGACTTTTGCATTGGGTTTGATCCTAAATTGTCAAGGCCACCTCTTACATGATACAGAATTCCTTTTGACAAATGACCCAAAAAAAAGTACTTAAAAACAACACAAATATAAAATGTGTGTCAGAAAATATTAAGCGCACATTAAAAGTGCATCTCAGCCAAATGTGCAGGTGCGCGCCCATTTCCAACCCCTTGGTTCAGCATGAGTGCAAAACTGAGCGGCTGACTCAACACAAGTGGGTGAGCTTTAATTGGTGACGAGTAACAGTTATGAGAGGAGCAGATTCTTAAAGGGACATGACACAGTTGATCCAAAAAAGATTGAAAAGAAATCAGCTACAAATGTGGAAATATTATACCTGCAACTTGCATTAATCTGCAAGTTTAAAGATCAATACAATCACTTAAAGATCATGGAAAAACTGAATCTTTGGTCAGTATTATATCTTTAGGGAATACACCTTTTCACCAATGATACCTTAATTAGTATCACTGGTAACACCTGAGCTGACCCTACAATCTCATGCCAAAATGGCTGCTGTGAAAACAGTCCATAGTGTGAGGAAGTAAAACAACCCATGTACTTCACGTGTGATTCTTCATTATATTATATTCTGGTGAATTTCATTCTATATCTGGTATTGTGATATTAGGCATGCCTGCCCACACCTGTTACGTGTTAACTAATGCCGCTCATCCAGTATAAAAATGTAAAAATGCTTTGTTTTAGCACTTGTGAAGATCAGAGAGGGGTTTGAAAGCGCTGCAGGTTGCATCACTTGAGTCTCCAGCAGAAAAACTAATACTGAATCACGATGGCATGAGCCGTTTGTTGTTTACGAGCTCAAGAGCCTGTGTAATGCAGCTTCAAAAGGGCAATGTCTCCGCTCCACACTAATGCTTTAGCACACACTGTGTTGGATGATAAAGGTGTTGCATTACCTCCTGGGTGGAATGAGAAGCTGTAGCAGCTGTAAAGTGAAAGTCAGCTCTAAAGACTTGTGACTATCTCTTGTAATTGTGGGTGAAACGAGATAAAGATGTGAACAGTCAAATACTGCTGCACAGTGAAATGCAAGGTGGAATACAGACTACAGAACATATCAACTCTATTAAGATATCTGCCTTGAATGAGTAAATCTGTTATGTATCTTGTCAGAAAACTGAAAAAACCTGAATAGTCTGTAAGCCGTCAGTCAATTTCTTTATCATGTTTTATTAAAGCCCATCTTAAGTAAGATATAAGTCTTCTCTAAGACATGCCCGTGTTCCTGAGGCCAGTCAAGAGGGGAGGGTTAAGCACCACTTCATCTGTGTGTATAATGTAATTGTTTAACCTGTCATGTAATGACTGCTTTCAGCCACACAGAGGCACTTGAACCCGTCCCAAGGCTCATGAATGTGGAGTGTGGGGTGGAGATACCAGCAGAGAATGACTTCACATTAGGGATGTTGTTACAGTGTGATTGAGACATGCACACGTTTGAAATCATTTTATCTAAAAGATAAGCAAGTCATGTTTTACCTGAGTATGTGTGTGTCTTCCATCCCCTCCCTCCCTTGTGTATATTTGCAGTCACACTTCAGTCACCTATGAAGCAGTGGCCTACATAGCATGGTAGAACTCATTGTTACACATTTCATCTGTATTGATTTACAGTCTTAGCCCCCCAGAATGTTTTCTTAACCACACACAATCATACTAACATTACTACTCTTATGATGCCATTTACTAACTAACCTGAAAATTGAGTGCTTAAGTGAAACCTGACAGTGAAGGGAGAACTGAAATTGATGCCACAAAATATAATTCTCCTGTACAGATGAGCGCTAACAGCGTGTGGGATGTTTGAAGAGGATGAGAGAGAGAGAGAGAGAGAGAGAGAGAGAAAGAGAGGGAGAGTGAGATGGGGAGTAGCATGCTGATGATTTAGTGCCGGTGCATCGACCAGACTGTATAAAGTGAAGATAATCGCAGGGTGATAAAGCCAATCAATCACATGTTTTCCGCGCTCGCACATGGTTGGATTCTCCTTATAACAAAATAAACAATGGGCTCTTTGTCAGGTGTCAGGGTGCGCTGAATGGGTTGTAAAAGGGAAGAAAAAAAAAATCAATCAGAATCCAAATGTAGAATTGTGTGGGCTTTCATAGATGCATGGGTGAACATCTCCACATGCATTCATCAACCTAACCTAAATGCTTTCATGCAACACATATGTGAGGTGTGTGCTTACCTTAAGCCTGCATTTACTATTATGTGCATGTGTGTGTGTGTGTGTGTGTGTGTGTGTGTGTGTGTGTGTGTGTGTGTGTGTCTGCATGAATGAACGCCTACCCAAGAATTAGCCATGCAAACATGCAAATGTGCTGCATGTGTGGGTGTCACACATGCAGCACGTTTGCATGTTTTGTCCCAGAGAGGAGCCCCAAATATTCGCGTGTATCTGGTGGTGGTGATCAGTGGCCTTTTGCTCAGAAGAAATAATTGGGTCACATGTGTGAACAGCAGTCAAGAAGAATTTTAATCAAACTTAAGAATCCCCAATGTAATCCCCCACCCCAGGCAATCAATTACCATCCAACTAGGGTTCATAGTAAAGAGTGCTGATAATGCTCGAACTCTAAAGAAAATGTAATTGTAATGATTTTTGCATCTCAAAGCTACTGTAACTGTGTCCAAATTTGCCATGAGAGGATCATGAGTAGCCTCCGGGATGCATAAAAGTGTTCATCCACCTCCCAGCTCACATGTCTCTCTCCCTCACGCTCTATAATGCTTTGTCTAGTAGGTAAATAGGAGCCAGGCACTGTGAGTGATGAGTTTATTAGCCCCTGCCAGCTGTGACCAACCCTTGGGTATTATTGGCGGGGTGGCGGTGTCAGGGTGTGTGTAATGATATTGGGGTAGGGGGGGGCTTTTGGGCAGAGAAAGGGAGGAGGGGTGTGGATGGGGAAGGGAGTACCCCATGAGAACCAGAGAAACTCCCTGGCAACCCGAAGACAGGATCAACACTAAATGAGGCGCCCCCCATTCATCCAACACCAAGCAGTGGAGCCAAAATGACAGAGATTGAGAGAGAGGGGAGAGAGGGGAGAGGGGAGGGTGGTGCTCCTGTGTGCAAATATCTGAATGAGTGTTGGAGGCTGGTCAGCAGGCGACTTCCTCCTGTTCTGGACCTTCTCAAATTAGTCTGCACATACTGTGAAAGTGTCCCTGAATGTGCCACAACGCTGAGCTGAAATAGAAATGAGGAGAGAGGACTAAATGGATGTTTAAGATCAGATTTAAGCCCCATTAAGAATTGATAACTGTGGGAGGAACACATACAGATCTCTTCCAGTCTGCAGCCACGAACACAACGCGCGCAAAGGCATGCACGCATGTGTGCACGCACAGCCGACTCTTTGATGTTAATTGCCGCAATGTCATTCCTGATGAGTCAGTGAATCGCAGAGGTGTCTGTGAACGCGACTCTCAACGTGTATGTAGGGCTATTACTATTAAACGGTGCGTGCGCGCCTGTCCTCGCGTCCTCCTCCGGAGGGGGGAATCCAAATGCACCACCAGTGGTCAGACGCCTGCCACACCCTTTTAGAGTAAACAAAGGCCTGAGACATGTGAGCCACGAGCTCTGGAAAGGGTCACACAAACCAACCTGATTATATTTAGACAAGCAGGGGGCGTATCTGATGCTGAGCCTAATGTTGTAATTACAGTGAAATTGGCTCTTGTTTATAGATGAGAGGTTATCTCCCAAAAAAAAAAAAAAAAAAAACGCCCCCTCGCTTTTACGCACACATGCGCAGGCCGATTTTACTCCACACACACACACACACACACACACACATAGACACACACATTCCAAAATCAACCCCTTTGTCTTGGTCGCCTCACGGCGGTAGCCCCGAAACAGGAATTCAGCAAGGAAAAGGAAGGGAGAAGTGTGTTATGTGTGGACCAGACTGTCTCCTCCCCCCACCATAAGCGCAGACACACACAACACACACTCTCTCTCCTCCCCCTGTACACCCCCCTCTCCTCTCTCCTCTCCTCTCCTTCCCTTCCTCCTCCACAGCCCTGCTCGGCCCCCATGCCTTTTGTGTGTGTATGTGCGCGCCGTGAAGCTGACTGCGTACCCGAAAACCGTGTGACGGATGCCTCGCATAAAATATTTTTTTTATATAATTTTTCTGGAATTCCAAATATATCCGTGGTGTGTGTTCAATGGGAAATAGGAAAACCTGCAGGTGCAAGTAAAGGGGAGGAACCCGGTGGACGCACGTGAATCTCTCACTTATATCCAGAGCCAGGAAATAGAACGGAGAGGAACGCAAGTGCCGTAAATTGGACTTTTCCATCATCAGCAACCTTCCTCTCTCTTCACTCTCCTCTCTCGCCATCCTTGCTCCTGGTCTGTAGGTCTCCCCACTTACTCTCACCCAAGCTCATTCTCACAGTCTCCTTCAGTGATCCCAGAATAGCCTCACACCGGAGCGCTCATCTAAAAAAAAAAAAAAAGAATAGTGGGGGGTTTTGATTTTCGGGGTGACTTGGGAGACGCCGGAGATGGATTAAAGGGACTGTGCACCGCAAAACTGGAGCAGCACGCACGACCACGCCGGGGGGGAAGGGGGCGACGGGACTCGGTGAATTCACGGAGCCCCCGGGACAGAGGTGAGTGTTTCAGGCTGTCCGGTAGTATTTTGGCTCTCTCTCTCCTCCTCTCATGTATCCACCAGCAACCTACTGCTCCTCAGCACATGGTTTTCACGTTTCCATAATTGATGAGCTCATACGCAATCTGCTGATTTCTACTTGTGGTGGAGTAACAGCTATGTTATCAATACCCTGTACAGAATTATGATCCTTTAATTTGGCTCATTTTTGATATAGTGGCTACTAGAAATCTAAATTATAACCCCCAATTGTGTTTATCTTCTTTAAAAGACAATTAAAGCACATTGCATGTTCACGAAACATGTTTTCCCTTCATTAAAGCTGCAACCATCATTCCCAATTTTTATTTATCTTATTGAATTTATATTATTAGGATTAAAAGCAGCTTAAATTGGTGGTTGAACTGTTTTCTTCAGTACAAAAGCAGGTGATATAAGTTGTGCAAACCCTTCTCCAGATCAAGTGGAACATATGGACCTTTATGTCTCTCTGGTTGTTTAGGGCCCTGCAGTGGACGTGGTTTTGCAGCAGCGCTGTAACTTTCTTGATAGGGTGGGTGGCAGGGAATGGAAAATGGATAAACTGTGCAGTTATACCTCATGTTCAAGTTCATGTTTGCGAGCAATGGCTCACGAAAGAGCAGCGACTTCACACTGTGCACTCTGATTTGAACGTTTACTCAATGGTTTGCTGCTATATGGTAACATCCTAAACACTATACAGACATTTTTGCTTATACAGAAGCAGAGTTATGTGCAGGCAACCAAAACATTTTCTTATGTCAAATATTGGGTACATTTTTTGCTCTAATTTATAAAATTCACACTTATACTAACAGTATGAAAGTAGGGCAGTCACTTTTCCTTGGGCATGATTTAATAAAAATGGTGTTCCTTTAAAAAAAAACATTCTTGAACATGTTAACTAGAATGGCACCATCCAACCAAGTATAATATATGTTTGTAATCAAAAAATGTGTTCCAGCCTCCTTTAAATGAATTCATAACCCCCAAAGTTCAAACATTCTTCTATATCGTACCACGCTGAGGGGGCGCCTGGCTCTTATTTTCAATATCAACTAATGAGCCAATCGTTTTCTTGGGTAATTGATTAATCATTCGTCCTTAAAATGTCACAAAATAATGAAAAACCAGATCAAAATTTGCTAAATCCCATTGAGACGTCTTCAGATGCCTTGCTTTGTCTGACCAACAGTTCAAAACACAAAGATATCAAGTTTTTTTTATCACATGACATGAAGAACAGCTATGCTAGTATGTTATCAGAACAACTGCAGATGAATTTCCTGTCTATCGACTAAGTGATTGATTGTTTCAGATCTATTTCATGCAGTGCTATGCTATACTCAGATGTGCTATAATATCCACTAAAATACAGTAAAGGAAAACACAGGATAAATGAGTGGAGAAGCCTAATGAAGGCAGACTCGTGAGGGGTCGCCGAGTGAGAGTATGAACATGATGTGAATCATATGCCACATGCCATCGCAATCACCAGATCTCAACTCAGCTGAACACCTATGGGAGAGTCTGGATTAGCGGGCTTGACAGCCTTCTCTAGCTCTATCATAAAAACAACAAATGAGGGAATAACTTTCGGGAATGGATGTTAATCCCTCCAGTACAGTTCCAGAGACTTGGAGTAGCGCTGAAATGTTATTCTGGTCGTTTTACAAAGATGTTTGACATTATGTTTTGCTTAAATTTGTCACCCGTCTGTATAAAATAGCTCACTTGTATCCTGTAAATACAATCATACACCATATCACCAGAAACTATACTTTACAGACTGCACTGTGTTATACACTGTATATACATTACTACACTACATTTCTATATTAGTCTGTGTCTAACACCTCCACCCTCCTCCACTCCCATGTTGGTGGCCACAAAGTCTTGTATCTTTCTCACTGTCTGTCCACCACAGGCTATATAACCCACCTCACAGACGCACATACACACAGGCGATATGTGCACAAATTGCTCAGACTGTACACGCATGCAAATACGCTGTGTGATAGTTGCAAGCACAAGCATATAGCGGCTCACACATTTTGCAGTCTTACACACACATTTGGTGTGCCCCAGAGGACAAATGCTGGTGTGACACGATAAACAAGCGCCTTTCTTCGGTTAGGAGACTCATTCTGTGTGTGTGTGAGTTGGGGTGAGGTTTAAGTGCTGACTGGAGTAGGTCACTGAGACCAAGCGGCTGGGAGAGTGAGACCCAGGACCCAACGTCTTGCTAAGCAGCTTTCAGCTACACTGAAATCCTTCCATCCCAATATCCTCCTTGTCTCTGATCCTCACCCGCCACCAACCGCCCCCAGTCCCACTCCCACCCCCCACCCTCCCACCCCACCAGACATACACATTTAACAGATATACAGAAACTCAAGCTACGCTCTTCTGCTTTACGTTATTTTTTATGATTCTTCTTCTTCATGTCTTTGATCTCTGCTTATTTTGTACCCAGTCCTCTCCTATTCTCCTCTCCTCTCCTCTCATCATCCCTTCTTTCCTCTCCTCTTCATTTCTAGCGGTCATGGAAATTAGACTGTAGAAGTCTTTGATTCTCTGTGCCTTTTACCGCCTCAGGGTCAGGGCCTGTTATCTTGGAGAGAAAGAGAGAAACAGACAGTAACAGAGAAAGGAGAGGATGGAAATAAAAAAAAGAGGGGAGAGGTAGAGAGACAGGTGTTAAGACAGAAGAAGGACAAATAGCAAGAGAAAGGAAGGTGTGGGAAGATGGAAAAAGCAGAGACAAGGATTTGTAGACAGATACACTGCAATAAGACAAAACGAGGAAAAGAAGGGGCTGGTGAGAGAGAAATAAGCAAAGGTAAACACAAACAGAGCAAAAGACAATAAAATGGAGAGACGGAAGTACCAAGAGGCAGAAGATGATTTTCCTGAAGGATTTTTGGACTGAAGCCTCAGATCGGCTGATTGTGTGCTCATATTCAACCTTAAATGTGAAAGAAAGCAACAGAAACTTGCAAGAAATTTGCATTTAGACAATTATGGGAAAATAAAACTCTCTAGTGAAATCCATTTTGATTAGTGTAATTCATTTTCGAGGGGTCAGCTGGTCAAGGTGCACGCGTGGTGCAGCCGATTTCATTGCATGTTTTAAGGAGCGTGACAAACCGAAACCAGATCCTCATGTTGTATTAAAGTATCCAAACAAAAGCAAGCCGGGATATAAGAATAACTGTGGATGTTGGTAAAAAAAAAAAGAGTTAGAGATAGATAACTGTAACCCAGAGAAAGAAATATAGAGGTAATAAGTGTTGCTAAAATGAAGGCAGATTGGTAAAAAGGGGAGGCAAGAGATGGAAGGAGATCGAGAAAATGATAAGTAAAATGGGACACGGAGCGGTGGGAGAAGTAAAGATTGAGATTTAGTGAGGTAGATTGAGGGAAATGGGTAGAGGACAGAGATGTAGAGATAGAGAGACAGGCAGAAATGGGGAGAACGGGGAGCTGTAGGGAGAGCTGTAAATATTTAACTCTGTTTAGTTTTCCATTTGGGCCCTTGGCTTTTTCTCTCTCTCTGAGGCCTTCAGATCGCCTACAGGTTACTGATGGTAGATATCTGCGTGAGTGTATGTCTGTGAGTTTGTGAGGAAGATGAATTTAATGTGTAACAACAACCATTTGGAAATTAATTCAAGCGGGGGATACATTGAAGTAATTCAAAAGCTTCCTTTAAATTAGAATTTTGTTTCACCATGACTTTTCACGGAGCATCTTAATAACCTATAACACGTGAGAAAATCAGTGTGTTAATAAATGTTAATTAATGAATGCATATGAATGTGCAACACCTCATTACTAACAAAATTTCTAAGAATACACTCACTAAATGTCTGTTAACTAACACAATGTCTCATCCGTCAGACTAATGCATTTAAATGTGTGCGATATAACACCTCTTTTTGAACCCGTGCTTCATTCATTAGATAGAAGTGTGGGCCCGACAGAAGTTCGAACATCTTTTTGAAGCTTTCATAACTATTGATGGTGTAAATCCTCTGAAAGGTTCTCCTCTGACATCTCTTTGCAATCTGTTATCCCAACAGGATGTGACTGGTCCCACCCCAAGATGACATCCCCCAAAAACAAAGCCAAGAAGAAGCCGCCCAAAGACAGCATGACGCTGCTGCCGTGCTTTTATTTTGTAGAGGTATGTGTAGATAAATGTATTGATGAATCACCGTTTTTCATATACCAAGGTTTGGTCAACATGACTCACCACTTTTACTGAATCAATCACCATCTGAATCACTCTCTCTACTCTATAGAGTCATACTGACAGTAAGGTTTTAGGTTTATTGCACCTGGATTCATCTGACCTCTACTGAAAGCAGAGTTCAAAAGCAAATATTCCGGTGTCATCACTTTCTTCTTTTCCCTTGGTGTGTGTCTGTGTGAAGGTGTGTGTTAGCTTTTGTGGTAAGAGATGAGATAAAACTGGATGAATCACCTCTTTCAAACAAATATTAAATGCTAGTCACTCTTTGCTTTGTCCTTGTCCTTGTGCATGTGGCGGCTGTATGTACGTGTGTGTGTGTGTGTGTGTGTGTGTGTGTGTGTGCATATACCTGTGTAGCTCCCCATCGTCCTGTCCTCCTTGGTGTCCCTGTATTTCCTGGAGTTGACAGATGTGTTGTCCCCTGCAATGGTTGGCTTCCGTTGCCATGACCGCGACCTCTCCATGCCCTACGTGGAGACGGGCGACGAGGTTATCCCGCTATTGATGCTGCTGAGCTTGGCCTTCGCTGGTCCTGCAGCGTCCGTAAGTCCATCAAACACAGACACAAACACACACACACACACACACACACTAGTATGGTTGAGTGAGTTAAAAGGGAGTTTCCTGCAAAATAAAGGAATACTTACTTAATATATCACTCGGTTAATGGGTACAACATTTTGAAAAATCGGTACTGAAGATAAGTATTTTCACTATTATATAATTATACTGAAAATTATTCTGCTTAACCTACTCCACAACCCACCCGTCTGATCACGATCTAGTTTCTGGGGCCAGTGTTTCTGGCCTTCCAGCGTAGCCACTGAATATCCAGGAAATGGATAGCAGCTGTCCAGGCCAGACTTTCTCTGCAGTCTGATCAGCAACTTGATACACAAGAAAGACACATTTCTGCTAATCTCTATAAACAGCCATCTGCATATGAACACATAACTTTTAAAAAAAAAAAGCTAATTAAAATCTAAATTGTGGTTAGATAATAGCCGATGGGTTCAGAGATTGTATTTCAGCCAGTGTGTTCCACCTATTTTGCTCTCAACAAGGACAGATGCAACCAAACTCTTCTCGTCTCACTTTTCAGTATTACTCGGACTAAACATGGAAACCAGAACTAAAATCTTGGTCCCTTGCCTACAGATTCTGCAATCGTATGCAGATTTCTACAGTATTAATAGAGATTTCTGTTCTTTGGGTTCACTAGGTTTAAACCTGGGTAGTTTTTGGCCACTTGGGCATAGAAGAACTCCCCAACAAACTGATCTTTTCAAAGCTGTTTTGGTTAACTTGACTTGTTAGAAATCAGTTGCAAAATACAGAGGAATATGATTCATTTGAAGTCATTTTTTCTGTCCACCTTATGATTGCAAGTTCAATATCTGCTCTGGATTTAGCTCTGTTTTGATCTCTGCCAACTCCTGAGAAAAACTATCTTGATCTTTGGTTGCTGGGTGTTCCATGTTCCATGTTTCATGAACATTGCCATTTGGTGCCGGGCAGGTAGCGTGCAGTTGTGAGCTGAACCTTTGTGCACCTTAAAACTGATGCAACTGCTGGAAACCGCACAGTTGAGATCAAGATTTTCAGTCTGTAGCACCGAAAGAACGTGCTTAAAAGTTTGCTGAGTTATAATTCCCACTGGGTTTGTCACTGTGGCATATTTGATCCATTGCTCATGTAAAAATGTTGACACGAAATCTCCACATTGGAGTCACAAGGATAAACACTTATCCCAAAGGAAAAGTGATCATACGTGTGTCTTGGGGTTTTGTTTGTGAGTTCTACACACGTTCATCACACAAAAACACTTGTGTACAGTCAAATACACAGATCACACAAATATGCAAACGTACAGCTTCTCGAACACTCACAAAGCAAATTCAATCTCCCTACAGAAAATGCAGAATCAATGGACACATTGATAAATATACACCTGACATTCCAATACACACCATCAAACAAGCCACAGCCCCCCTTAATCAATAGGTACACACACACACACTCACGCACAGACACGCACACTGCTAATCTATCAGCAGCATGGAAACGAGCAGACCTCTCCAACACTCATCTATCACTCTGATTGGAAGTGATCACTATCCGATAGCACCCTGGATCCGTTCTCTCTCCATAGCTCTCCCTCACTGTAGATCACAATCACAGAACTGGATATTTGACATTAATAGCACGTTTTCTATTTTTGTCTCTTGTGTATTTTTCTCTCAGTGCTTTACTGTTTGGTCTCTCTGCCACAAATGCACACAATATTCAAAAATATTTGTTTGTGTGTGTGTTTCTATCTCACCTTTAACCTAATTTTCTCTCTCCATCTGTAGATTATGATGGGGGAGGGCCTCATGTACTGTATGCAATCCAAACTGAAGACGTGTCCCAAGTCGGAGAGCAGCATCAATGCTGGAGGCTGCAGCTTCAACTCCTTCCTACGCAGAACCGTGCGCTTTGTGGGTACGGCCAACTACCAGTCCCTTTTGGGGTGTTTTTTGGAGAGAGTTTTGGAAATTAAGGTTGCACTCTAATTCGTAGCATTTTTTTGTTTTAGTTAGTGAATAGGGTTCAGGATTTTGCTCAAGAAGACTTGGACAGGATTCATCACTGTTGCTATGAACATAGCAGTAATTGTGGTGGAGTTTGCCCCAGGGAAGATGTTTGAATGGGTCTTGTTAACTACATGGATTGTCAAACGGCATTATTTTTCCCCTACGTGCATATTCTGTTGGTAATTACAAAGCCCGGAAAAAGCATTTGGAGTCACTCACACTTCACTTAAGTGATTCCTGTTGCAATCTCTTCAAGTAAATTGACGACTGCAGCAAGTGTGACAGCGTTGCAGAGGGAAATTCCCACAGACATTTTCCAGTTTAAATATACTTCTCTTTTTGAGTTTTATATTGCATCATGTCTGCTTTTCTTCATGTTATCGCTGTCCAAATAACTGAAATGAATTATGCTTATGGCCATCCAACATAGGACTAATCCTTTAAAGTACGGTTATGAAATATCAACACAACAACTGATGTATTTTTCTTGATCTTATGTTACCCAAAGCACTAACTTTCAGCTGTTTGCTGTCAGGAGTTAGAAACAAAATGCCATTTTTAAGATAGAAATCTGTTTTTGCTCAGACAAAGGACTCCATTCACAGGCTGTGCCCCCAACCTGATTCCACTTTTAAGAGTAAGGAAATAAACTAATTACATGCGTTAAGTGAAGGGTGACTTAAAATGAAATAGGCATGACATAATACTCCATGGAAAATATCTTGAAGCAGACTTTGAGCTTTGAAGTGAAAAGTATAATTAATTCACCTTGCCAAATTTCACTGTCTGTAGAAAAGCTTTAAAAATGTAACAAACTGAAGGCTTGTGGTGTCACTTCAGGCTGCTGGAGCAAAGTCAACGTTGTTTTCGACTGCAGGTGTTCGTTAATGAACAGCTCAACGCAGTGAAACCACCAGAGGCTTTTTAGTTCATTTACCAAGGCTGCCTTACCATCTCTATCTCCGTCTCCTACCTTTCTCTCCCTCAGGTGTTCATGTGTTCGGTCTCCTGGCAACAGCCCTAGTGACAGATGTCATCCAGTTAGCTACTGGTTACCACGCCCCGTTCTTCCTCACCGTCTGCCAGCCCAATTATACGGCCCCGGGAGTGTCATGTGACAATAATGCCTACATCACACGGGACATCTGCATGGGGAAGGACCAATATGCAATTATGTCAGCTAGGTAAGACATGCATATATTTACAGAGATTCAAAATAACATCCACGGACACACAGAGTCTCCATCTGCCTGAATTCAAAAGCATATGAAGGCACACACGTACATGCATGCATGAAGTATATTGCAAATATACTATGAAGTATATTATTACAATATGTTATTTTTCATCAGAATTCAGCAATGTTAGATAACTTTGCTTGCTAGTTGGTGCATAGCACCATTTACAAACATGCCATATGTTGTATATATTCCTGCAGTCGAGGCTCTGCTCATACACATACGTATATGCTCTTTGAGTTACAGCGATAAAAGGATTTACAGTAGTTGCACATGTTTGTTTGTTTTTTTTGCCACACATCACAATCTTGTAGGAGTGCATGTGCAAACTACAAATGTGAGGAGTCATCAGAACTCATTTGCATTTGAAGAGGATTACAGGAGATTAAAATAGCAAAGGAGTGACATTGTTGTGAGAGGAGGCTTCTTTTTTTTTTTTTTTTCAATAATGCACTACTTGCTTATTAATGATATGCTGCTTAGAAGTTTATTTGTACAACAAGATTTACAATGCCCTTACAAATTCTCATTGGAGTCTCAAGTGGGATGCTACAGCTGTGGCCACGTTCGGCTTCTAAAGATACTCTTTAGCAGCACAGTGTGTAAGAAACAGACATAGGTCAGACTAAGCTACAGCATATGGGTATTAGACAGGCATAATAAGTGCACGTAGACAGAAAAGATTACAGCTAAATATAGAATTTATAAGGATAATCCCGGGAGTACAAATGCACAAATGTTTTTACTTCTATATATGTATGTGAGGACCTAACATAACCCTAAGCTTAAAGGGATATTTTGACATTTTGGAAAATTCTAGTGGAAAGTTAGATGATAGGATTGATACCACTCTCATATGTTAAACATAAGGCAACAGCCAGATGTAGGTTATCTTAAATTCATATGTAGCAATGACAATTAGCCTTTTAATGAGAGGTTAGGGAGCAGTTCTGAGGAAACCGGTGGCATCTCCAGGAAGTCACTGCACCAGGCCAAGAAATAGGCACATAACACCTTGCTTGATGTGTTTTCATTGTGCTATCAAACAGAATCGGGCTAGCAGTCCTCCTGTTCCCAGGTTTCGTGCTAAGCTAAGCTAACCAGCTGCTGGCCGTACCCTTGTATTGAATGGACTGAGCGGCGTTAATCTTATCTTACTCTTAGCAAGAAAGCAAATGAGAGTATCTCTCAAAATGTCTACTAAACTAAATGTCTAACCCCAACAGATAACATAAACTTAATCTAAAAGCAATTCCAGCCTGAAGCCTAAAAGGAAGTTTTAATGCTCATACAGACTTTGGAAAAAGTAAGATTCAGCTGAAATGTACCCACTTGTGAAAAATGTCCTTACTCCAAAGGTCTAAAACTCAAATTGGTCTTTACAAGGGCCTTTTAGAAATATCAGCGCAATTAGTCTCCCTAACCAACACACATACACTCAGGTTCAGCCCTGATGGATTGGGAGAAGGTAAACACAATAAAACAGAAGGATACACTCACACAAAGAGTGCCTTAATAAGACAATTTGTCTTAAATGAGATTTGTCATTCAGCTTTCCAAACTCTAAATTAGCGACTTTGACCGCAACTCATTCACTCTCCCCTGATGTTCCTGCTAAAGCCCCATGGTACTCTGTTTGTGTTTATTAATGCTCACGTCCAAGGACACACACTCAGTTTGACAAACACAGTTGGGCAGGCGCTCAGGTTTTAATGTCAGATACCATCCAGACATCGCAAATAACACAAGCAACCGTGACAGCTTTATTCAGGTTTATTCACGAGGCAGTAAACGCACTGGGAATCCACACACTTTTGAAAACATGAATCTCTCTTTCTCTCTCTGCCTTCACTCTTTCACCCCTAACTCTCTCCCCTCTTCTTTTTCCCCTCAGGAAAACATTTCCATCCCAGCATGCAACGCTCTCTGGCTTCGCTGCTGTCTATATCTCCGTAAGCACTTTTGTGTCTTACTTGACTTCTGTGTTTGTTTACCTTGATTATATCTGCATTATATACTGTATGCCTGCATGTGTTTGTTTAATATTACGGCAGTGTTTTAGCACCACGTTTCTTTATTCTTTGAATGTTTTCTTTCATAAATTTTTATGACTTTGTGCAGATGACAGTAACTTCTTTAACTATTCAATTATCTGTGTTCACAATAACTATCCAGATGCTCTTCTAACAAACTTTGCTGCTGGCAGAATAAAATTAGTTTCATGCTATGCAAAGGATTTGTCGCTGGAATGAAGTCAGTTCACTTCATACATAAGTCACAATTGCATTATAGTGTTTACACACTAGAGATTTCCAGATTTCAGACTTCAGTACCCTCAGGCAGAAGAGCCATCCAAATTAGATCACATTAAAAGAATAACAAGAACTGTCTTTTAAGGGCAGATTTCAGCGTTCATGGTTACTTCCCAATGCATTTTGGGTAGCTTTTTAGCCATTGTGCAGTCCGTTGCTGACTGCAGCAGTATGTGAACTGTACAGCAAAGTAGCACTGTCATTTTTCCATGAGGTAACACCCTCCCACACACAGACACACACACACACACACACCCTCCTCCACCAATGGTTATTGCGAGCTACTGGCCATATCACTGCTGCTTCACTGAGCTCAGAGTGTGCTCATTAAAGCTTACCAGACAGATTTCTTATGAGAGAAAGGCAGGAGGAAAGCAGCTGTTTTGGTTGCTAGAGTTACAACATGTTGCCTAATATCTGCAAAGTAGAGAAGCAGCCCAAACACAGACAGACATTGGATAATTTTATTCAGTAATGTGCGCCACATTAAGACATACATTTCTCAGTCTCATTAAACATTAAAGTAAGAGTAATTCCACTTGTTTCCATTCTCGCCTTCACAACAGATAAAGTAGATGACTTTACAAGGCAGACAAAAATTTGAATTGCATTGAAAATGAATGAAATGTCACCCCGCTGACAGATTTTATTCCCCCTCTCTTTCTCCAAGACAAGTAGGATTTTTTTTTAAAGCTCAGTGCTAGATAGACAAGATTGTTGAAATTGACACTTTTGCAAAGCCTGCTTGTCTGTCACTCAGCTGTCCTTCACTTTACGTAATCGAAATATAGAGTGCATGCAGAGAATTTTTATGCAACTAAAATCTTCTCTCCATGCTTACTTCTTCACATAGTTTTAACGTCAAAGAATGTTCCTCACAAAGAATATCAGATTTTTGTCCGCAGAAGAATAAATCATGATTTCGAGAAATATGATTATGTCTGGACACAATTGGCTTAGCTTAGCAAAAAGAGTGAATGCAGAGGAAATGAGCTTGTGCGGCTGTGTCCAAAGGTAAAAAGCTCACTAATTAGCACACTATATCTTTTGTTTAATCTGTTCTAAAACTAAATAATGTATAAACTTCTTCTTCGCATCATTTTTTATTAATTAAATGATTAAGACCAAGGGACAGAGCCAGGCTAACAGTTTCCCCTGTGTTTTGGTCTTTATGCTAAGCTAAGCTAACTGGCTGTTGGCTGCAGCTTCATTTTTAACAACACTGATATCAATCTTCCCTCTGCATTTCCCGGCATGCCAAATAAAGATGTACAGGACGATTGCAATATCTTTCCGTCCTTCCTCTAAACTGTAAATCTTTCTACTGCTGAGGTCAAACATTCGTTTCAGTGTCATTTTGCCTTTTAATGACATCTCCACCCCAGTCTCCATATGCCTGGCTGCGTGTCTCTTGCATATTAATGCGTCCCCCCCCCCCTCCCTGTCTCTCCACAGATGTATTTCAATGCCAGCATCAGCAGCACGACCAAGCTGCTGAAGCCGTTGCTGGTTTTCGCTTTCTGCATGGCGGCGGGCCTCGCCGGGCTGACACAGATAACGCAGCACCGCAGCCACCCAATAGACGTCTACGTGGGATACCTCATAGGAGCCGGCATCGGAGTCTACCTGGTTAGTTAAAACAAAAACTGTATGATAGGATAAGAATTATCAGCTTGTCCAACCTTTAGGCAATACATACTAATTTATTCAGCTGGTTTTCGAGATAACTGCTCCTTTTTTATGATAATCTAACTCACAGAAAGACATGTGAACGAGGGGAATTGCCTGGAAATGGATTTCCTATTTCAGGATTTAGTTTGTGAAATGAGTGCCAACATATGTTTGTATGTATTTAGGGATTTGTTTTGTCCCCAGGGAGTAGTTAACAGTCAGCATGGTGGCAACGACTAAATTCACATAAATAGGCTTTTTTTTTTTTTTTAATAAAGTTGTTTAGTTTTTCTTTTTTTTGCTATGACTGAATTGTCCCATTGTCTTTTTCTAACACTATCACAGTATGTGCTAACAAATGTTTCTTTTTTCATCACCTCTCCTCTCCGTGTGGCTTCCATACTTTTCTCTCCCAGCAGCTCTTTTCTTTTTTTCTTTTTTTTTTTTTTGGCAGGCTCTATATATAGCCTTTTTCTATTACGGAGGAAAGGGAGAGAGAATGTATAATCCGATAAGAATTCTCTGGAACAATTTCACACTTCATTTTAGGAAAACTTGTCGTTGTCATTTTTCACGCTTCTTCATTTTTTGGGGGGTGGGTTGGGGCTCTCCCCCCAATTAAAGGATGAATTCTGAGAGAGGAAAGACAATGATTCATGCTGACCTCAGACTAAACAGGAGGAAGGAGGGAAAGATGCCTATTCATGCACTTGCTCCTCATTAATAGGAATATAAATTCTTTCCGTCCTCGAGATTTCACGCTTCAGTCTTTATTTAACATGCTGGGTACTTCTTTCTCCTCATTTATTTCTCCTCCCTGCCTCCCTTTGTCCTTTGTCAGGCTGTGTACGCAGTGGGGAACTTCAAAGCATCAGAAGAAGATGCTCACTCTTTACAGAGACTGACCCCAGCTCAGCAGAAGGATGGCCTGAGGGTGCTGAGTCAGCGGAGTCATGACTCCCTGTACAGGAAGACTCCCAGAGTGTCTGAGAGCAGAGAGGAGCTGGGAGCTGGGCTGGGTGCAGGGGCCCGCAGTAAAGTGAGGAGGGAGAAGGCATCCCTGGCCTCCCTAAAACGAGCAAGCGCTGATGTGGAGCTCCTTGCAACCCGGGGTCCCATGGGCAAGGAAACCATGGTAACCTTCAGCAACACCTTGCCTCGAGTCGCAAACGGCAACAGCCCAATCTCCCCCTCTGACGAGCCGGCTACCACGCAGCGTCACATGACCTTCCACGTGCCCTTTGACCCCCAGAGGTCTCGACAGCTGGTGTCAGAGTGGAAGCAGCGCTCGATGGAAGTCCGCAGCCAGAGCTCACGAGACGAGGAGGAGGGAGGAGTGGACGGGAGAGATGGAGACGAAGGAGGAGGGGGAGAAGGTGCAGGCCAGGAGATGCCTTCATCTCTTTATCCTACGGTGCAAGCCAACAAGGGCATCGCCACGCCGACTGGAGCCAGGATGGTGGTGGCACCCCCGCTTGTTCACATCCCTGAGGAGGCCTCTCGGCCACCGCCTGTCTCCCCGAAGAGTGCCAAGACTCGAGCCAAGTGGCTGTCACTCACAGAAGGAGAAAGGGTGAAAGAGCCGGGAACAGGTCCCATCGCTGTGTCGACTCCCCGCGTGCCGAACACGCAGCCCAACCAGCTGCCCAGCCAGCAAAGAGTCACTCAGGTGAGGAAGAAATGAGAAAGTGAACGCCTGCAAATCACCACAACTACACTGTTTTGAGCAGTAATATTTCATTGTTTTTAATTTCAAGTGGCATGCAGCCAGTTATGTGAAATATATTGGAGACAGAAGAGATTTAATAGCTGCCAAACACTGCACTCTCACACCTCTGATTTATTTTGTTAGTAAAATCAAAACAGAACAACATGGGTGAAGGCAATTTCACTGATTAGTTTCAGATATAAAATATTCTCAGAAGGGTTCAGGCACTAATTATAGCTGGTGTTGAATCTCATTAAAATGTCTACGCCTTTACAATGTTTACTGGGATAGAAGTAACTGTTTGTTGTGGGACAAAGCAGTTTTGTGAATACAAATTTTGATTGTTGCAGCTTTTCTTGGGACGGAGAGTTTGTTCTTGACCTTGGAAACAGCTAGTTTGGCCCGTTGTCGTGGAGGTTGTAAAAGCTTGAGATTGAACATTCGCTTTGGAAATGACAGTTGACAAAGCGAAACCACCAACAAAATCCAACTGATGGCTGAGCTACTTGAACAATCCTCTGAGCATTTTTAGCATCATTTAAATTCAGATTTTCTTCTGTCCTCCAGGTGATAGCCATGTCCAAGCAGCAGGGCCACGTCACTTCGTCCACCAAGACATCAGAAGGTGGCTCCTCTTCCGGCGGTGGGTCCAACTGCTCCGAGTCTCCCTATTACCGGATCCCATCTGATCGAGACAGCTGCACTGGGAGCAACCCAGGGAGCATCGCCGGGAGCGGGAGCATCGTCACGATCGACGCTCATGCTCCTCACCACCCGGTGGTTCGTGTGTCGGCCAATAACGGCAAGCCGTGGGAGTGGAGGAACACCATCAGTGGTAACATGATGACAGCAGACACGGACAAACACCGCGCAGCGCTGCAGCGACAAGACAATGTCAGTCACTACCGGGATTACCGGACACTCCCAGTGAAAACAGACTCGCTCGGCTCCTCCTCGGCCAGCGGCAGCGCTGATGGAGGAGCGGATCTGCCTCCACCACCTCTCCCCAACTCCTCCTCCCCTCTGCCTCCCCCTCCCCAGCTGTCATCCCCTCTACCCCCACCGCCTCCTCACTCGTCTTCTTCTCCCTTGCCTCCCCTTCCACACCCGAGCTCCTCTCCACTGCCTCCTCCTCTGCCTCACCCTGCCTCCTCTCACATGCCTCCACCACCTCACCTGTCCTCTCAAATGTCCCCGCCGCCCCTCCCGTCGTCCTCTCAAATGCCCCCACCTCCTCACCCGTCCTCCTGTCAAATGCCCCCACCTCCTCACCCGTCCTCCTGTCAAATGCCCCCACCTCCTCACCCGTCCTCCTGTCAAATGCCCCCACCTCCGCACCCATCCTCTTCCCCTTTGCCACCTCCACCTCACCCCTCATCCTCCATGCCTCCACTTCCTCACCCGTCCTGCTCGAGCATGCTTCCCCCTCCTCCCCATCCTGACTTACTGATGGACGGTCACAGTCAGGCGCTTTCCCGCTCCTCCACCCTGCCTCGTCGTCCCTCCGTCTCCGCCCGCAGCCACGCCGAACAGGAGCACTACTACAAGGCCATGCAGAATGAGAGGATGTTATAGTAAAGGGGAAAGACAACAGACGTCATTGTTATGCAATGATGCATACTTCAGACAGTTAAACAGACTAGGTTGTCACAGGTGAATAGTGATTTATGAAAAAAAGGTTTAAAGACTCAAAATGCTGGAAACAAAGAGGCATTTGGAGTGGAGGACCACTGGGAGATCTCACACACTCAGCAGGGGATCTGTTTTTTTTCCCCTGCTCACATGTACTACCCACAGCGCCAGTCCAACAGCACCGACTGGGCTGACAAGAGAAGAAAGGGAAGTCAAAGAGAGCAGGGTGAAGAATTAAAAAGCTCTGGTTTCGGCATGCACATCCTCTGTGTTTCTTTATGACACATTCAAAGGAGGACTGGAAGAGGCTGCAGCTGAAACAGATATCACAGTGAATGGTTTGGGATTTGCTAAATCAAGTTTCCCTTGAGAGAGGGGATGAAACTGAAAAAAACCAAACAACTACAGGCAATACTAGTTCTCTTTAAATGAGTGCAGCTGTTTGAGGTTGCCAGCCACTACTGTTGTAACCAGTTGAAAAACTCAAAGCTTCAAAGCATCCAAAAGCTATGAAAAAGAAAAGTATACAGTGATGTTAAGTTAAACCACAAGTTCAAAAGTATTAGCCACAACCCACGAAAGCATGAGAGTCTTTTTACCCCTCTGAATAAACCAACCAAATGGGGAATTTTATGTTTGACGCCAAGCAAATCTGTCAGTATCCGCCAGAGAGAGCCGGCTTAGGATGCGTTGCTTCTGGACTGGGTGTGAGAAGGAGGCGGAGGGGTAAGTATAAGGAGGATCACACACAGTTGGGCACCCCTATACAGACGTCACTGAGTGGATTACTGCTGTAAACATGAGAAGTGGTGGAATGGAAAGAGAATTGTTCCCAAAGTTGAAGAGGGTGGCTGGGGCCGCACAGCGCAACGAGCCAGGCGGCCCGGTCTGTCTTTGCTGTGTGCGAAAAAACCTGCCGCGGAGCCTGAAGCAGCACTAAGGAGATTAACGTTTGTTTATCAAACCGTGCTAGCACACTCTTCCCTCCGTAGCCATCCACATTTAGCCCTTTGGCAAATCACAATGGTGACGGGAATGTTAATGCAGAGCTGGCCAGCCAGTAGTGCAGCCCAACATCACCACCAAACATGCACATTGGCTCGAGCAGTTGCTGGTTGGAATGCTGCTAACTGGCGTGTGTCACGAGCAGTCTCTTTATACCTGTTGGCATTTCAAAGGTTTTGGTACCACTTTCTAACTCTGCATACTTTATAAGGGGTATATAAGTTGTTGCTTTATTAATGACAATTTATTTATGCTTTATAAATCAGTATCAGACATTATTAAGAGCAACTTTTGTATTTTATTTTTCATGAAGGGCTCTGCAGGAAGACAGCTCCTTTATTTATCCATCCACCCATCGGTCCATCTATTATTTATGCCCAATTTATCCCTTGCAGGGTCACCACAGATCACTAATCTATCACAGTGCTATATCCTTATTTAAGTATGCCTTATAGGAAAGTGGTACCAAGATTTTATGTTGTTTTTCTGATATGAAATAATTTCCTAATTTGTTGAGCAACAGATGACAGTGTAAACAACCAATCGACACTACGTCAGGCTAAACGACACCTTCAAAAAAAGTCGACAAAACAGCTCAAGCACCGCTCGCTTGCTTGCTTTAGAGCTTTTGACCTTCATCAGCAGATGTTTGCTGTGGAAGTGATGTTCAAACAAATTACGGGCAAACAGATCTGCTGATGAGAACGGTGTATTGTGGTCAAAAGGTCCAGAACAATTGAGTAAGTACACCTCCAATTGAGATGTGTTTTGTCAGCTTCCGTTTCAAAGGTCAAGTATGAGCTGTCCACGTAAAGGTCTGCCTTTAGTTTTTGACATTTTTAGACAAAACAATTGCTGATTAATTGTAGGAATAATCTAGTAATTAATCAATAATGAAAGTAATCAGTAGTTGCAGCCCTGAGAAGTTGAGAGGAAGTGTGTGTTCTTCCTGCTCACCCCTGCCTCGTGTGTGTATTTATACTATGTTGTATAAAGTCGTTATCTGGTAACTATCATTTCATACATCCAAGTTTTTTCTAACCGTCAGAAGGTATTCAGTCCAATGACAAGTGCTTTATTTTAGATCGTACTTTGAACATATTTTTAAGGAAAGATACAGACTCACAAACACATGGATCAAAAAAAAGTTGTTTTTCTCTCATGCACCACAACATCTGAAGGGTACATGAAGTGATTTTGTAAAGTTGTGTGCTACGAAAGGGGGCGAGTTAAATGGAACAAGTTGTATTTTGTAGTGGAGCTCCTCACTCGAGGAGCCGGTAGATGATGTAATGCTCGTCGGTTTGTGCTGCATGTGTGTGTACGAGCGTGTTTTTTTTTTAAACTTCTGTGCTTCAAGTCTTCGCCGTTTACCTTCGACAGACAGACATGCTGCATTTTTTCAGTGCTGGTGAATATCGTACTAATTTCTCCCCATTTTGATTGTAAAAATACTTGATATTACCTAATATTATTAATACTATTATTCCACAGTCCTCTTTTATGGGCTAATGTTTTCTATTTGTGGTGATGTGTAACATTAATAACCTGATTGAATAAAAAAAAATGAAGACTTCTTAACTGAGGTTTCATCTTGTGTTACTTGTCAGCGCAGTCGCAGGTGTATCTTACGGCTTAAAATGGAAAGAGGGTCAATGCCAGAGCAGCTTTTACCGCCACTCTAATGAAAAGGATCCTCTCCATTGATTCTTGGGGTTATGAGTACTTTCATGCTCATTCATACTGTACGCTCACACACACGTACGCACAGCATGACGGATAATTTGCAATGCAACATTTGCTCTTTTTTCCTGTGGGCTAGTGTCAAGTTTCCATAATGAATTCTGCTGGAATGTTGGTCAATCCCAGATGACCCGCAGGGATGCAGCAATCATTGGCTGAGGCTTGTGTGTGTGCGCGCATGTATGTGTGTGTGCATTTTTTTCTTTTACTTTTGCGTGCACAGGCACATGCCCCTTAGTTTATTCTGATTTAAATTAGAACATGAATCACTCCATTAAGGTGTGTAATTCTTCAGTTATTAACTCAGGTGTGTGTCTGTGTTTGCACGTGTGTGTGTGTGTATATAAAAGTAGTACATGGTCCAGGTGTATTAAGGTTACGTGTCCATTCACATATGTGTCACTTTTGTGCATTTTTTAATCTGTATGCATGCTTGAGTGTTTGTTTCGGCATGCATTCATATGTGTGAGTGTGTGTCCAGTGCTTCGGAGCATTGAGCTGTGTGATGAGGCCGTACAGACAGTGGGGGTGCAGATGGTGTACCGAGGCCTGAGGACAGTCAGCCTGTCCATGACTCACACTCAGCAAAGCCAGCAGCTCTCTCCTCTCTCCCTCTCTCTTACTCTCCCCCTCTACCCTTGGTGGCCCAGAAAGCACAAGACAACAAGTGTGTATGTGTGTGTGACTGCGGGAGGCAACAGAAAATGCAGACTGAGCTGTCCATATCCATGTGTCTATTTTTGTGACTGTGCCTGTGTATATGCTGATATCTTTGTGAATGCATGTGTGTGTATGTACGTGTGTGTGTGTGTGACAGTGACTGTCCAGGGGAAGCTTCTGACATTCTTTTCAGGACTGATTTACCACTGCAGAACAGCACAAAAGCCCTTTGTCTGCAGCTCCACTTTTATCTACTCACTTTGTCACTATCATTCTACCTACTGCCATCTCACCCAGCTCCTCGTGAACCTTTACACAAGGAGGAGAGGGATTTGGAGCTTTATGGGCTTATATGCTGATTTTGAATGAGGGATTAGGATTTTAAAGGGTCATGGGGATCATTTTACTTTCAGTCCGATCAATATCGGGAGATCCTTTTTCTGTATTGATCCATTTTTAGCATGAAAGGATTGTCATATCTAAAATATAGCCTCCTGGTTAGGATCTACATGGATTTACTCTATTGACAATGTGTTCCAGCACTTAAAGAGTTATTCTTTATCAGGGTTCATTGCTGACATGGTTGAAGGACCCATGTTTAACAGCCCTCTTGAAGGTCTTCCCCAATTATGAAAAGGAAATGAAAGTGATGGTTTCATATTCCCGTGGCGTACAAACGGCTGTTAAAATTTTCAGCCTCGCGCCCACAGTACATTACATATAGTCTCAGATGGGCTTATTAAACCATGTTAGAAATCTTGTCATTTGTCGGCCCACCGGACACAGACCTTGTAGCGAGCTCTGTCAGATTCCAAATGATAACCAGCCTTAACGTGCCAGTCAACCATCTAGCGCCAGAGTTAAGTGGTCAGGATGACATTTCTAGGAGCATCACTGAGTCAGTGGCTGTATTTACAAAGCTTGTCCAGGACAAAGTTTTGAAATCTACATTTAATCAGTTTTTTTGATGTGATCAAAAAAAGAAAATAATAAAATAATGACTGACGACCTGCCAAAGTAGCTGGCAATGTAACACAACATCCATAACCATATAATTTTTTACCATTTTGCTGTAGGGGAGATTTATTTCCCTCCATGGACATAGTTGTGGAGTTGAGGATATATACTAGCTCGCTCACTATTTAGCCCTCAGGCTATAGAGTGTGATAAATGTCCTACCAGGCTACCAGCTACACTGTTTCAGTCAAGCTTGCAGCTTGACATTTTTATACAGTTGTCCTCACCTCTCAAGGCAACTGCTGCTTTACAGGAGCTTGATTTTCAACCACAATCATTTTTTTTAGGTATTCCTGACATGGACCATTTTTATTTTCTCACCTGAGCCGAGGGTCTACATAGCAAGTATTAAAAAACAAGACTGAGAGTCATGCTAGGGGTTCAGTGAGGCTTTACTTGTGTTGCTTTGAGCTAAAGGCCAACCTCAGCTAACATGCTCACAATTTATAGTTTAGTATGCTAATGTTAAAGTACCAGTGTGTGGGATTCAGTGCCATCTAGTGGTGCAGTTGCTTCCTAGACTAAGAGAGAAACTACGGTGGCTGTGAAACTCGTGTTCTATGAAAGGTTCTATCTAGAGCCAGTGTTTACTTTGCCCATTCTGGGCTACTGTAGAAACATGGCGGTTCAACCTGGCGGACTCCGTGGAAGAGGACCCTCCACATCTGAAGATATAAAAAGCTCATTCTAAGGTAACAAACAAGTAACCATTCTTAATTTCAGGTGATTATACACTAATAAACATGGTAATGCACATTATGTTTCATCTCTGCCATATTCTCTAAATAGAGTCCCCTAAATCTGACACACTGGACCTTTAAGCAGGTATAATATTAAAATGTTAACATGTTAACATGTCAGCATGTCAGCATGTCAGCATGCTAACATTAGGTAATTATTACTAAATACAAGGAAAAGTAAAGTAAGTAAGTAAAGTATTATAAATACAATATACAATATTGGATAAATACACATTCTGAGGGGAACATGAACATCTGTACCAAATATCATAGCAAGCCATCCAATAAGTCCATCAAATGGTAGTTGAGATATTTTTGTCTGGACCAAATTGATGGACCGACCAACAGACTGACAATGCCATCTAGAGCCACGCTGCTGCTAGCATGACTGAAAATTCATGAAAATCGTTTGGAATGAAAACATGGCTGACAGTCTGTAAATAAGACTGTTTCTAAAAATTCCTCAAAAGTTGACTTTGCAGAGATGCCGGGCTTTCATGTGACAGCTTAAAGATACACTCTACTAAGCAGAGAATGTATGCAAGTCTTTTCGGTGCCCATCTCTCTCTCTCTCTCTCTCTCGCTTCTCCAATTATTCTTGATGCTTGTCTGCTTGGCTGTCTCCTCATGCCTTCCCGAGGCGACAAAGATAGAGAGATGGAGACAACATACTCCCGTACCCCTTTAACCCACATGCATGGGCGCTTGCAGAAACACATAAACACACTTATACATTTCCAGGAACATATACTAACTAAAGCCCAGATCTAGAGATTCATGCGTTAAGACAAATATACTGCATAATCGCATAAAAATTCAGATGCACAAATACACCCTCGTGCCGTTTGTCTACATGTCAGGGCCGAAGAGGGGGGACAGTGCAGTGTATTTGAGCATGAGTGGGTTGATGTGGTTGCGGCCTTACATGCATGAGTAAGACTTCATAGTACACGGCTTCAATACCCTAAAGGCTTAGCAAAGGGTAGTAACACACTGACACAGTTATCAGACCAGACTAATTGGGTCTGGGACTACGTGTGTGTCGATGTATGCAGGAAAACCTCGATATATGTTTGTCTTGATGTATGTGTGACCCTTTGGTGCATTTGTTTGGAGCCCTACACACAAAATTCACTGTCCTCTCACCTTTAAACCTTTTCAAATGTGAATATAAAAAATCTAACAAGCACCTGTATGTATATGTTCATTAGTTTGTGCATGTTATATCCCTCCATGCATCTGTAATGATGCATATGTCACATAAACAGCCACATCCCTCTGCACCCGCCTTACCTCCACTCCTGTACGTCTTCTCAAATTCATAAGTGTCTCTCCTGCCAGGAAAAAACTGTCAGATGTGTCAGAGTTTTCTATGGAGGCTCTTGGCAGAGGATCATGCACTCTTGCAACCGTCTGACCCAGTTTCAGTCCTCACATCACCACAGTTAAGATGCTTAGGGATGTTATGCATTATACACAAAAACACAAACATTTAGCTAATTGCATCCTTGAACCGCACAATCGCCACGCCCCAATCAAACAGTACTCTTTATCAAATCTGCAAGTACACACGTGCACACGTGTTCTGTAGCTTCACCAATGCAAATAATCCAGTATGAAATTAAAAAAAGACAGTCCCGTCGTTAATCCAGTCTAAATCAGTCAGTCTGGGAGCATCAATTTAATGAGTAAATTAGAGCACTGCGGCACTACACTCATCTGTACTCATGCCTGTGAGCTGTCCTATTTCATATCAGCTACAAGCAGGGGAGCCGAGACAAAGACTACATCTAAATGTAGCTGACTAAGTGTGTCTGACTGTTTCTGGGCATTTTCTAAATTTCATCTTTCTGGTAGCCATCCAACATCTTGTCATTGGGTAAGTGACAATCAGATCTGAATAGGAAGGAAAGAAGGAACAAAGAAGCAAACAACAGGAGGAAGGCAAAGAAGCAGAGAGAGAAAGGTATGACGAAGGAAAGAGAGGATGATGAATTGAACACAGAGAAGAAACAAATAAAAGAATGAATAAATAAACAAGCAAAATGTGACGCGAGGACGTGATGAAAGGAATTGAAAGTGGAGGAGTCAAACGTTACGAGAAACGAGGAGGCATATGGGAGGAAATGGATGAAAAAGAAAGCAAGGAAGGAAGGAACAAATACTGAAATGTCTGGCACAAGGAGGGAAGGGAATTAAAGAGGGATCAAGAAAATAAATGAAAAGAGAGAAACAAGAAAGGCTAAAAATGAGGCAAAGAAAGAATGAAGGAGCAGAAGGTACAGAAATGAAGAAATTAACAACCAGACAAATCTATGGCACCAAGAGGGAAGAAATTGATGAAAAAGGGACGAAAGAAGGGAAAGAGAAACTTTGAAGTAAGAAAACAAAAGGGGGAGGCAAAAATAGAAAAATGAGCAAGTGAATGGGTGAAAGACAGGAATAAAAGAGCTGTCACTCCACTGTGACTCCCAGTTGAGCCTATGAATGGATCACTGGCTTCACCACGGTACTTGCTGACCTGCACAACAGCCACCGATTAACACATTGTCACATCAGATGCCAACTTGATCCAACACCAGAGGACAAGCAGACAGACAGACAGACAGACAGACAGACAGACAGGCAGACACTGAGAAAGATAGAAGAATAGGAATAGGAATACAGCTTTAGTTCTGTGTCTGTGTGTGTGGGTGGACGATGTGATGGGACAGTGACAGTAGGTGTGTAACTAATGTGTGGCTCATAATGAGGCCGACACATCCATTCACACTCACACATTCCCATTGCATGACCCCTCATTATTCCCCTGTGGATTTATGGCAGCAGACTGACGAGCATTTGTATGCATATTTAAAAGGACAGCCAGATGAGGAGAAAGTTATTAAAAACTGAGTCAGGTACAGGCCAAACATTCATCTTTCTTTACTCACGTCTGGTTTAGTGGTGGTGCCGTGGAGAGAAGTACAAAGAGAAGTAAGAGGGAGAGAAGGGAAGATGAGAAATTAGAGATGAGGTAAAAAGGGTTAAGGGAACATTATCTTTTGATGTAGTCCAGTGAAATGGCTCATTACAAGCCACAGCAACAAAAGAAAGTACAAAAATTCTCCAACTCCCACACGCAGAAACACCCACAAACACAGGCACGACGGCATATAACAGAGGAGAATACAAAACCATCCACAGTTGCCCACAGAGGCACAACTGACATTTTAAAACATACATTGAGAGACAGAGACTCAGGCAGGTAGACAGAGGAAGAGAAATACTAAAGAGAAGTGAAACATTTTGGCATTTTTCTGGCCCAGTGCACTGAGCCTATTCCAGGATGGAGGGCACTCTTTATACTCTCTCTCCCCCAGGCCTCAATCTGCCTTTCAGATCCCTCCCTCAATACTTTAGTCTCTTCCTCCCTCCTTTTCCTCTTATCCATTCACTTTCTCAACACTTCTCTCCCCCCACCTCCTTCCCTGCTGTGGATTTACACCCGCCTCCTCCAAATTCCACTCAGTCATTTTCATTTTGGGTAATTTTTATTCCGCCGATGTTTATTCATGACAGAGGTTCTGAGAGAGCGATAAGAAGCCAAGTGCTGAGCTGGCCCCCGAGGGCTGTGAGGGCTCCAAGTCAGTCTTGCACACACAAACACACATGCACATAAACACATAAGAAGAAGCACCTACTGGAATGCACAAGTGCATGTTTGCAAATGCACACACGCACACACACACATGCTTAACCCTCCTACAAACACGCGCTGTTTGCAGTTTCTCATCACGTACAAATGGAGGCGTTTTGTCCGTGAAACTCCACTATCGTTATCAGATTGAGACTGAGCCGACTGCCTCCCTTCGCTATTTCTGTTTGTCAAGGAGAAAATCTTCCCTTTTTCTCTGAGATGTCCCTACCAAAACATGCCTGACCCTCATCTGTCAGCAGTGTTTATCATGATGTCAAGACAGACACACACAGCACAAGGGAGTCTCTGTTTTTTTTTTTTTTTTACCCCAAAACACCCCTCCTATGTGTACTTATAGGTTATTTGTATGTTGCAGAAAGATTTGCAGTTATAATAGCCAGAGGGAGAGAGCGATAGATGAGAGACTCAGCGCACAGAAAGTGAGCAAGAGACACAGAGAAAATGAGGCGTTTGTCTCTCAGATTGGGTTAAAATCCTTTTTATTCTCCCTCACCAGCTCCCAAATCTGCCACAGCCACAAGTCCCTTCCTAAGTCACACAATACACACCGGTCTGATCCCTTTCAGTGTGTCTCCTCTGCAGCTTTTTTCTACCTTTCCAAATTATGAGCCTCAGTTTGTGTTCTGGTGGCTGCCAGTTTGATCACAATGGCGAGACTCTTAAAATAACGAGCCATAATCACGCTTTCAGGATATAATTTTGGTTTCATAGATGGCCATTGACTGTAGGATGACGTAAATGTTAAAGGACTATACCATGTTGAGAAATTGCCCTATTAATCTACTGTTCTCTACAGTGACAAGGACATACACAGAAGGCAAAATTACTATTGTATTCCAATAGATGAACTCCCATGGACTACATTTACATTTTAGGCTACAATATATTGATATCTAATAATGCAGTTTGCACTGAGTTGATTTGCATGTGTACTTATCTAAATTTAATTAAAAGGTCTGTTTATTTTTCTATGCCTAGTCAGTGGAACTCTGTTGAAGCAGTTATATGTAGCACAGAAACTCTCAGTCACTTTTAATCAAATTTGAACTGAGACGACTCGATGTCTTTTGACCTGAAAATCTCATTTTAAAAATGAGAAAAGTTGGACCTCTGCAAACAATCTTAAAAGCTCTGAAATTCTTTTTTTTTTTTTCATCAATCAGCTTCTTAATGTGACAGATGGAGTCTCGATAAGATGACACAAATCTGATCAAACGACTACCCACACAGTCCTGATGAAACAGTTGTTGGGGTGTTAAACTCTTAATAAATAACATCTAAGAATGTTTTTTCCCCCCAACTCAGCCATAAATCTGTCATGTCACAGTGAAATTAAATGTTTTCACCTGGCTCAGCATCGACTCATAGGAATATGTACCTGAGACAGTACACGAGACTAAGATTCATATGATGCATGAATACATTTGCTACACCAGCCTCATGAAATAATAATATTCCATTTTTATGACAGAAAGCCATGTGATCAAAATGACTAACAAACGCTTGTGACACTGTGTTAGTTCGGTTAGTTCAGTCTTTTAATGTAGTGTAATGTACCAGACACATAAGTGAATACAGTGATGAGGTTAACACGTGATTTAATGTGAGAAAAATAAAAATATTTTCCTGGTCTAACACTGGCAGATTCTCAGGCAGGAAACCTGAAGTGGCAAAGGAACACCCACGCCACCTGCTGGATTGTGGGTGCAGGTGCAACATTTTTGACCTGAGGATGCAGATGTGAAAACACAATTTGGGTCAGACAATAACAGGCGACTCCAAAACATTTTACAAAATTTGTATAATTCATTTTCACAAGATAACAAAATGATGGAATGGAACATGTCCAACTCAAAATCACTCCTTCAGGCTCTGAAGCCACTCACAGCCTGAGGTTATTTATGTAACTGAATGAAAACACATCTTGAGAAGCCTTGACATTGAGTCTTTCCACCACTAGATGGAGAAGTGGGACAGAGAGAGAGAGAAAAAAAAAAGAATGAAATAATGGCTCTTTTCTCTGGATTTGATCCCAATTTTAGGTTGCACGTACACCGCTCCTCTGCAGCCCTGAAGCAGACAGCCTGGTTCCTTGGACGTCATATGATAAGGCTGGAGAAAAGCCAGCAGGGCCCCCGTTTGGAGAGGAGGACCCATATCTCAGTCAACGCGCGCAGCCAGGGCCCCCTTTATCTCTACAAGGCAGGGAGGCGTATCCTTTCCCCCCCTCCCTCTCTCTCCCACTCCCCTTCACATACCACTCTGACTCCCTCTCTCTCTCACCCCTATACTAACTACAACCTGCCTCAGACGACGCCCCATCGCCCATGAGATTTCCACCGAGGGCAGCGCCAAGTCCGTCGTGCGTCTCTTTCGCTCGAGAGGAAACCATCGGGCTTTTATTATTGTCGGGCTGTGCGCTCAGGCTGCCCACGGCATCACCTCAGCAATAACAGGAGGGGTGCCAGCCAGGAGAAGAGGAAGAAGAGGAGGAGGAGGAGGAGGTGGTGGTGGTGGTGGAGGAGGAGGAGAAGGGGAAGGGGTGTTAGAGTATTCCGAATTGACGCTCAGAAATAAACAAGGAGACACCCTGTTTGGAAGACGTCTGTGGCGGGAAGCGACAGGGATCTGCAACTGAGTAAGTCGTGATTTTTTGCGGTGTGCGGTGCTTGTGCCCGTGTTTTCCCTGACGCTGACCTGCTTTTGGTGATTTGTCCAGCGGCTGGTTGTGCAGCGGCGCAATATTTAAGCTTCCATCCCGGCAGCATCCTTCGACTCGGACAGGAGGGGATGACAGAGCGGGACAGAGGGATGGAGACATGGGAGGACAAATTAGAAAAATATTGGTGTTATATATCTGTACTAGTGAGAGCCCTTCTTGTAAACACGGTCGGTGCATTAATATGAGGTTGCAACTAATCTCCAAGAGACACGAATGCAACATCTACATAACAAGCTCATAATAAAGTCAGGCGCTGGTTTTTATATCACAGGGGGGGGAAATAGCTGCATTATTATGTCATGTCAACATCCTTTATTAGATGCCCACAGGCCCGCTTTACTGTACTGTACTTTCAAGCCATGATACAGCCAGGCCGACAGGTGTAACGGGACGACATGTTTACGCAAACGCCTTTTGATGATCCATCATGTAACATCGATCTGTTTTGCGCGCGGAGTGTTTCAGGATGTCTCTCTCTTATTTATTTATTTTTCTCTTCGATGAATTTCCAGTGGCGCCAGCCTCTCATGGCCGTAACTGCATGGCTGGGTAAGAGATGCTGACTGGCTACAGGCTGAAGAAGAGAGGAGAGTAACATGGTTTTCCAATGGTGTGTTGTGATGTGAGCAGTCTGCTGCTCCAACATGGCGCGCATGAGCTGAAAAAAAAAAACCTTGGGCCATTGCATTACATACTCCTGTGTGGAATTCACACACACATATGCAGTTTTGGGTTAGGATACCAGAGAATGAGACTTGTGCATCCCTAAGAGCCTGAGGTTGAGCTCACATTCAGCTCAGGTTGCCACTGGTGACAGAGTCTGAGAGAAAATCACGTAGGCTTGTGTGTATACTCTCCTTCTGTTTCTATTCCTGTCTCTGAATAGAACAATATCATTTGGACCGACTCCTAATTTTGCTCTGTTTTTGTCATTATGTTTGATCACAGCAGGTGTACGCACAACCAGACAAAGAGTGTGTTTTTCTTTGGTCCTGTGGTCCATTGTTTCTCTCCTCTGTGAACCGACCTGAGTGTTGTGGACAACATCTTTGCTGACAAGATGGTGATAGCATAGAGTCCATAAACATAACACACCCAGTGCATTTCTTAGGCAATTCGTGCGATTCCTCGAAGTGCAGACCGGACATCAACTATTTGTTTTATACAGCTGAGCAGTGACACCTGTGTGATTGCTGGGAAGTGAAGTGCAGTGAAAGTGATTGACACTTCATCAATGACAGTTTCTTCTGAGGTGTGAATATGATGTGTTGATGTTGAAAAAGAGCCAAAGTGACTTGATTACAAGTCCCCAGAGCGTGTTTGCAAGGTCAGGAGAAGTGCAAGGAATGATGCGCGTGCACTAGCAACATTTTGGGCTCTTGCCATGTTCTGTACTGTGTCAAAGGTATACTTAAATATTCAGAATCTGACAAAAAAAGCACAAGGTAGGACCATATTTCTGATCAAGTTATAAAATCAAACACTATGCGAGGAAACAGACTAGAAAAAGACAAGATAATCACAGTGCTTTGGTTTCCTGTACTTTGCTAGATTATATACATATTACATGTCTTTGTTGTCCAACATAGTGGAAATTTGTCCTTGTTTATTACCAAATACAGAACAAACAATAACTCAAAATGCAGATCTCTGAGCACAGTGTCAAATTAATAATCAGAATCATGAGAATATGAGCAGCAAACACTACGTGCTGTGAAAATGAGAAATCTGTGAGAATTAAGAGCATTAGTGAAGATTACATTTGCACTGCAAATACAAAACAGGCGGACGAATTTCAATATAAAGAGCATATCTCTGCACAATGTTTGTTGTCTGTTCTGTCATTTTATTGTAAGAGTGAGACATGTTAAATCCACGTTAGGCCCCCCAACCTGGCTGCGTGTAAGCTGAGGGTCTATATCCGGTTGGCTGCTCTGTGTTGTGTCAGCGACTCACAGTAGAGCTGACAGCACTTGTCTTGTCCACCCAATCAGCATGTGGCATTTTAACTCGGGACAGCCACGTTTCTGTGTGTGCTTATATGTCCGTGCGTGTGTGTGTGTGTTTGCGTATGTGCAACTTTGTGAGTGCATTTTAGTCTGTCTTTGCATGATGGACAGAAAAAAAGTGTGTGTGTGTGTGTGTGTGTGTGTGTGTGTGTGTGTGTGTGTGTGTGTGTGTTGGCTGTCTCCTGGCCTGCAGGGCAGGGCAGGGCACTGGGATGGATCTGCTTTCACCAATTTTGATAGGTGAAAGGGACTGGTCACCTGAAGGTCATTCATCCTAATCTTAGACTGTCAATGAAAAATGAGCCGAAATGTGAATGAGACTCGCTCATAGACGCTCTTTACGACCATCTAACTACAGTCAAAGTGCCCTTTAGTACGCTAAGAAGCCATAATTGCTCCAACAGTGATCAGGACGCGAGGAAACTGTTCATATGAAGCCACTCCTTAAAGTGAAAGTGAAAGAGCATAGTCACTAACTGCCCTGATAAACACACGATTAAATAGGCGAAGGACATCTGAGTGACTTCACAGTGCTGTTGCTGATATTAATGCAAAAAGTAGCCTACACACATTACATTAAAGTGTAAATGTCTTTATATTAACCACTGATTACATTACTGCTTGTATGTGAAAGGAGTTGCTCATAGTGACAAACCCACAGAGAAATTAGAAATTGGGACCTAACTCTGCAGGTCTCCTCAGCTCCAGAGAGAATTTTAGCGTCTTTCAGCAATTGTTTTGGTTTTGCAGACTTGCAAAACTCACCGCTAGCAACATTGTTTCTCAACACAGAAGGCAGCTGTATGCTAACCCCCCCCCCCCCAGCACCAAATGGCAGACAAAGTTAGCATCTAGTTGGTGAACATAGTGGAGCTGCTTAAATCCAGATAGGTGGACACCAAAACAGAGCTAAAAGACTACTTGACTTACATTCATCAGGTCAGAAACCCATCTCTAAATGAACGCTAAAGGTGCTCCATATCTGCTGGATGTATAAATAAGCAACTGCATGCTAAAACAGTCATCTTATCCACTTACACTTATGGGTAGCCACTTATGTTTGCAGCTTGTGCCCCCTGAGTCAACGAAATCACTTAAAGCAGGTTTAATGAAAATGCTATGGGGTTAAAAGGTAACTTCTACATTAGTGACAGCAAATATTTTTTTAACATAGCTCTTGCCAGCATTTCAGTGGGTGAAGTGGTTGGTACAACATCATTACCAGAGGAGAGCAGGCCTCTCACGGGTTCATATCCTGCCCTGAGCGAGTAGCACCAGAGTGATGGATATAACTAATTAGCCTCACTGGCCTCGGTGTCATTAAGAAACCATCTATGCAGTGGTTATAAAATAACATCAGTGTGCTGGTTGAGGGGAATGAATGTCATGCATTACAGAAGCCTGTGCAGTTACTGTTTTGAGCTGAAAGATAGCATTGTAGGGCAAAAGAGGAAGTGGGAGTGAAAGCTTGCTCAGCAAGCATACAGGGTGATAAGAAACATCTGGGCAGATTGTGGAGATTTGAGATTTTCTGATAATATGATGCAATCCACCTTGCCCTTTTTGTTGCCATTTTTTTCTCTCTTTCTATTAATCTCTGTCTCCTCTTTTCCTCCTGGATAGTCACTTTTTCTTTTCTTTTTTTTCTTGACTATCTCTCATTACAACCCCCCTCCTCCTTGCTGCTTTGTCATGACAGATAAGGCGAGAGAGGATTTGTTTGTTTTTTTTCACTCTCTTCCCAGCAGATAGTCTGTCTTCTGATAAACTGTCATTTTTAGCCTCTAAGTCATTTTAATCTCAGAGGCAAATGTGCTCAGCAGTATGTGTTTGTACATCTGTGTGTGTGTGTGTGTGTGTGTGAGTGTGTCTTAGTCACCCCTCCCGAAAACACGCGCAGCTCCCACATGCTCATATGACGATCACCAGTGTTGTTGCAAAGATGATGAAAAGCACTATTGATAAGCAACAGAGAGGGATCATCCATCTTTTTGTACTGTGGATAACCCAATATCACACACACACACACACACACACACACACACACACACACACACACACACACACACACATATTCACACACACATTCACATCTGGTTTAAATGAAATGTAAATGAAACATAGTTTTTCATAATCCCAAAAGAGATTGGACAGCGTGATATTGGACAAACATACTTAGCATAAAAATCTCCTGAGCCTCCTTGAGCCGTAAGTGGGGGATCAGCATTTTGCCATCGGGGAAAGCACCTATTTGGCCTAATGGTTCCTGTGTTAACATTGAAAGGCTGCTCTAATAATGCAAGTCCATAGGCTTCCTATATCCGGATGTATGGAGTTTGCTGATTGACCAGAGAGAGAGCGAGAGAGAGCGCACCAGGACACAGGAGACAGTCCACTATAGAAAGTATGCAAACATAAAAGCATTGCTGTCAGCACGTCATGCTGATGCCAATGCTGGTACATTGTTTTCAGATGCACACTGAGAGGAAAAAGTCAATAATTAGAGCCACCATCCTATTTATTCTTTAAATATGTGTAATATTGATAGTTAGAGACACAGATAGGTAACTTTTTTGTAATCTAGCAACAATCGGGTGATAGATTCCTAATGCACTATTCATGGGTCAGGATATTGTGTTATCCACCCAAGATCTTTTATTGCAATGCCTACGTACATTCATATTAAGACATGTGAGAACACTCATACAAAGGACACATTGTAAAAAATCTAATGTAGCAGATCTGTGGTAAGCAGTAGCAGCAGTAGAGCACCCAAATTCTCAGTTGTGTGACTGCTGTTTTGTTGCTAAAGCAAGTGACAAACACAACATGAACATGAAGTCCCTCTAATGGCCACTAGAAGCCAAAATGACTCTGTTCTGAAGTGACTTGTTCCACGCTTCATAGTAGGGCTGCAACTACCAATTCTTTTCACCGTGAATTATTCTGCCGGTTATTGTCTCGATGGATCGATTAAGTGTTCAAATAGCTTGTTTTACAATCATCACAATAGTTGGGAATTCATTTTTTGTCTCTGATTAACGAATCGATGAATTGTTGCAGTCTACAATGTGCAGCTGGTGCCCATTCCCATTGCATTTTTTATTGTGGATGTGGAAGTATCATCTTTAGTTTGTTCTCTTGCTTTTGAATGTGTCTTTTATAGTGTTAAAATAGCAGCGTGATGTTGTTATAAAACCAAATCTTTAACCACGCTGGTTATCTGTCAATTTATCTCCTCTTCTCCTCTTATGGACATAAGCCCAGGTGCCAGTTCTCCATGTCGTCTTTGTGCTGTAATAACTTTCCTTTTAAAGGCCGCTTGTAAATCAGAACAGATTGTTTACCAGGTGTGGAGCTAAAAAGGCCTTTATATCACTCTTTGCCAGTATAGTTGCTACTCAACCCTGTTGCTCAGTATGGATTTTTTTTTGGAACAGTGAGCCAAACTCCAGCCTTTAAAAAATCCCACCACATACCTATCTGTGACATCAAAGACGCTGTGTACATGTTTTTCTACCGTCTACAAGCTAAATCTGTGTTCTGACCTCCGCGCAGCGGCTGTAATCATAACACGTGGATCGATAAAGTGTCACAAGAGCTGTAGACTCAGCGTGCATTCCCTGGATGTATAAAAATTAGCAAGCAAAGACCACGACTCAACAGATTTGCAGTGTAAAGGTTTATTGTTGTGGAAGTAATGAAGGTCGAGTGTGGTCAAGTGAAGAAATGCGGGCATGAGGCGAGTCGATGAAGTGGAAGTCTAGAGGGAGAGGAGATGGATGTTGTCTCGGCTCTGTATTTTGAGGACAAGAGGCAGGACAGGCGAGTTAGAACTGTATACTGCCTATCGAATTCTCCCACGAATTACCGACCACAGAATTGGGTTGGGGGGGCTGCGTCTAACTATTTTTGTAACTTTCCGAAAACCAAAAAAATCCAACAGTGACACTCGCTTCACACAGCGTTGGCTCAGGTGTGCACAGGTGACAAAGTAGGAAAGATCTGGACTTCTTCCTCTCCTTCTTCTTCTTCTTCTTCTTTACACGACTTCTTTTTTGTGTTCACAAATGAGGGCAACATTATGAACTCCCTCAAGGAAAGTACGAAGACCCAATTTCACACAGACACACACACACACACACCTGGCCGGTTGCTGACAAAAGCAGACACGGTTGTTTGCTTGTCAGAAAGTTCCAAAAATTGGGTGATTCAGACTATCTATGTCCAAAAGTTACACTGGAACTTATTACTGCTTTCACACAGCTCTCTGAAGAAATATGCAGTATGATGGTCTTCAAGGAGCTTTGCAACAATTCTTCACACCAACATCCAGGCGGTTAGGGTAACATGCACAGGCTATGTACAAACTGAGCGGGGGGGGGGGGGGTTGAAGGAATTTACGGGCTGGGGGGTCTTATGAAAAAGGTAGTTATTATGAGCAGCATTTTTGGAGCTTGACTAATGATATGAACTACAGTAAATGTTGAGATATCAAGATGAGTGTGTGTTGCAAATCCCCCAATATTATGTAAGTCCAATACAATCACAGGATAACTTTTCTGGTGTAGAAGTTGTGACTCTCTGACCGTCACACCCCACGTGTCTCAGTCTGTGTGTGGCTTCTCATTTGTCCTCTCGGCATGAATGCTACACAGTATGTCACTCTCTCTCTCTCTCTCTCTGTACTGACAGCTATTATTAATGGGTGACTTCTAAAGGGAAAGGAGTTCTACCCTCTGACCCCCGGAATACTAACATGTGACCTCAGCGGACTTCCTCCAGTTTTTATTGGCACCGTACTGTTTATGTTTGGCAGAATTTGTGTTGTGCCTCAGATAGAAGGATGCGGAGCTGCATGTGCTGGGGTGGAGAAGTCATGGTGTGCCTGGGACGAGTATGTGTGTGTGTGGCAGAAAGGCGGGGAGGAGTATTGTTGTCCTTGTGCTCTTTTGGCCTAAAGGAAGGAAGCCGTGGAAGTGGGGAGGAGAGGAGAAGGAGAAAGAAGTGCCACTCCAACACAGTGAGTGTGAAGGGGATTTGAGATTAGTTTCCTCTTCCAGACTCTCTCAGCTTTCTAATGCAGGTTGTGGGTCATTAAGCCCAAGAGTCATTTTCACAGTCATCATTCTTTGTGAAGAGGAAACATTTTTGTGCCAGACAGTGTGAATCTGTGTGCACGTATCAGTGTGTGTGTGTTCACATGCTTTTTCATTCAAGAATAGCTATTTTGATGGCATCTGGGATCTTTCCAGATTTTAAGAGTAAGTAATAGTGAGTAATTAGTTAATGTGAATGTGTCATTAACCTCTATTTCCTTCTTTTTTTTTTCCTGCTCAGTTTCATCTCATTTCTACACAGGCGTTAGTGTATGTGTGTGTGCTGGGGAGTTTCATTATGGCTGCATATTATCAGGTAAAAGGTTCTTACTGTTATGAAGTAACACCTGAGTGAATACATTTGTCTTTCACGAGGCAAGAAAGGCTCCATGCCAGTGCTGTATAACTGAAACCATTAGAGGTTATTTTAAATATAATTTGTTGTTAACTTGTAGCATGACACGATTAGTATGAAATTAGATCCTCTGTGTGTCTTTAATTTTTTCTGTTTGTCTCATCTGCTTGTTTGGCTTGATAACATACCTGTTACTCTGATTGTACGATATTGCCTTTCTGTTCTCTGATTCGTTAACAAGACGGCCTCTAATGGCCAAAAAGCTTCCTCAGTTCTTCAAGTAAAATACATTTATGGTCCATTTTAAATATATGATAGTCAACACACCCCATAAAAAGAATCAGTTATTGCAAACAGATCATGAATATGTATTTTATTTTCCTTTAAAAAGCTCAGTCATTCTCAAACAGCTGGGCAATGCAGTGCAAACACTGCTCAAACAGGAGTAGTGTATTTGATGGGTGCTATTTTTAGTGGCACATTTGGTGCACTAGTGAGTTTTTATGGCACTGACTCAAAATAAACTGCAGTGCCCATGTTCATTGCAATGAAAGAACATGGCATCCACTGTAACAGTGTGGCTCATTGGTGTGTTTTCAGGTCACCGGCACAGGAAAATAAACTATTAGTTGTTGGAAATTAATTAATTAATTAATCCACATGGAAATTCTTATATTTTTGTTCCTTTTTCCATGTTTTGTTAGTCATTATTTTTCGTCATGCCAAGGGACATCCCATATGGCTGCAATGATGTAGGTGTTAGATCAGTTCAGGCATTGTGCATTGAAGTGTTTACCGTCTAATGAAGCACAGATGCTATAAAAACAAGCTTTGAAAGCAATCTGTGTGTGTGTGTGTGGGAGGTAGGATCACAATCAGTATGTTGCGGTGTCCAGTTCCAGGTTGTTGTTGGTGTTTGTTTAAGATAATCCTAGATTAGTGGTGATGAGACCTGGTGTAATCTGCTACTGCCACCGACAGATAGACACATAGATGGATGGCCCGTGGCAGTCGGTTTCATAGTGCGACTAGTCTCGTGTACAAATCAGTACAGCATGTACTTGCTGACCTTTTTGCTCCCAGACTGTGTAGCGTAAATAATTAATTTCCTAACCGACTTTTCAGAACATATTAGCACTGTTGGCTGTAACAAATTTAGTTCCTTTACATCCTGTTTACATGTTTTTGGGTACAATGAAAGGTGAAAATATAGGCAATGTTGTAGCTGTAATTTGGGTTTGGTACGCCCTGCCAATTCACTGGAAGAGAAAGTGAATTTTTAAATCCAGGTCGGGCTTTAGCTCAACATGATATCTCTAAACAAAGATGCTCATTGGGATTATTAATCATTTAGCTCCATTTGGGCTTTAAGGTAATCACTTTCAGGGCATTTCACTGCAGATAGACAGTGTGTTAAGTGACTGCTGGTGCCAGAGGCCCATGAGCACAATGCTATTAGCTGGTACTCTATGCTGGCAGTTAATGTGTTCCTGGAAAGGCTATAGCAGCAGTGCACTCAACAGGGAATAGGGCTGATCATTAGTCTGTTTCCTTGACTTCTTCTGCCGTGCACCTGCTTCGACATATTGACAAAAACATCCTTTAGTTTTAGTTTGTTGTTTTTTATGTAAGTCTGCCGGCTAAGACCACTTCCTGTCTCAGTCTCATCTGACTGATATTGTTGATCTATTGTATTTATCTGTCTCAATTTGCTTCTTCTGGCCAGTCTGTGAGCAGCTGCCCGGCCTCCCTGGATGTCTTCCCATAAATGTAATTACTCTTCTAACTATGCCGCAAAGACGCCTGTCTTTGTGTCTGCTTTCCTTTCTCCATGTTTGTTCATAATTTATGAGAGAGGCAGCGGCAAGACACAGGCCACTCCATGTTCCAACAAGCTGGACATATTTTTTTTTTCCGACACATCTTAAAAATTCATTATAGCTTTGGAGGTGAGAGGAGCAGGGCTAGTATCACAGTTCAGGCTTAAATGGTGAGACAAGCGTGGAAAATCTGAGTACTTAACCTCAAACTGGTCCCGAGGACATCTGCTGTTAACATAAACTGGATCACAGCTCACAGAGCCACTTGATTGTTTTCAGTGACATTGTCTTTGGTGTATACATTGGTCAACATTGATAGTCTTGGAAACTTATTTTTAGATTTTAGATATTTTTTTACGATGTGGAAGTGTGATCCACTTTGGATTTGACCAAAGTAGCCTCAACTCAAGATTGACAAACTTTTGAATCACAGTCTTCATAAGCTCATTAAGTTTGCTGAGTTGTCATAGCAGCTGAACGAGCTGAAAGCTCTCCAAAAAGCCAGTAAGTACCATCAGTTAACTATTATTCCCCAAAATCAAGGATTGACATGCAGGCTCAAACTTTTTGATGATTTTAGAGATCAAGATCTCTTTGAGATCTTATGATGTTAAGTTATTAGTATTTTTGCATTAAAAAAAGCTTATAAATAAGTTGTGACCAAACAGCAACCTCCGTGGCCGTAAAGTGAAGCCAAGGCGGAAGTGGCAAAGACTGTAGTTCCTCGAATGGCTTCTTGAGGCTGGCTACAGAACGAATCAACATCACGCATATTACGTCCATGTTTTATACACTCTATGTATGTGACACGTTATCTGAGAATGATGTGCTCAAAAAACACAAATTATGTGGTTAAAAAGTTGAACTGAGGAAAAATTTAAGGGTCATGTTGTGACACATTTGTTTTGGTGTCAGGTGTACACAAATTTTATGTTGATGCACTGAGAGGTTTTGTGTGCAAACTGTTGCCAATAAACTCTGGCAACTTCGGTTGAAAATTAAAGTGCATGCTGGTTTATTCAGGGGAAAAAGTGTCCTTAATCTTTCACAAGTGAATCATCCAACAGAAGTAATTAACATCAATAGAAAAACATTTGTTGTTCTGTCTGTACTTCCCGTCTGCAGTTTTTGCCTGTCCTAGCTACCGCTGTGGGTGTGTTGTGCCTCATCTCTGCTGATGCCCACAGTGACCTTACCCAGGTCAGGATAGTCAGCCGTTGCTTCCAGGCCTCCTTCATACCACTGATGAACTGATCCAGATGAGTCCCCTGATGCTCAGTCAGCTCACCGCCCTGTTTCCACTGTAACCTGAGGGCTGCGAAGGGAGGGAGAAAATAAGCTGTAAAACACAATTAAGCACAACATAAACAGTACCTGAATTAAGTTTTTAGCAATGATGTACTTTTTCATTTGGAGCCTTATTTTATTAATTATTAATGATGAATTTGACTGTGCTGGCTTCTTTTATTCAGCCTGATTTTAGTCAGTCCATCTCCAGATGTTTTTTTTCCTCTTTCCTGTTTGTGCTGGATCAGTGGGAAAGGCGAAAATTAGAAAGAATGTGTCTAGACAGTACAATATGTGTGTTGTGTGAGTGTGTGTGTGTGTGTTAAGGGTTGATCAGATGATTATGGTTTTACTTTTTCTCCAAGGGTCTCCATGTGATAATGTGGTTTGGTAGGAGAGTGAACAGCAAGTGTGTGATGTATGCGTGCATGTTAGAGAGTGTCCTATATAATACACCCCTAACCTTCACTGTCCTACACAGCTTCTGTGTTTAGACAGTGGACTAACAAGCACGAGAGAATGAAGCATGTACGCTTCTTTATATTTCAAGGGGAGGCAGTGTTGTTGCATTGCATGCCTTTGTGGGGGAGATAAAAAGTGTGGCAATCAAGATGAACCCTACAGCAAGGACAAGATAGCAGTGATTTACTCTGTTGATATGCTCACAATCCAAGCTTTATGAGCACTTCGCTGGGAAACGATGCAAGAAAATTTTAAACAGTAACAGCGGGTGTCATTCTCGACACGACAGGATCAAACAATTTTCACACATTTTACTGGCACTGGATATGGGTGGGTGGGGAGCGATGAAGAGTTGTTGTTGTCATAGCTCTTTTGTAAGGGTTTGGTTTGGACCAGTGCAGAGAAAAGAGAATCCCATATGTGCTGTGATGCAGTTTCATTCATTCAGTTCATGGCCGGAAAAGGCAGTAAAATGCTGTGGCCACTTTGCGTGCATCATACACTGCCTCCAATCTGTAGAAAACAAATTATTTTTACAAATCCGGAAAATAGCAACCTGAAACACAGTCCTCCACTTTTCTGAAAACTGAGCGACTAAAGCAGTGGATTTATATATATGAAGTGCAGTTCAGTGTGTAGAATTTAGTGGCAGCTAGCAATGAAGCTACAGACTGTTAACCAACTGAATACCACTCGCCTCACCATTCCCTTATAAGAGTGTATGAGAAACTACGGTGGCCACGTAACTTGAGAAAATACAGAATCTGTGTTTAGTTTTTCTGTTCTATACTTTTATCAAGTAGCCAAGACATAAGAAATGATCATATAGAGACACAGAGATATTGAACCATTTGTGACGTATTAGGACTGCAACTATATTTATCAATTATTTTGCTTTTTCTTTTCTCAAGTAATTGATTCATTTTTTGGTCTATAAAAAAATGAAAAATGTCCAAGGTGTCTGCGTTTGTCCAAACAAGAATCCAAAACTCAGAGATACTCACTTTACAATGATATAAAAGAAAGAAAAGCAGCAAATCTTGAAGTCAAAGCTGGATTTATGACATTTGTTTTGACATTTGACGCTTGAAAACAATTTGATTGATAATCAAAATGATCTGCTCTTAATTTTCTGTTAATCAACTAATAGATTAATCCTCTAAATCTTTCCGCTCTAACCTTAATTTCGACATAAGATTTTCATCATACTTTAAAAACAAAACAACACTATGTATACAGTGTATTACGCTCACAGTATTAAGAATGCACAGCTTTCACTGAAGACTAGACCTTTGAGCATTCCACTGTAAATGCTCCCTTCCAAAGCTGAAATGAAAATGGCGTCCTTGAATAAACAGTACATTTAACATAAGTGAAAATAGTTTTGCTCTGTATAGGAATGTCATTTCAGATGATTCCTTGGTGTCAGAGGTCATGAACAGCTTGAAAGAGATAATTTCCGCCGTTAACTACAAAACGAAATATGAAATTTGATGTAAAATACATGATTTTCAAGCAAGCCCAATAGAAAGTCCTTGTCTTAGTGAAGCAAGAGTTGCAGTCCTGCTCTTGCTTCAACTTTGCTTCCGTCCATCCTCCATCCTGGAGCTCTGGTCTGGAACCTATTAGAGCAGGAATCTCCAGCAGCGCCCTGCTAGCACATTAGCATGCGTTCACTGACTCCCCCTGACAGGAAAAGAGACACTGATTTAGTGGAAACAGACAGATATTTAACCTCAGTCACTTGGAAGTCGTTGGAAGGTAAATGGCTGTTGAGCCAACACAACTGTCAAGGAGAGTTGTTTGTCACTCTGTGTAATGTTTAATGTGAGTTGGTGGTTATGTGTGGTTATAACCGTCTCTTTCTGTCTGTCTCTCTTTCTTTTTTCTGTCAGGATGGCTGAGGTGTCACAAGAGGAGAGACTCCAGGCCATCGCTGTAAGTTCTTCCAATACACACACACACATATACACATACACACACATTACAGAGTGCACGTCAGGGCACACTGATGACTGTAGAAACAAGAAATCATTGATGCTTGTCGGGATTTGACCAGCTGTCTTAATGACTCAACCTTTAAGATCCCATCTCCTTCACCCATTAGAGGACACTGAAAGCAAATGCAGCAGCTACAGCTCACTGCCATTCATCCATTCATCTGTTTTCTGTCTCTCTTCTCTTTGCTTTCACCCCGTGTCTCTCAGGACAAACAATATCTAGGTTTCTACCCAGTGTAATTATGCATTTTGTGATATACATTTTCACATTCTTGTCGGACGCACTGAAACACATTTGGTTCGTGTGATTTTACAACCTGATGACTCGAAATCATTACACAGCAATTCAAGATTTAATCTGAACATGATAAATAGTCATCCTGTCAATATAGATAACAGATAAGTAGCCTTGTTATTGAATACGTTATAAGTTTTATTGTCAATATTAGGATTGCAACACCAACCTCCATGTCAAACATTTTCTTGACATTAACTTGACATATGGAGGGAATAATTGTGCCTATAAATATTATAGTGCATTCAGTAACTGTGCACCAATTTCTATCTCTTTCTCTCCTACTGCTTTTCCGATACACTCAGCAATTACACCGACTTACACATAATGTACTCAGACGTCAAATGTTACCATTAAATCATCAGCGCTGCCATTAAAGTCTACGGCTGGGTATTCAAAATGTTTTGATATATCGATCTGGATAAAATACCTGAGTTCCTGAGTACTAATGTCTAATGAATTCGGTAGCCAGAAATATTAAAGACACAGCGTAGTGTTCTTTTAAAAAACATCTGTTTAATGATGCGCTCGCAGAGTAATCATAATGTGTTGCAACAGGAGAAGAGGAAGAGGCAGACAGAGATTGAAAACAAGAGGAGGCAGCTGGATGATGACCGGCGGCAACTGCAGCATCTCAAGGTACGCGCACACACACAGACGCACACACATACACACACACACACAGATACACATCCTGCCCTATTTGCACTACTGCACTTGTGGGAATAGTTTTGGTGTAATTAGGTTATTTAAAAAAGTAAATAAATAATGCAAAATATACAGGTGGAGCACTTGTTTGCTAATCTTTAGAAGTCATTAGTTGATAACGGTTAGTGGGGTTAGGATGCTCTTCTTTATTGCACCCTCACTTTGTAGTCTGAGTAGGCAGTTAACAACAAAAAAATCAAACAGTGACGAGTTCTCACGGGCGGATTTGCAGATTTGAGGCCAAAAAGTAACACCATGTTGAGCTTTAATCACCACAGTGTGCACAGGACACAAGCTTATCCAGAGACTTCTTCACTTGCTTAACATTTTTATGTAATTAGCAGTAGGCTTAGGACACATGTTTCCAGTTTACCTGTTATTTGCACCAGGTAGGCAGATGCTGACACCGTCATGAATTTCCAGGAAGGAAATCCATCCTCGCGCCCCTGAATTGGGTCTTTGAATGAACAAAGAACTAGCAAGTGTTGTTTTCCGCTTTGCAGAGCTTCAGTTTCATTCAGGGCATCTCAAGAACTTTGTAACAATGCATTTGGTAACAGGAGTACCTGTATTCATTTTGGCTGTCCTTCAATACACACTGAAAGTTTTGTGAAACGATATCATGTCTCCGCTCACCTTGCATTTTCACCCACATTCAAGTGTGGCCGTTTGGGACATCCATAAGCTTTTTATACATCAGTGTGGTTGGACTACACCTTGTACAAACCAGACCCTTAACCTCCTCATCCATCTCACCTCAGCTCAGAAGGTCTGTTCGTCCTGTTTGGTTTAGGGACAAACATACTAAACTCTTTGTCTGTTTGCTGGCATGGCTGCTCATGTTGTCTGTTTTTCATCACCCTCACCTTGGCTCACAAATTCCACCATTTCACATGGACAAAAAGACTTCAAGTAGCAGTTCACTCACTGCGCAATTTGCACCCAACGCTGTGTTCAACATCTTCTGGCAACACTTTGTTTGAAATCTGCTGGAGCCCTCACACTGATAAGATTAATGTATTTATGAATCAAAACGTAACCTGAAACCCTACATGTCTCTCTCTTACCCTTTCCAGAATTTGATCAAGCTGACATACTGCTGGTCAGTTCTATGTGTTCGGGAATTATGCCCACCCAAAAAGCCAAATTAAACTGTGCAGTTTCTTTCAAATCCATCAGTCCCACACAGTGAGATACTCCCTAACTACTTCTGTCACGGAATGTTCAGAATGGGCAACAGATAACACCAGCAGCTCCTCCACATGGTGTTTAGACACATTCACACACACTCCCTAAAAAACACACACAGTCAAATCTGCATGCACGCACACACACACTTGTTATATCAGAGCCCAGCCTTTTGTCAGCGTGTGTGTCAGCACTATCAAAGCTATTTCAGCCCCGAACAATCCAGCAGGTCACTGATACGAGCAAAGGTTGTGGTGTGTAGACGTATGTGCGTTAGTGGCTGAAGTTCGTGTGACCTGTGCTACTGCCCTTGCGTGCTCCCACTTTTTCTATTTTCAGAGCGAACCTTTGTAAGTGTATATCTGTACGTGTGTGTGTGTGTGTGTGTGTTCGTTTTTGTGTGCATTGCTTCATAAAAGAACACAGAAGCTTCAGACAATGCAGAGGGCTTTGGCAGAGGAAACAGATTTTTGTCCCACTCCCACCAACAGGAAACGGCTCTTACACCCACCGCACCCCGCTTTCGTCTCACACACATAGACACAGCCACGCCGAGGGGAAGTGTAATCACGCTGTACATGAGCATTAGAAGGCTCTTTGTGCAAACCGCAGCAAGTATGGCTTTTCCAGAGGCGGCGTTCATGTGGAAAAGCCAATAAATGTCTCCGTTTATACGCCACATTTTTATAAGCATGTACCTGCCCCATCATTAAAATCACACCAATACAACATCATGTGCACACGCATAGTCACACTCTCTCAGTGCAGACAAAATGGTGAGATTACGTTATACAATGTTGTTAACACAGAAAGCATTCATAGCAGTTCTGTTTTTAATTAGCAAGCCATAGCCGATATGATTATGAACGCAGCAGCTGGCACTCCCTTTAATTAAAACCTCTAAATGTCATCATTGTCATGTATTAAAATATGTAAACACACAGTTTATATGGGAGTGAAAATTAATCTTCCAAAATGAAATGACCAGTACTTATCATTGATGCATTTTTATATTATATAATTATATAACACACGTGTGCATACATGTGTAGGTGTCACTAAATATATATAGTGTGATACGTGTATACACTACATGCCACAGAGACAAGACAAGAGACATGACAGTGGTATTCTCATGTAGCTCATGGCAAGAAGGCAAATAAGTGATTTTTCCCAAAATATTGATCAATTTTAGATTTTTTTAATATATAAATGCTAACTGAGCATCATAATAGTTAGGACAATAGTTGACAAATAGTAAGAATTACATAGGCTGGATAAACTTACCTTATTTTGAAGAAACTGAATTTAATTTTCAGGTTCAGTATACATTTTAAACGAATAAAACGTTTTGGGATGTCACTTTACAGGAGGAAAGATGTTAAATGAATTGTGAAATAAAGCTCTTTCCTCCACAGCTGTTCAGTACATTTGTGTGTGTGTGTGTGTGCTTGTGTGCGTGTGTGCCTGTATCACAATTCCGCCCTTTGTCTGCTACGTTAGCAGCTTTTACTCCAAAGAACAATGGAGTGAGACGTAACTTCAGCACTCCAGCTTTATGACTGCTCGTACAGACTGGTGTGTGTGTGTGTGTGTGTGTGCATGTGCTTGCATACGCATGAGTGAGTACATTAAGTGATGTCAGGCATCGGGGTAGTAGGGTGTGGCTAGAGAGCGAGCAAGACTGAGAGAGTAGAGAGAGGCAGACAGACAGAGAGAGAGAGAGAGACAGAGGGAAGCAGGGTTAGATTCAGTGCCCAAGAGACTATGCAGGGCTGGGGTATGAAGAGTGTTGAATTACACCGTGTGAGTGTGCTGTAAAGCTGTGTGCAGCTGGGTGTCTGGAGCTGAATTACTCGATGGGGAAAGCAAGAGTTGAAACAGAACAACAGGCACTTTGACAGATTCAGACAGATAAACACGGATTGAAGTCGAGGGAAATCCGTCCTGACATTTACAACTTTATTCCATATAACATACACAAATCAAAAAGTTCATGACCTTTATGATGGATAGAGATGCATACAAGCGAGAGGAAGGGGTGGTGGTCGAGTTAGAGGACGGAGAAAAAAAAAAAAAACGGGGAGTTTTTTGCTGTAGAAATTCTTGTTGCATCACTGGAGAGGAATTCACATCAAGCACAGGTCCAGATTTTCAGTCCAACTCGTGAAAACAAGAGCTTTTTTCTAGCACTTTTCCGTATGGCCGAGCAGAGTTGTCTTTCACTGCACGGGTTAACAGCTGAGAGTAAGTCACTGTTATATTTACCTCAAAGCATGCCAAGCATTTGCTTTATTAGCTTATCTACAGGGGGGGATGTGGATGGGGAGTCAAGATAAGGATACGGAGCTGTTTGGAAATAACCATAGATTGGAAAATAAAGTAAAAAATCCACCTTGGAACTATACATCTTCATTCACATGTTGATGTTTATTCAATTGATATGAAAGTATTTCATATCTTGTCCCAGAATTAACTTTGTCTATAGTAATTATAACGAGACTAAGAGTGAATTTCGTCAGAGTCTGTGCTCTCAACTTGTCCAAAAAGATATTCTTCTAATCATCATCAACCTCCAGGATATGTCTGATGCACTTTAAGATTAGAACTATTTTTTTATCTTTCTGTGACTTATCTAAATGTCCAATCTCATGCTCAATTTAGTACATTAGGAGTATTATATATCGCTTTGGATTTCTCTGTTTGATGCCAGTGGCCTTGATGCTCTGGCTGGGTGCCATAGTCCACTTGGCAACAACGAGTTGGCAGCAGTTGAAGTATGTGACAGAATCACTGTCAGTCGACTGGACACGCTCACTGGTAGATTTTTTTGTTTTTTTAGATTAGCTAAAGGGCCTGTCGTTCTCAGTGAAAGTGCCACTAATCTCCTCTGAAAGAAATTGCGCTGATGTCAAAGTGAGAAAGGGTGATAACTTGTGGCGTGTGGGGAGATTGAAGTTCTTCTAATGAATTAATCAGCCGCTCATGATGAAAGAAGCATGATCAAAAAGTCTACTCTACCTGCTTATGTTCTTTTCATTACCCTCTCACACACACAAAGCACACACAGGGGTGTCGGGGGCAATTTCTTTTTACGGCTGTTACATTAAGAATTTATAGAAGGATGAAATAAATTCTCTGCCTCACCTAATGCCTTCGCTCCATGTTCGTTCCTAACAACATTTCTATGTTTTTTTATGTCCTCTTGCAGTCGAAGGCACTGAGGGAGCGCTGGTTGTTAGATGGAGCTCCTGCAGAGGAGGAGACCCAGAAGCGTCTGCAGGAGGATGAGGTCAAGACCAAACTCCTGGAGCAGGTCATCCTCAGGTCAGCATCTAAAAACCTGCTGCATGTCAGATCTTTGAAACACAGTCTGTGATATTATTTATGTTTTGTGTTTCCAGTGGTAAAGAATCCTCTCATTCTTCAAGCCGCAGCTATATTAATCATGAAATATTGTATTGCACTAGACAGCATTCGAGACAGAGGTGGATGTTTTGAAATGCAACCACAGTCAGCTAATAAGGATGAATATGCTTTCATGTGAGGATTATGCGTTGCATTGGTGACGTAATCCAGACTGAGACAAAACTGAAGGAGTGCAATTTTACAATAAACCACAAATAATTGTGATTATGTGTATTTTAACTTGATAAAAGAAATCAGATTCCAGTCTGTATATGGCTGACTACCATGTCCAACCATAAGAACAACAAGGTTGGTATTTTAGTATGTTTTATCATGTCATTAATTAGAAATGGTTCAAGAGCACTGTGCCAACACATCTTGGTCATCATTTTTTGTGGAACTGGTTATACTCAATGTTTGCCTATATATATATACATTATAGTCTCTTTGGTGTAAAGTGTATGTAAACTGGTGTAATAGCTTCGTTTTAATTAATTTGCATGTGTGTGTGTGTTTCTGAGCCAGGCTGGAGCAAGAGATTGAAGAGCTGGAGACAGACGCGCCAGCTGATAAGGGTGTGGCCAAAGAAAATGGAGGTAAGTTCAGTACCCATGGCAATGTATGATCACACAAGAAACCATGGCAACACAGCCTAAACACCTGTGCCAGACAGAGAGAGCAAGCTAATAATGGCCTCTTCATTTGCTCTATTAAATTGTTCCTTTCCGCCGGAGGTCATTAAAACAATATTTCCTTTCTTTCTTTGTCTCTCTGACTTACCCTGACCACACTCTTTCCTCTTTGCACTCTCCTAACCTCTCAATGATACTCTGGTGCTCCCTATAGGTGAAAATGGAGTAGTGCAGACCTCTGGTCAGACCCCCAAGAGAGAGGTGACAGGGATTGAGGCCAAGTTGCTGGGTCCCAGTCCTGACCAAGCTAGCGCAGACAACCCCGTCACCCTCGTGTTTATGGGTTACAAGACCGTTGAGGAGGAGCAGGAGACCCGCACTGCCTTGGGAATGGAAGGGGTGGATGGCAACGTCAAGGCTGAGTTTGTTGTGATTGAGGATGGGGAGGGGAAAGCGGGAGGAGAGGCAGCCACGGCAGAGCAGGCTCCACCCAACGGGAGCATGGCGGAGAAAGAAAAGGCTAACGGAGGTGGAGAGGAAGGAGAGAAGGAAAATGAGAAGAAACAGACCTGCAAATGCTGCACGGTCATGTGAGCTGTGTGTGCGTGTGTGTGTGTGTGTGTGTGTGTGTGTGTGTGTGTGTGTGTGCACGTATGTAGTATATGTGGGTGTGTGTGGGTGGGTGAGTGCACACCTGCTCCTATGCAGGCATGTGTGCCATTGCATGTTGCAGATGTGTGTAACTTTGTGTTTGCGTGTGTGTGTGTGTGTTTGTCTGTATGTCAGAACTGGAAAAAAAAACAGAAAACCGAAGTACAGTACCACAGCCAATATACCAACAATGAGAGCCAATACAAGCTCCAGCTACAACAACAAGAAGAACCACAAAGACTCATAAGTACACTTTATTCTGTATACTTTCTCTGATATGTATTTGACTTTTGATTTCTATTGATATTTTTCTATTTTTCTGTCTTGACATTTATATTGTATTCAGTATGTATATCTTTATTATGGGACTGTGTACTGTAAGTTCATTGTTATTATTGTTGGAAAAAAAATGAAATGTATTAGCTCTCTGGATTGTACTGCGACCCACCGGGAGGAAATCTGGAAAATCATCTAAGTCAAAACAGCAAACTATGAAGGACACAGATACTTAAATATATATATTTCTCTGTGTAGGCCTACCAACTATTTATCGGTCAATTTCATATTGCAATATTGTCTAAGATATTATTTTAAATAGTATTTTAATATATTGATATGAAATTATGTTTTATACAATGTATTTATTGTTTTTGGTTCTCTATATCATCTCCAACCATTAACTGCATGTAAGCTTGCAAGCACTACCAGATTCGCGTTACAATCATAACAAGTGTCTGTGCTTTCTTAGACTCATATGTGCTCATATCTTTAGTCACACAAGTCGCTCTATCAGTAACAGTTCATATAACTGGCAGTGTTAGAGATGCGCATTAAGTTTTAAAAAAGAAATCCACTGCACGGAGACAAAGAGGCTGATTAGAAACAGTGGCCATATTGCAAAAAAACGCATTAGCTTCTCATAGATACTATATGTGACACATGTACATGAAGATCACAGCTTTTGTATTTTTTAAATAAGACGGCTACACTCACTTTATGATCAAAAGAGTCACGGCGAAAACCATTGCGCAATGATTAGAAATTGCTTAAATAATTTTGTTCTCTCAACAGTAGAATCAATGTAAATCTTATGAGGTAGCACTGCATGAAGCCTTGCAACTGTCTTGTCTTGTCACTTGTTAGGTCTTTATTATATGCTATCATGTTCACTTGAATGTAAATCCAGGGGTTAAATTGGGATTCGTTCTACCATAATGAGAAGAGGCGGGCTTGCTCAGCTCACCATTCAAAAAAAAAAGAAGCTTTTTGTCTCTTTATGAACCAAATAAAATCTGATGATACTGTAATTTCACTGTGTGTTGGTCGGCTGCTGGTTTCTGTCTTGTTCGCTCCCAGTTTAACCCCTGACTCTTTGTCTGTAGACCTGGGCCCAATAGTACTTTAATAGATTTACAGAAAAAAGATTTGGGGCTTTTGAATAGACGTTTATCACAAATACAGATACTCTCTCTCTCTCTCTCTCGTCAGCCTAAGAACACAATATAAAAATGTAGTTGTGCCCAGATACCCAAGCTTTTTAGTAATTGCTGTATTAGAAATGGGCCACATTCTATAAAAAATAACAGTCTAACTATTTTAAACTGTGCAGGTTGTTAGCAAGACAAATCATGCATATGCACTATAGCAATTTAAAGCCCTAAAGAACCTATTGAAATACAGTTTGGCCCAGTAGAGGCCATTGGACAGTCCTGGTCAGTGATTCTATGCCATCAATTCCTCTACCGCCCCTCCATCCACCACCCCAGGCTCACCCATGTCTCTGATTCACCAACACACCATCACCATTATCATCATCATCACACCGTTTCATCCTCGTCATCACCCTCTATGCTCGTAGACACGCAGTTCAAAAACCTCTGAAGTTGGTGCTAATCCCTAGTCTCGTCTCAAAAAAAACACTCTCCATCCACCAACTGTTTATTTATTTTTTTCTTGTTCACGCTCTTACTCAAACCGCTGGTGAGGGGGGATTGTGGGAATCTGCTGCCTCCTGCATACACTTATTGAATAAGAGAGTCTTTCGCAACCTTCAGTGCCAGATGCATTCTCTCCAGTCCTGCCTACATTTACCACCAGAGAAATCATCCCTTCTAACATTCCATAGGGAGGTCAACAGGCATGGACAGATGAAATATAGTCTATGCTTTCCATATGTACAGTTCCACGGTAATTGTACGACTTGCAACTTTGTTTCTTATATTGACTCATGTTTATTTTTCTTTCCTATGGCCTCTTTGCAAGGCGGTATATTGTATTTGATGTGTGTATTTTTAAAAAAAAAGATGACTACATCTGTGTATTGTTGGTGCCTTTGTCAGGTTCAGTTGGTTGGACTTGTCTGTCTGCTGCCATTTTTAGACCGGGGTTTTTACTTGCTCTGCTCCTGGTCATGATGACCCAAACACTGCCTTCTAGTCTAGAGGGTCACTACACAACTATGATTGAATATTATACTCATTTTTCATGTGATAAATAAGTGCAGCTCAGACTATAGGTAATTTGCAGACTATCGTTGGTGTCTTTAAAAAAAACTCTACACATACAAGAAACCACACCCAAAGTTTAACATTTTCACCAACTTTATGCAGGAGACTAACTGACAGTCTATGTATTTATGTACAGCATATACACATGTATATATGTGTGCATATCGATAGGCATACATACATCTGTGTACATAGAAATACATGTAAATTTGTTGAGCTAAAGCTTTGCTTAATAGTGGGTCTCTGGGACAGCAGCAGAAAAAGCAACCTTGTGTTAGACCAATGCCTGTTCATCTATTCTGTGGTCGTCTAAATGTTTAATCTTGAATAAAACTACTGTTTGTTTACGGCAAGTCAGATAAGTGTGTATGTAATTAAACAAATGTACACATGCTGTAAGATGTGTGCGAACACACAAGCCATGGGTAATGATGTGTGTGGTTTTGGCATATTAGCTGATGGAGTTGCAGATGGGAACAGGACACCCTTCTCGGGAGAAGGACACGCAGTCATACACATGTAAACCATCCATTTATTATGGGAGTAATGGAATTAGTGGTACTATGTAACATGCACTTCCCAAAACGTGCCACTAGAGAGCATATGTCTACTGTTTTGGAAGTTAGTCTCTGTGAGGTATGTGTGTGAAAGAGAGAGAGGGGGCTGTAGGGGTAATTAAGGAGACAAACAGAGGGGCATTTAAACAAGGCATTCATCAGATGCAGGTCGGGTATGCACTATTCAACAGAACAACTATAATTATATTGCTTTATGTTGATAAATAACAATTTTTAAAAAATCTTTTAAGCCCAGCATGAATGTGGCATATTCCGTTTGTAGACGCATTCTCTGTGATGAAGATGCAGATTTGACTATTTAATAGAAGTGACAGAAGTGTTCCACATGACGGCACACAGAATATATTGTGTGATGTTTTTAGGTCACACACATGACAATGCTTTTCCACACTCACACGCGGGCACGGAAGAAAAACATAACTGTCCTGGATTTGAACAGTGGAATATTTAAAAAAAAAAAGTCATTGGAAATAAAAAGGAGTTTTCATTTTAAATGAATTTGAAAGGTAAAAGAGAAAACTCTCAAACTTTCTGGCATAAGAAGTCCAAACACAGAAATAATGGGCATTCAAACATAAATGAATGAAACAATAAAACTCTCTATCCTTTAAAATCCACCCCAAAATAACAGTTTTGTCCCCAATACATGTGGGTAAGCGGGAAAAAAGCATGTAGCCTTGGGTAGTACTGCAGTGTTTCAGCACCAGCTGCTATGCATGGCTCATATTTTCCAGGAACAAATTACTGTACACACATCTTATTCACAAACATCACCATATGACAGTTTGTCACTTTATGACCCATCATGAGCAACTTTATGTGGGTTTCTGTTACTGCTCAACTTTATATTTTAAAACACCATTCATTCAGCTCTTTGACCTCAATTCCCAAAACTATAATAACTGGTATGGATTAAAGAATTGTATGTTTCTTGATATGAAAGTCTTCACTGCTTCTTCTTCTAACCCTGTTGGGTAATTAGTCGTGTGTGAGCTGAAACTAACTTTAAATGTGACCTTCTTTCTAGCCCCTACACTGCTGTGACTCCTTGTTTCATTGTCACCACAGAACTTCCGCCTTTTGTAATTTTAAACTATTGTCAACAGGATTTTTTCCTGACTTGATACTTTCTCAGAAGCCACAGTATCGGGGCAATTACCATCTTGATTGTGTTGTAGCCCACCAAAACCAGTACTGTTTCTCACTGATAACACTGAGTGGTGAAATCTGCTTCACATGCGCCCTGAATCTGAAATCATATTTACCATGTAAACTGGAGTAGAGTTGTCTTTCCACCAAAGACAGCTAAAACTGGATTCTCTCCACACTTGATGACACGTGGGATGAAGCTTGACCTAGTATATAAACATTATAGCTTGACTCCCTTAATCTGTAGTGAATTTTCTCATGTTTATTTACATATGAACAAGGGTGAAATCATTTAAAATAAGTACATTTACACACATATTGTATATGGGCACACTTTTGAAGCACTAGTGCTTTACTTGACTATTTCCTTTTAATGCAACTTCAGCTCCAGAGGCAAATATTGTACTTTTTTACTCCAATCTAGGCCTACCACTTACCTTACAAATTAAGATTTGATACAAAATATGTGATTATCTTATTAGTATATGATCCATTCTGGATTTATCTGCCCAACACTGTATAAAGTATTGGTATCAGCTCCTTTACACAAATAAAAATGTTACTGACAAAATACCATAATATATAGGCTTATACTCCCATGGGCCATTTTTTGGCATGAGTACTTTTATATTTGATACTTCAAGTACCTGATTCTGTACTCTTATTTAGGTTTAAGTACATTATAAGTACTTATAATGGAGTATTTTTACACTATAGTATTGCTACTTGTATTCAAGGAGCTTAATACATCTTCCACCACTGTTCTTTAGACAAATAAAAATGTTACTGACAAAATACCATCGTATATAGGCTAATACTCCCATGGGCCATTTTTTGGCATGAGTACTTTTATATTTGATACTTCAAGTACCTGATTCTGTACTCTTATTTAAGTTTAAGTACATTATAAGTACTTATAATGGAGTATTTTTACACTGTAGTATTGCTACTTGTATTCAAGGAGCTTAATACATCTTCCACCACTGTTCTTTAGACAAATAAAAATGTTACTGACAAAATACCATCGTATATAGGCTAATACTCCCATGGGCCATTTTTTGGCATGAGTACTTTTATATTTGATACTTCAAGTACCTGATTCTGTACTCTTATTTAAGTTTAAGTACATTATAAGTACTTATAATGGAGTATTTTTACACTGTAGTATTGCTACTTGTATTCAAGGAGCTTAATACATCTTCCACCACTGTTCTTTAGACAAATAAAAATGTTACTGACAAAATACCATCGTATATAGGCTAATACTCCCATGGGCCATTTTTTGGCATGAGTACTTTTATATTTGATACTTCAAGTACCTGATTCTGTACTCTTATTTAAGTTTAAGTACATTATAAGTACTTATAATGGAGTATTTTTACACTATAGTATTGCTACTTGTATTCAAGGAGCTTAATACATCTTCCACCACTGTTCTTTTTCCATCGTTGTACATAACATTCTTCTTTAAATGTTTAGTTTTTCTGCTGACATGTACTGTACATTTATGAGATATTATTATCTATTTAACTGCGAGTCACTTCAGCAAGCTTTCCTTCTCTCTTCTTTTACTTTTTTCAACGTGATGACTCAAAGTAACGCTTTTTCATCACTATGAACTTCATCAAAAAAACGTATAACCACTTTATATATACAGTACATGCGATGATGTACTGGAAATTTGCCGCGGCCTTCTTTTTTTTCCCCACAAAATGATAGTCGTCTTGTCCAATCGCGACTCGAGTAGGAGCTTGTCCCCGCCTGTTTTTTGGCTCTTGAAAGTGGCTGGACTAATCAGCGCTCGCCTCGGTGTGTTCAGCCATTTTGTAAGAAAATCAAGCAAGTCTGCCGCCCTACCTTCGCTTCAGACCTGCAGTTTTTTTCTTGTGCAATGGACGGGTAAGTGAAAAAGAACGACACTTAAGACTACATTTTATAATTTTACACCTCTTTGGTTAATTTATTTTCATAGTTCGGTGGCTTATTTAACTGTTTTGAGTCCGGTGGTTGTCTCACGTAGCCGTTAAACCGGGAAAGTTTTGAAACAGTTTTTTTTTTTTTTTTTTTTTTTTTTCTTCGTCAAAACATGCAACAGTTAGCAGGAGCGGAGGCTAACTAGCAACGGCTAGCCGTCGCTGCTGCTAGTTACGTGAACGTTTTAACGGACATATTTGACGGTTAACGGGATTAAGCAAACGTAACTTAAAGAGAGTTAAGATGTGTGCTGACTTTTTTTTTAAATTTTTTTCTTATTTTGCTCTCCTACTGACAATACACCGTCGTCTGCCAAACGCAGCCGTTGACGTTAGTCAACAACTGGCTAACCGTACCTTGGTAACGTTAACTTAGGTTTCACGGCAGCTCGAGCAGCTAAGCTAAAGCAACGTGTCTCATTTCCGCATTCATTTGTCTGTGGAGTGCCAGGGCCATGTTGAAGATGTCTGGCCTGAACATTTCACGTTGATTGAATCAGAGAGACTTCTCTATCTAAACAGGATAGGATACAGCAATAGCGTATTGTTTTCAGTTTAGTGTATTCTCTTCTTTTTTTTTTTTTTTTTGCGGGTCACCTGAATTCGGAGTTTCGGTGCGGTTGGGTATGTTTGCGTTGAACTCGCCCAGCAAGACGCTTAACGTAAAATTGTAACCTCAATTGGAGACTTGTATCAGTAATACTGGCGAAGTATCCACTCTGAAGTTTGTTCTTCTGTTTTGCCAACCAATTACAGCCGCCTAGACGCTGACTTGTACCCTCTGGGATCCGGCTACGTCCCTGAAATTGAGTAAGTATTTCGTTTATTTTTTATTTTTTGCATGATCGTTTCGGTGCTTTTTGAATTTTTATGCTTCGTACTCGTATCAGAATGAGGAAGTCAAGTTTGCTTCTGGTTGAATGTTCATTTTAGTAAAAGGGTTGTGTGTTTTTTTTTTTTTTTTGTGTGTGTGATGTTGTGGTGAATTGTTCAACAGGATCTCGTGATCGATTATGGTTAATGTTATTATGGGCTTTCTTTCTCTTTCACAGCAGTGTCCATGACATATCAGTTGGCACAAAGGTAAGCATATGTTGTTGTTTTTTTAGTCTTCTTTGAAGCTCTTTCACTTTCTCTCATTTCACTGCTGAGACTTGGCTTGAATACCAAGAGTAAAAGTGTGTGTAGTTTTGTAAAACTAATAATGTGGTCTCTGCAAATTTGTGAGTGTTGATCATCCTACACGTTGAATCAATTGTCAGTTTAAAGGTCCAGTGGGATTTGTAGTTTAAGAATGGCTCCTATTTTTTGGCATTTATAGCCTTATTAAACATGCACGTTTGTGCTGCAACGTAAATTACCATTTTCATCAAAGCAGCTTTGAGATCAGATAATGAGTTTTCATTGTATTTACATTTTTCTAGCTGTGGTATGAGTTTTTTGTGTCTCACTGCGGCCAAATTAATTTTTAAGAAACCGTGGGTTTGAGATTATTTTTTTTTTAACAAGTCAGGGTGGAAATGGAAAAGAACTGTGCCGTCATTGGGGACTTGAATAACATAGTTTGTCAGTTTCCAAGAGCTTCCTCTATAATTACAGAACTGCTGTCCAAAGCCATTTCTCATGTGTAATGAGTTTGCAGTTGCAGGCAGGCTCTCCTTTTAAAGATTTATGATATACAACCAAATGGTCAGCACATAAAGGTTGCAGCAACTCTCCCAAGACTGTGGACATGGAATATTTGATAATTCAATTAGAATAGATTATCTGAGGTGGGGCTCTATGTTTTCCTGTCCTGTTTCTGCTGGGTTGTGTGGCTGTTGGGAAATGAAACTTCCTGTTGTGTATTTTGTGTGTTCCTTAATGGCCCGCTGGCCTTACTGGAATGTTAAGAAAGCATCTGAATCCCGTCCCACCACTTGATATTTGTTCTCATTTCACAAGTCATCTCACAAGAGTACTCGATCAACATCAGCAAAACAGATCAGCAAAGTATTGTCCAGTGTTTTTTTGCACGAGTCTGCTCTCAAGATTTTAGTGACAAAAGCTGTTTTTGTGTTTATGGAACTGAAACAGCTCCTCTCCATGTTTGGGTTTGCAAGCGATGTGTGCCAACTTGTTGAAGCGGGAAAACATTTGTTTTTGGCAAACTGCTGGTTGTTAGCTTGCGTACCCAATAAAAATGCCTGCTTAAGTAGTGATCCTTGGTAACAGGGCCTGGAGCAGCTATGTGTAGGTGGAGTAATTGAACCCGACTTAGGGCTGTAACCATCCTCCCGCAACAGTCCTCATCCTCCTGGGCAAAGGTCTTTACACTGTTTAAACAAGCGCTCCGATACACACGCCCATAACGGGGACACACCCCACCCCCTCTATTCATTTCAGTAAGGCCTGTTGTTTTCCAACATGTTAACAATGCGTGAATTAATATGCGCTGATCAGTGCCGGAGATCTGACTCCTGGGCGACTCTTTCTTTCTTCACTTTTCCTGTTTTCGGGATTTGATATGCTGTGGTAATGATGATGCTGAGTTATGGAGTGCTGCCTTGCTGGAATCTGTAATTATTCCGTCTGGGCAGAGTGTCTGGCATTCCGCGGTCCGCATTCCAATCTCCCCCCTTCAGCCCCCTGGTGAGGCACAGCTCCCTGCCCCCTCCACTGGCAAAGGCTGATCAGAGTGAACTAACATGTCCGTACCTGTGCTCCTCTCCTTTGTGCTTTTCCTGAACGATTACCATCCCCCTCCCCCGCAGCAGAGTCCAAAATAAGGTTGCTTGCAGACGCCAATGAATCTTCTTAGATTTAGTTTCCTTTTAAAAGATCTTAATGGAGTGTTTTTTGTTTGTATTTTAACAAGGCTTTAAAAAAACGAGATGTTCATTTTCCTCCTTTGATGCAATGCAAACCAGGTGTGGTGTATGGAGCAGGGAAATGGCCCCCGGTCCATGTTCTCTTTTTACTTAAGTTCAAGGTAGGCCATTGTCAGTAAGAGGAAGCTGCTCAACACTTTCAGCATGTGAGCCAGTAATGTGTCATCGTCTCCTGAAGGTTACTATTATACTGTCAGCGTCCTGAGCAAACAAAGGATGTGAACAAGTCGATACACATTTAGTGGGATTGTGTTGGAAAAAAGGGTTTGGCACTGTGTTGGAATCAACTAACAAACTGTTTTTAACTCATATTTTTCTTCCATTGGCTTTGTAACTTTTCCTTTTGTGCTGCTCTGCACTCCCTACCACACGAGCTATAGATATAACCTATTCTTCAGTGAATTGTTACACAATCCGCCGTTTTGTATGTGACTGGATGTTCCTGCTCTGCACTGTGGACTGCCTTAGCGCCGTGGTTATTATTAGAATGAGGAAGTCGGGGAGAGAGAGAAAGAGAGAGAGAGAAAGCCATGGAACAGTAACCATCAGTCCCCAAGAGGAAGTTTAGCAAAGCCCTGGAAGCAGGCCTGATCTTTCTGCTCTTCCTGTTTGGAGTTGGTCTGCTGACTGATAATGTGACGCTGCCTGCCCACGACCACCGAGTCATGCTGGAGCCACTTCCTTCATTTCTCATGGCTTGCATCTGCCCGTGGCACATTTATCAAGCAAAAATATTATTTTTACATTTTCTTCCCACCAACTAGAACACACCATTTTACTCAGTATAATCTGTACTGCAAGGCTCTTATTGTTTTTTTTTTTTTTTACTATCGGATAAGAGTTCTTGAAACCAATATGAGTAAACTGCCCACTCCCTTTTTAAAAATACACTTGTAACTCATGTTTAATAAACTATACATCATATAATTTTGACCTCTTTTGTCAGAGTATGTATGTATGCATTCCATTTATGTAGAGATTTGAACGTAGGCCAAAGTAGGGCCCCCCTGATCCCGAAGCCTCAATGAAAAGGCGTAGGAATGTCTCTTGTTGCTTTAAGTTCATGAATTGCAATAGCAGACCCTGTTTGTGTGGGCCTCAGAGTGAGAGTGACCAACTCAGCCAAGCCATCTGGAAGTCAAAGGGTAGTTTATGCTACTACTTACAGTGTTGTGTTCTCAGAGCAACTCACTCAGTACCCCACACCGCCCCTTTCTAATCTTTTAGAAGCACCACCAAATGTTTTCTCTCATCACCTCATTCTTGCTGTTATGAGTAGACTTTGCTGTCTGTTTGGAAACTACCCCCAACACCTTGCATATGTAAAGGCCAAGATACACAAGATGGAGAAGAATGCTAGTAAACCTGTAAGACTGGTTGTTATTAAAGGCCTCCAGGGCTCTTCAGCTCCCAGAGTGTCCTTGGGGCTCCATATGTGTGTGTGCTGCTGTGTAACAATGCCCCTAGTCTCAGCCTGAACAGGACCTTCATTGTAGAGTGTTGTAGAGCTTAGGCTGCTGAGCCACTTCTTGTGACTGCTATACTTCATCTCCCACAACCACAAACAGACGCACAGCCCTGAAGCAGCACTTTATATCTACTAAAGAGAGAGAGAGAGAGGACCGGCGAAGCTGTTCCAGCCAACAGTAAACTAGTGTAGGCCGGGAGTATCATCTTGTCTTCCAGTCCAGGGGGCTTCAGCTTGTTATCCTTCCTCCTAAGAATTGTGAGAAGATGAGTTGTACTGACTGACAGCTGCTGTTAAGATGAGCTTTTACTGCTGTGTAGTAGCTGTTCCTCCTCGAGTGTAATTGGCAGTAAAACAAGATAATTTGGCACTTTGCCCCTGGTCAGATATAATAGCTCATCATGTGTCTTTAAGATTTTGAACTCTGCAGTACTGTTAGGGAAGCGTACGGGAAAAACACGATTTAAGATGAACATCAAATATGCCTGCTGACAAGCTAGGTCACTTAATTCTTCCTGGTAAGGAAGGTGGAGTTCTTCTCAGGCGTTTATGCTCAATCCTCTTTTGGTTATCAGATTACTTCCTGCTTTATCACACAATGGCTCTGTAATATGAGAGCCGTGCTCTCCACCTGCCATGCTGTGCCCTCATTGGTGAATGCACTGAAGTGAACCATTGTTTTCTCTCCTTCTGCAGAGGGGATCCGACGAACTCTTTTCTTCCTGCATATCCAACGGGCCCTATATCATGAACTCAGGTAGGGGGGTTGCCATGGAGGGGTGAATCCTTTTTTTTATTGAAGTGCTTGTCGTGTCTGGTTTGTTTGTGTTGCCATGACGATCAATCCATTATTCAAGAAGAACCAGAGCCTTCTGTTCCCTCCCTGATTGTATCTGCTTCTGTTTTTTTCCCCTCTCTCTCCCTTGCAGCCAATGGCAACGACACAAAAAAATTCAAAGGTGACGTCCGCAGTCCTGGTGTTCCGTCACGTGTGGTCCATGTACGCAAACTGCCCAATGACATAAACGAGGCTGAGGTTATTGGACTGGGACTGCCCTTTGGGAAGGTCACCAATCTGCTGATGCTGAAAGGGAAAAACCAGGTAAGGAAAGATGTATGCAGGTCTGCTCACCGAACCTGTATGTCTTGCACTCCTGGGTGAAATGTCTCTTTCTGCCTGGGACAAGGGATCAGCTTTCTAGCTTCTCTGCCCTGACCTGAAAATTCTGACAATGACCCTTTTGTGGCATCCTTGTGGTTTAGTGGGTAGGATGAGAATTCTACATGCTGAGATTTCCTGGAGGAAGACATCGAATCCCTCTTGAATGTGTTCATTATCTCCTGTTTTCTATCACCTGCAGTGCTGTGTCAAAACCTTTTTAAGGTGTCAAATGAGATTTGGCTAAAAAAAATTACACAGTGATGGGCAACAAAAATGCTCATAATTAGAAAGGTGTACAGCATACCTACAAAATTATTAGGAATGCTCTAGAAATATAGCTGCAGAGTGACAACTTATTATATGTGATGGGAGAAACCAATTGATTATGTTTCCGTGGTCCTCCCCTGCAGGCGTTCTTGGAGCTCAACAGCGAGGAGTGTGCACAGACGATGGTGAGCTACTACTCCTCTGTCACCCCTGTCATCAGGAACCACCCCATTTACATGCAATACTCAACCCACAAGGAGCTCAAGACAGACAACTCCCCCAACCAAGTGGTAAGGGCTTGCACTCACACATACACACATGGTGTTTCATGTCGACTGTAGTTTTTAATAGGCTTAAATTAGCATCGTTGTCGGATGTTATGGTGTTAACTGAATGCAGAAAATAAAGGATTTTTCGCTTCTGCCTCCTTTTTAAATGCTATAAACAGTGCAGTGTAATGTTTGTCTAGTAGGTTTACTGCCTTGAACAAAGAACTCTCACCCATATTCGTTCATTCATTACTGTATCATTTCCTTATCCATGCTAAGAAATGTCTCTGTTATTTCCCTGTAGCGTGCCCAGGCAGCACTGCAGGCAGTCAATGCACTGCATGGAGGTGGGATGGGAAGCATGGCCATTCCCGCAGACACAAGTAGCATCGGAGGAGGAGGAGCCCAAAGCCCTGTCCTCAGAGTCATAGTGGAAAACCTCTTCTACCCCGTCACCCTGGATGTGCTACATCAGGTACAGGCAGATTTTGTAATTTAGCTGAGCCAGATTTTAGTTTCATATATCATAGGCTTAATCTTTAAACTGGCTTTGTACTTTGGATGGTTGGCATTAAAGTGACACGCTATTTATTAAATAATAATAATGTTTGTCTTTGGCTTTACTCCATTCACTGCAAACTAGCTGCAAAACTGGTAGTGCTATGTAAACAAAATGTTGGGAACAATGAGAATAGTTAAATATATATATATATATATATATATATATATATAATGTATGCAAATATACCCAAGTACAGTTGTAATGAGTTGCCATCACTAATCGTGCTGTCTCCCCTCTCCAGATTTTCTCAAAGTTCGGCACCGTGCTGAAGATCATCACTTTCACTAAGAACAACCAGTTCCAGGCTCTGATCCAGTATGCCGATGGCATGACCGCTCAGCACGCCAAACTGGTAAGACTGGTACAACCAATACTCTTTGTCATGAATGTTTCTATGTAAGCGTGTTTCTGTTGGGCAAGTGAGCTCTTTTCTCACCGTTGCATTATCGTTTTGATAGCACACAACCAACAAACCACTACAGTTACAGTGCAGTATTGTACACCGTGGTAAAACTCACCACGTGCGTCGTCTTAAACCGAATGCTCCAAATCTGTTTCAGTCTCTGGAAGGACAGAACATCTACAATGCCTGCTGTACCCTGAGAATCAGCTTCTCCAAGCTCACCAGCCTCAATGTCAAGTACAACAACGACAAGAGCAGAGATTACACCCGACCAGACCTCCCCACTGCAGACTCACAGCCCTCCATTGACCACCAGACCATGGCAGCCGCTGCATTTGGTAAGATTGGGACACGATTTAAAGAACACAAAACCTCTATAAACCCTCACATCTCTATGTATAAGGCTCCTTTGAATTAATGCTTCTATGTTTGTTCTTATCTTGTTTGTTGTCTCTTGTTCCAGCTGCACCTGGCATAATCTCAGCCTCTCCCTATGGTGGAGCCCATGCCTTCCCCCCAACTTTTGCCATCCAACAGACAGGTCAGTACAAACCTTCTCTCACGCTGCTGTTCTATTATAATGACACGTAGATCCCTTATGCAAACATGTGCCTGCTACGTATAGTATTTAATTGGCTTAGACACAAACACTTTTTTCTGTTTTGAGATTCCTCTTACCAGATCTCTTCAGTATGAGGAGAGCAAAAAAGTTAAAGTAATTATTATTTTGTTCCTCGTAGGTCTGTCGGTGCCTGGCATTCCCAGTGCCCTGGCGTCCCTGGGTGTGGGCCACGGTGGCATGGCAGCTGCAGCAGCGGCCGCTAGCCGGCTCGGCCTGTCAGGGCTCACTACCTCTGGGGGACACAATGTCTTGTTGGTCAGCAATCTGAACCCAGAGGTCAGTACAGTTGAACAGTTCTACACCCTGCGTCTATCAGTGCAATGCTAAAAAAAAAAAAAGAAAATATTACAGCGCCATTTGTTTACACTATGGTGCATGAAGCTGGATCCAGTATTTTGCCCCACACACCTCCCCAATTCCCATCACCTCATGTGATCAGACTAGTCGGAGTACCCCTACCACAGTTTTTAATTAGAAGGGGGGTCATCGAGTCAGAACCTCTTCTCTTTCAGGACCTCTCTGTGTTTGACCAAACCTGCTGCATTTCTGACCTGCCACTTTGCTCACTGTGAATTTTAAGTTTATTCAAAACACTAACTTCTTTTTTTAAAAGCTTACCATTTCATATCTTCATTTTTTGTCCATTAGTTGAAATCATTCTTGAGTTGTTGGAGAGACAATATTACTTTTTTTGTACTTTTGTATTTTTTAAGAAACACATCATGTCTGTTATTTAGGTTTTTATATTTATATAGTTTGTAGTATGTATAAGTAGTCTGTCACACTCATTACATTTACTGTAGTAATGTAGTTATTGCATTAAACATGTTAATTTTTAAGATCATCTTAAGTTGGAACAGGATTATAAAAATTGATATTCACATTTGACTGTTTTATTTTAATGTAATTTTAAATAATCTAAACAAACAGAGAATGTAATTTAAAAGTACATATTGTCTCTGCCTTTTTCTGTATTTCATTGTTAATCTTTTTTTCTCTTCTTTTTCTCCTAGTGTTCCCATAGTGACAGTGCATTTTAATTTAGCCAGTTCTACTGTCTGAAGCACTACATTTCTTTGTGTATACTGACCTTGTTTTTTACTTCCTTTTTCTCTCTTCTTTCTCTGTCCCCTCTCTCTCTTTTTTTGTTGTTTTCAAATCCCCTCACCTCAACTCTTGCCAACTGACTGCACGCCCCATGACCAATTGTTCCTTCTGTCCACCTCTCCCCTCTGCCACTCCTCTGTCACTACCACAACCACTCCTCCTCTTCCTACCCACCCAACCCCTCTTTGTCCCCAATTTGGACATCACCCACAAATTGAAAACACAACAAAAACACAACATTGGCACCTCTTTGGTCCCCTCTCCCCCAATCCACATCTGTCCTTCCACTATCTTCTTTTCATCCACCTCATCTTCATCTGTTCCCTTCTCCCTCCTCTCCCACGCTGTTCGAATCCTCTTCTTGTCCTCTCTTCATTCTCTTCGTCCCTCATCTCCTCTCCTTCCTCCATGGTACTGTGGCCTTCCTGTGGACCTCGCTGCCTGTGGCCTGCGGACATGTCCCGACTCCACTCCACTGTCCTCCACTCCGCTCCGCCTCTTTTCCCCTGTCCCCTGTTCCCTGTTCCCTATCCCCCTTTGGCCCCCTGCCCCGCTGCTCCCCCTGCTGTCTCTAAAGAGCGTTACGCCACACTGCCTCTTTATTCTTTTCGGTACGTTATCATCCTTTCATCTCCTTTTTTATTACTACTGTTACCTCGCAAGGTGGGCATGTCTTGTCTCATGTTGTTGGCTTTGTTTTTTAACCACTGATGGCTCATCATCAGGCAACAGGGCTATGAAGGGTGGGGGTGTCGGTTGTTTTGGGGTTTGTATGACCTGTTTTGGTTGTTGTGGGTTTGTGTGAGGAAAGTAAGGTGAGAACACCACACAAAGCTGCAGCATTTCATTTGGCTGTCCATGGGCAAAAAAAAAAAAGTGCAGTTTTTCATCTTCAAAGAGCATAGCCCCTGAACGGAAATATTGCCACACTAAATTGAAATGCAGGGATCATTTTGTTTGGGAACGAGGCGAGAAGCTGATCTAAATTCTAAAGCACCACCCTCAGGAACAGGATAAAAGTAAACACATTATTTGGTTCCACACAGTCCAATTTTTAAGCCGTGAAAATTCATCAAATTTAATTTTTGTCAGGTGGATTTTCCCCGTGGTTGCCTTGAGACACTCAGCACCACAACATATAAAGATGAAATGCTGCTGCTTTTTTAGTGATTGTGAGTTGACATATCCCTCAGATTATGTCACCATATTATTCTTTTGCAGTCTGTCTCAGTTACTCTAATGTGGGTATGTGCATGTTTAGTTTACTCCTGCATGTCTCTCTATTAGGCCCTCAAGTTGGTCAAGAAATCAAGCTTTTCTTCACTGTAGAGCGATCAAACTGATCAGAACAACTCATTTTACTGCTCTTTTGATTTTTGCCTTCAAATCATTATCTCCCCCTTTTTAAGCATAACCATATTAGCAGTCGGCCTCTGTGCTATTGTTATCCGAGGGGGCTCATGTAGGATTGTTCTAGAGATGCAGAACTAAACAGAAATCTTGTAGAATAGCCTGCAAATGACTTATTAATCAGCCACTGTTCATTTAGTAGCAGTATAAATATTAATGTCCCCGATTTGATGGTTTAAATAGTTTTTGTTGCTGTGATTGGCTGTGTGGCTCCTGTCAAGGCTGCGACGTGTGTTGCTCTTGTGTTGTGACACCCTCCTCTTCCCTCCTTAGGCGTGTATGGCGACGTGATGAGAGTGAAGATCCTATTCAATAAAAAGGAGAATGCTCTGATCCAGATGTCTGATGGCACACAGGCTCAGCTAGGTAGATACACTCCAGCCCTGCAAAATCACGATTTTTCTATCTTTGATCTGTTATTTTCTTTCATCATGTTTTCATGCCTCATACGTTCTCAGCTGAGCTAACAGAACAATTAATTGTTTGATAACTGTTTCATAACTGCACATCCAGAGTATCCAGATATATTTTTAAATTGTCCTCAATGGTCCTTTTTTGTTAAATTAATAGATATAAAACTGTTTTATTTAAGTATGAATCTACAGTTAATCTGTGCTCTAGCAACAACTGTACAGCAAGAGTTGTATATTTGCGGTGTTATTAAAAACAAGCATTGACTATCTTATTAATGTTCCTCAGCTATGAGCCACCTGAACGGTCAGCGTCTTCATGGCAGGGACATGCGCGTGGCGTTTTCGAAACACACCACAGTGCAGCTGCCCAGAGAAGGCCACGAGGACCAAGGCCTCACAAAGGACTACAGCAACTCACCGCTGCACCGCTTCAAGAAGCCCGGCTCCAAAAATTACTCCAACATCTTCCCACCCTCCGCAACGCTCCACCTCTCCAACATACCGTGAGTGCTGCTGCAAGAACCTCATTTTCATTTTCACTCTTTTCTCCCCAACAGTTTTTGTGCTGTAAGCTTTTTCTTTTGTAGTCCTCAGTTTTGTTTTGTTTTTCTATATTTAGTGCTCAGGATTAAGCAGTTGTGACAGTATTTTCTAAACACTCCACTCTAGAGGTGCATTTTTAGATTTAATGATCCCTCTTGTGTCCTCTTTCACCACACCAATAAATAAATGCAGAAATGCAAAAATAAGTAAAGGAATGTAAACCTACATAAAGACTTTGTGATGATTCTTTGTTTTCCCTCTTTGCTTTCAGGCCGTCTGTGGTGGAGGATGACCTCAGGAGGCTTTTTGCCAGCTCAGGAGCCACAGTCAAAGCCTTCAAATTCTTTCAGTAAGTCTTAATCCAATTTTCTTGAATTGTTATGTCCTGAGTGTTGGTTGAATTCTTGTCTTTCTTCAGAAAACTCTCCAACCTTGTAGAGTTGCAATGAATTGTTATTCATCATTTCTCTACGTTTAATCTTCCAAGTACAACAAATGGCAAGCAGTCCTGCCAGAAATGGGCAACATGGCGACAATTTAAGAACACACTGTTCTCTACTCGTTTAACAGAAAGGACCGCAAGATGGCCCTGATCCAGATGGGCTCAGTCGAGGAGGCAATCGAGTCCCTCATCGAGTTCCACAACCACGATCTGGGAGAGAACCACCACCTTCGAGTGTCCTTCTCAAAGTCCACCATCTGAGTGCCTTTCCTTCCTCCCTCCAACTCTACTGGCATCCGAATGCTTCTTTAGTCAAGGTTGCCTTTAGTGGAAATGGCCACCATTACATATTTATGGCTGTGGTTCTTTGTAGAACGTTGCGCCCTTCACCCACATTCTTAATTATTCCCCGTCATTAAAAGGTCCGGGTACAGGATTTAGTCGGTCCTACTTGTTGATTCTGGTTCTGAATCCTGGTTTAGATTTTTGTCATTGGACACCAAAATATGTTAAACAAACACCATAATCTTCTTTTGAATACAAGGGCCTCAAGTCCAAGGGGTTTTAAATCAAAATTTGGAAATAAAATGTTTTTGTCACGCACAAATTTACTGCTGGCTGTTTTACAGTTTTTGTATTTGAGTTAGACCGGCTAACACTAGCTGATTCTGGGGCATTATGACTTTCGCCTGCCTTCCCTTTAATGATGTAAACACAGTTCTCATGCATCGGCACAAGTTTAACTAGCGACATAAACCAGTAGGCCCAAACATAGCTCAGGAATCAGCATGTGGAATCAATGCGTGCTTCTGATTAAATCCCTTGTTTTGAAAATTGGAACTGGTTCCAGTTCAGGACATGTTCTCGGTACCCGAACCTAATTGTTCATTTGTTCCATCATGAAGTATTAAGTGGGGTCCTGAGACACGGGCAACATTCTGCAATGAAACCTGATATATTGGAGGTGAAGTAGGGGCAGCTGAACTGTCACTTTAGACCAAATCGCTAAAAACAGAAAAGAGAAAAAAAAAAAAAAAAAACACCCTCCACCGTGGATGTATGCTTATGTGGATTAATCGTATCCACACCAGACACACTTCAGCATTCCTTTTACATGATAGTCGTGTGGATATATCTGTGTGTGTGTGTGTGTGCCTTTTTTGAAATGCCACTTTGAACCTGTTTGGCCAGTCAGAAACGGTTTGAGACAAAAGATTTTGTTTTTAGCTCACAAACCACCCAGCAATTTATTCCCCTACTATCCATTTTTAATTCTTGTCCTCTTGTAACTTACCCACCTTTTTTTTTTTTTTGCTTCGGGGGATCCATACCACTAGCTGAAGTTATTCAATAGGGACACTTTTTTCTTTCAATATCTTATCTACAGCCCTGTGCCTTACTTTGCCCCTACCAGATGGCCTAAAGCATCGTGCTGGCTTCATCTGGACAAGACGTGGCTCTCAGAATGCCTTTTTCTTTCATGCCTTTTGATGTGTACCAGCATTGTTAAAATGGGGGGGGTGGAAGTGGCTCATTCATTCTGTTTCCTCTTTAAAAACACAAATGTTTATCTAAGGATTTGTATGCATATATCCCCATTACATGTATGTAGAAACTATGAATGTAAGTCAGTTAGATGCCTAATATTTTTGCTAGGTGATGTTAGCTCTGTTAGGTGTGTTGTGGCAGGAGTAGAGCTGTATCCAGCCTTCCTGTCTTACAGTCCCCGTTCACCTCCATTTTAGTCCTTTTCTCAGGAGGGACGGCGGTGTCCGGGGCCTCATTTAACCATATTATGTTCATCTATATGTGGACACATATATATATTCATTTATCTTTTCTTTTAATGTTAGCATTTACATGTGTATCACTTCTAAGCTTAACTGATACCTGTATGTAGTGGCTGGGTTTGATCATTATCACAGTGCCTTGACTCCTTGAGTTTTTAAAATCCGAGGCTGAAACACGTTCTGGCCTGGTCAGTTGACTCTGTTTACCTCTCATTCAGGTGTTTTATCTTAACCTGTCTGCAAAGATGCCTTTATTCCATTATATTCAGGTAACTCTACCTGTGAGAGGGCAGCTTGGAGGCATTTGTCAATCGAAAGTAACAACAGTTTTGGACTGTCTAAGAAACAAAAAAAAAAACCCAGTGCATATAATTTTTTTTCTTACAATCAGAATTCAGGATAACAAGATTACAGGGTGGTACAGCCCCCACCCCATTCCCTGTCTGTGTCCACTTACACCACAGTCAGGTTCTTTAGTGCACTTTTCCTCAACGATAGGTCCAAGTTGGCACCATCACGCTGAAGTCTTAAAACGTCGTCACATTCCTGCGTGCCTCAAAGCACCAGTTTCCACAGCCTCGACCACTGTAGTTTTGGACCAGATACAGATGCGCTCTGTCTCTATTTTTGTAAAAGATTATTATGCATGGTTTAACGAAGCTTCATGTAGCTGCAGACGGTTATTGCTGTTATGGACCAAAGTATCTTCTTTCTACCCCCCTGCTGTTTTGTAGTGTTGTGATTTCTTAAAGGTTGGTTTTTTTCCACATTCCTGCTAGTCCAGTTATACAAGGCTTCAGTTCCTTTTCCTGTTTCTCAGATGCCTTGGACAAAATGTCACATGAAGATGGAATATCTCTTTGGGTTTCAACCTTTACTGTACATTGTATCCCTTTTTGTTTGACTATACAAAGATGCCTACTTTGGTAGAGATTGCTTTAGAATGGATACATAATTGAGCACAGTCTTAGCTGTGATGTTGACAGTGTAGAAGATTATATGCCTTTCAGTTTTTTTTTTGTTAAAAGCTTTTATTTTTCTCTTTTTTTTTTTTTTTTTATATATGGGGGCAGGGTGGGGTTATTGTATGAAGCGGGGGTTGATGGTTGTATATATTCATGTTTTTGTACCACAAAATCATTTGGATTATATCCACTTTACGTTCAAAACATGTATATTTTGATAAAACAATACAGACCTATTGAGCTCTCCGGAGCTGTAAAAACAAAAAAAAGTTTTGTAACACAAAGACATTAAACCTATCTGAACACAGAAGTGTCTCTGTATGTGCCCCACTCGCGCCCTCCCCCCCCACTTTTGCCATTCTGTTCTTGTCTCTTGCATCTTCTGCTACCTTCAATAAATCTTTAGTTTGTTCCTTCTTTCATCTGGCCTCATTTGGTTTCTGTCTCTTCTTTCTCTGTCCTGTGGAACTACTGCTGCTCTGTAACGGTTAACATCTCGTAACATTTTCCACATTTCCCCATCTTGTTTACTACTGGTGGGTTTTTATTTTTGTTAATCTTTTTTTTTACTATATTTCCAACTTTTGTACTCATCCCATCTTTAAACTTGACTGACCGCTCGTCTGGAGTCAATCCTGTTGCAATCCCTTTGAAAAACAGCCGTGACAATGATGGAGTTAATTTGATACGCGACGTGGGATTCTTGCTGCTCAGTGGTTCTGAATAATCTTCCATCCTCCTGTGCTCTGCTTTGACCTTTTCCAGTGTGGCAGGTCTGTCCAACTCTGAGGAGGCGTAGCCAAGTTGCTGTGGAAACCAAGTGTCTATCTCATAAGATGAATAATTAAGATAAAACACGAGCATATCTGGCATCCATGTTTATCACCAGGTTCCTCAGGGATGTGAGGAAAACCTCAATGACAAACTAGCTCTACACCTCTTGAACCACTAGGGGGAGGTCTTGCTCTCTGCTGGTAATGACAGGCTGTTGAGCAGGGGTGACTTTACCTGCCACTCACACAATGTCAATAGTTAGTGGCTTAATCTCAAGTGCCTCCACGGGCTTTTCTGGCATTATAACTTCTTTTTTTTTTCCACCCCCTTACAGAGTGGTAGAGCGGATTAACCTCAGATCTTCCCTGCTATTTGAGAGAGGAACAAATGAGAGGAAAAGAATTGAGTCCAGAGGTGTCTGTATTCGTGGCGAGAGATGAGCTGGATTTTGTTGTATAATCCCAGCAGTTTGTGGAGTGTGGTTTTAAATATGGTGAGCTCCAACTTGGTGTGAATTCCACAGCGAAAAAGCCCCCCTTGTTTCTCCTCTGGCATTACTTTGCATAAGAAAGCATGCTTGAAGGTTATAGTAGAGACAGATAGCAGTCTCATACTTGCTAGGCAACATGACAGAAATCTTAACAGCATGTTTAAGGATGCTAAAAGGAAAAAAGCATACTCTGGAGCAGATCATTTATTTTAATGTTACCCAAAAGGTGTTAAAACAGTCGCCGTTGCCAAGATATATTCTGGTGCATCTTCAGCGTATCCCTGCTAGTCAGGAAACTGCACGGCACCAACTTGAAGCTTTGATGCTGCTTTGATACCTCAGACCCTTGTTTACTCGCAGCATCTTTAGTATTTCGCTCTGCACCAGGAGTAATTTGGAGCAGAGAGCAGTCTACACAGAATCCTCTTTGGAATATATTGAAATGCAAAGAGATTGCATAATTGGGTAGAACTCAAAGTAAGATGATCCAAACATAGATTTGTGGTGTTTCTTTTTTTTGGAGGAGTTATCAAATTCCAGAAGTCACTGGCGCACAAAATATGCTACTTCATATAATTTTAATCTGAGACAGTTTTTTAAAAAACAAACTGGCAGGCACTATATGTACAAACATTGAAAAATGTGCTCTGGAAGCTACGACACCAAAGAAAAGCCAAACTCTATCTACAACATCAGAACTTGACTCCGACGTGCCACCTTTTTTCTCCATTTGTTTGCCAAATCCAGACCCCTTGAGGTGATCCAGGCCTCATCCAGCAGCCTCATGCACGGGGGACTAAATGAAACCATGTGGTGGTTAGTAGTCCTTTCACATCTGGCAGCATTTATTTACATTAGTACTGCAGCCTCTAATCAAGCAAATACTGGCAAACACCAAGGCCACACACAAATGCAGACCTGATGGTGAGTGAATGGGGAAGGGAGAGGGGTGGTCAAGTGGTTAGACTGTCCTGTATTTCACTTGTGACATGTTCAATCCCCCCACTAAAGCCGGTTAGTCACAGAGAGCAAAAACACTGGATGTCTGATGTGTGAAACCAGAAAGAAAGGCTGCTTTGTTAGTCAACAGCTTGAAAAAAAAAGACACATGCATCTGTTGAGTGTCTTAAAGATCTGGAGCTGGGAGATATTTCATGTGTGTATAATTTATGTCTCTTGAGCGGGAGTTAAACTGCATAGCAATCACAGACTTAACCAGCTATAAATTCAAGGATTTAACGCCCTTTTAAGGAGACATGCCTCCACTCACTGACTCCCCTGACCCACATTCATTTAGATTTAGGATCACTTAGGAGGCCATCACGTCTGAATACACCCAATACTGTGTAGTCTGCACAGCTTACATGAGATTTAGACTCCCTCTCAGAGTGACACAGCAGAGGAGGAAAAGCTTGAAGTGGAGGTGAAGGATGTCTTTTGGTCTATGGTGGCTCCCTTTTTTTAAAAAAGAGACTATCCACCTGTTTACATATGCACGCCTCAGACAGATGTTGAATAATTCATCCACGGAGGCGGACAACATGCAGCTGTATTTGGGTTATGGGGGTGCATGGGTTCTCTCTCCCTGCCTGAATTCATGCAGCCCAAATTATAGGCATTACTTTGCAGGCAGAGCAGGGCAAAGCACACAAAAAAAAAAAACTAGGACACTTTGCATAAAGGATCCAACAGAGAGGCACAATAAGATGTGAAAGATGGAGCTGCAGAAAGGTTTATAAAACGGACGGTTAGGATTTGGGAACGGTCGGTTTGATTTAGGGGGAAAAAATGTCTTTTGTAGGAACCTGAAAGAGTGTGTACTCTGCGCAGTCATTTTTTCTCTCCAGTCTGTCCAGTGGATAATGTTTCTCTTGAGTCACTATGCTAGCTGCGTGATGCCCCCCCCCCCAAATCCAAATGAACTTGTTGCAAAATTTCTTGGATCGATTCCCATCTTGTGCCAGAATGAGCTCAAGCGGGGATCAATCCACTCCCAACTTTATCGACACATGTTAGAAAAATCACGGAGCACTTTGTGGAAATAATGTAGTTAGCATCTCCCTCCACTGGAGACTAAATGCACAGGATGGATACGTTTTTGCGCACACACGCACACACACAACACAGAGCAGCAGGGGTGGCAGCGCACTGTCAGACAGAGCTATCTGGAGGTTTATGGCTCACAGGTTTTAGACTCGGTGCTGCCTTCGCTTGCCCTTTGGGCCTTAATGGACACTGATGGAAAATGACTCCGCTGTTCCAGGGATCCATCAGACGCCCTCTTCCTCTCCGTCTCTGAGCTCATCCATCAGGCCGCAGCTTTCAAACAAAGAGGGGAACTTTATGGAGCGCTTTAACGTGTCCAGCTGCGAAATAAACTGCCTTCAGTCAAACAGATGGCTGCAGAGGTGATTAATAACAAGTAAACAGTCGCAAACAAAGCCAATGTAAGCTCCGGTTCCTCTCCGCTGAACTACAATACATCATCTCAATTCTTCATCTGTTTGCGCCAAAAATCACAACTCACGTCACTCTAAAGGGGGTCAAGTAACTTTTCCCCCCCCCCCCCCCAAGAAAAATGTGTTGATGTGAGTTAGAGCTCTCCTCCACACATTCCCGGTTGTGTATCACCGGGGACGCAGTGAGTCAGCCAGCCCCGAGTCCCCAGAGAGAGAGCGCGGCACGGCTACAAGCCCCGCCCGCGCAGAACGAAAACGCGAGCGCGAGGTGGAGAGAGAGAGAGAGACAGAGAAAGGAATGGGGGGTGGGGGTTACTTAGACCGAATCAGGGTGCCAGTGCCGGTGAGTGTTGCCGCCATAGGTGGATGGTTTTCATGTGAGCACGTTCGGATTTAAGCTGTGATCATCGACGGCTCCCTGGCTGCGCCGGTCAGCGTGACGCACAGAATAGGGAAGGCGCACCGCGACTGGAGTCACGTTTGGATTAGAGCCAGTGACAGCGGAGGGATCACCACCAAGTTGAGATGCTGTAAGAGCCTGTGATGTGAGAGTTTGTGTGTGTGTGAGAGAGAGAGAGAGAGGGGAGGATGCTCTAGTCTCGCAGTTGTTATTGTGCGCTAAGTTTGGACTGAAGGAGCGCGCTCGTCCGTCTGGGATGTATTTCTTTGAACTGCAATAAGAGGAAAGGTCAAGTGGACGCAGTTTTGGGCTGTGGAGAGATTCACGGTGTGAGAGGAGCGGGACAAAAACGTGCGCCAGGTTGAATACCCGACACATATCTGCGTAAACAAATATGACGTCTGGTTTCAGCTTCGTCTTGCGTTTTCTGCTGAGCAACGACACCACGGACAGAATCACAAACCTCGGATGAGATCTGGAGTCTAATCCTTTTTTTTTATTTTAATTTTGTTTTCCTGAAAAAAGACTGGGATCTAATCCAGGTGGCGCATCTATCTCCAGCGGCTGCGCGTAATGGGAGAAAAGTTTCGGCGCTTGCATAGGAGACGCACTCTCAGCATCCCGCTGACGACGCGCTGCTAAATAACATGTGTATCCTCCCGCTCCGTCCGCGGCTCACCAAGTTTGAGAGTGAATTTCAACCGTTCGGTATGACTTGAAACAACCTTTGCTGTTATCGCATCAAGCCAGTTAACGATCCATGAACCTCCGACCCGATTTGTCCAAAGACGCGCAGACGGACATTAATGATCTAGAGAGGATTTCTGCAGCAGCAGCAGCAGCAGCAGTGCAAGCCTGATCCCAGACACAGAGAGAGAGAGAGAGAGAGAGAGAGAGATATTCCACCTGGATGTCTATGATGTTGTGCCAGCTCGGGCAGAAGTGTGTGATGGAGGTGGTGGTGCTGACCATCCTGTCCTGGGTGTCCGTGTGGGCAGAGGAGAAGATCATATTTGACAGACACGCTGTCTACTGGAACAGCTCCAACCCCAAGTGAGTTTTTAGTTTGAGTTAGGCCACAAAAAAAAAAATTGTGTGTGCATGTGTGTGTTTGAAACATATCTAACATGTATGGCTCTCAAAATAGTGATAAACCTCCACACACACACTGCACACTTCATTTTTTAGCTCCAAGCTGTCTGACCACATCACTCCTTGTTCCCCAATTTTATCTTTCTTCCTGTTTCAGCAGTATTTTTGGCCAAATATCACAATATTGATGTATTTTACAACGAGAGACATGAACAAATACGTACACACACACACGCACACATGCACACACAGGCATAGGTGAAAGTGTGTGTGTGTGTGTGTGTGTGTGTGTGTGTGCATCTGCACACACATTGGATATTTTGTTCTGTGGCACAGGGAGCTCCTTTTGTCTTTGACAATGTGGGCTTCCTGCCTCCTCTTCTCATCAATGTCTAGAGATTTACTCTCTCTCTCACACACACACACACACACACACACACTCTCTTTTACACTCACGCGCACACACTCTCTCCCTCACACGCGCACATACACCTTCCTTTCGGCTAATTTCGTCCACTTGTGCCAGTAAACACAACACACTTTATTTCTCTATCAGTTGCAAGCACTTGTGCAAGAACAGACACACACACACATAAATAAACAAACACCAAGGGAGACCTAAACACACACATGTGCACGAGGCTGCATGCACACGCAAAATACACACAACAACACACATGCGTCTTTAGCCGGGCCTCTCTCATTGACATGGGGCAGAGCACACCGGGCTCGTCTGTCTAATGGTTTGTGACAACCTGGTCTCTCTCTCTCTCTCTCTCTCTCTCTCTCTCTATCTCTATCTCTCTCTATCTCCCCCCTCCCTCACCACTTCCTCTTCTTCTCACCCTCCTCCCCCCTTTCTCTCTCTTTTTTTTTTTAAACCTCCCTCTCCTCTCTCCCAGGTAGATACATAAACAGTGAAAGTGCTCCCTCTCGCTCACTCACGGCTGAATTAGTCCAAACTAACAGGCCTGTCTCGCTCTCTGCATCAACCAAACATACACACACACACACGCACACGCACACGCACACATACACATATACACCTATACACATGCACACACGCGTACACAGACGCACACACGCTGAGCTAACGGGGCTGTCTCTGACTGCATCACTTTTGCACAGAAGGCTTCTCAAATATTTAACAGGCAAGGGGGAACATTTTCTCCCTTTCTCGCTGTCTCTCTCTCTCTCTTTCTGTCTTTCTTTTAGTCTCCCTGTTCTTTTTCTTTCTCACCACACACACACACACACACACACTCTCTCTCTCTCTCTCTCTCTCTCTCTCTCTCTCTCTCTCTGTCTCTCTCTGTCTCTCTCTCTCACACACACACACACACACCTACACATTGCAAACGTCATTGGATAAATTTAAGCTATATAGACGTTTGCTGGGGGCGCTGTTATTCCGTCAGGGTCGTACGGAGAAGTTGAAGCAGAAAGGGGGGCACATCAAAAATGCATTGGTACTAAAGCAATGAATCCAGACTCTGGAGCCTTGGCGAGGTTGGTTCCCCCTGTTAGACCCTGGCACTGTCATTGCTCATGCTGCGCCTTTTTTCTGCGCATACACACAACTCTGTCCCGCTGCACTTGTGAGGACCTCGCACAGACAACATTCATTCCCCCCCAACTTGAATCTTAAATCTAATTCTCTCTCTAAACTTTGAGGATTATGGAAAGTTTACATTTTTGTTTTGTTGTTTGTTTGTTTGTGAGAAACCAGTTCGCTGGCAAAAAAAAGAGATGAGAAGACACCAAATCATGCCAGCTCCAAATCCACAGGATAATTCTGGACAACTTGGGTTTTATTGACAAAGTTTGGGTCATAATAGTAAGATTGTATTCATCAAATCGCTTGCTGTGATTTGTGAATGCTGTGAAATTGCTATAAAAGAAGTCCAACGGTGCCAGAAATAGAGCAGTCAGACAGAAAATCATACTGGTAAACAAACTCCAAGGTTTGCAGACTTACTGGGAAGGAAATGACAGTTGCGATCATCAGAGGTACTCAAAAAAAATGGCCCATGTGTCATACATATATACATCTTTGGTAATGCTGCTCCATCAGTCTGTGTTGTAGCCGGTCGAGGTGGAGGTAGTTACTTTATACACAGTTAGGCTGTTTAGTCCAGTGGTTCCCAAACTTGGGGTTGGACCCCCTCCAAAGGGGTCACAAGATGAATCTGAGTGCCCCTGAAAAGATTAATGAGGTAGGAAAGAGCAAGAAACAAATATCTGCTGCGCAACTTCATTTTTTTTTTTTTTTTTTTTTTTTGGACCGTTCTCTAATCTTTTCCTTTTTGTGAAATAATGGATAACTTGACCACCGTGGACCTCCAACAGTTATTTAAATGAAACTATTTGCAAATTTATTTTTGTGGAACTGCTAGCAATTTATAGACGTGACAAGGGGCCAAAAAACAGTTTAAAAGTTTGAAAACAACTGTTTTAAGTTAGATTTATTTGTATTTTATGAGTTTATCTGATGATTTTATGTTAAATCTTTAATTTCTAAATCTGCCAAACTGTCCAGCATGAAAATCCATCAAAGTTTAAAGCCTGACAAGTTGGTTAAACTTTGACCTACTTTATATTTTGTGTATGTCAATTTTGTTGTCAAAATTTTGTCAATGAGGGATTTTTAAACAACGTTTTACTTTTTGGTTTTTACTTGCAAATACAGTGGTTTAAATCATCTGGCAAATTTGCTGGATTTTCTGCAACTTGTTTTATCATTTGATCGTGGTTTTCTTGCCCCATCTGATTGTGCAACGTAGCAATGTTGGTGCCTCATTCCCACATTTCAACAGTTTTGCTTTGCTAAATAAAATATATTAAATTACACAGTTACAAAAAAATAAGAGATGAGAATAAAGTGTAATTACTATTTTTTTATATAAAAATAACACATGCTGTATATATCTAAGATTTTAATTTAAAACAATCCCAAAAACCTGAATTTACTTGTGTGTCCCTCACATTTACCTTTCTGCCCTCCTAACTGCTGATTGGATTACTTAATCACATGCCCGAGAGAAACCAGGAAGTGTTGTGATGGAGGTGTGGGGATCAGTAAATGCTGCTGGAAAGTTATCCGTCTTCATCTAGCTTGTTTTCAAGGTAGGAGTGACACTGTGCACCGAGTCCAGACCTCACACTAACGCTATAACATGAACTATGATCTGCTGGGTGGTGCTAGACAAGGAGAAGTGTCATACAAAAGAGAATATCAAATGAATTTCTCAGTGTACTTTTCTTGTGTCACGTCCTCTCTGACACATGATGTGGGCGAATATCTCACAGATGAAGTTCCCGCGCAGATATATCTGAAGGGTCGCCTATTAATACACTACACGGGGCTTTAGGCACTGATGAGAAGAAGCTCGGAGAATGTGCAAGAATAATGCATCACATCCAAGCAGCAGCAGCTATTGTCTGAGGCAGTGATGTGACACAAAACAGCTGGGGAGATGAACAGCTGTGTGTCTTAATTGATCACACAACATCAAGCACACAGCTTGTATTGAGCCATCAGGATGTGTTGTCTCTTCTCATGTGCATCAAAAGTTTGCTCCCGACAAAACTGCTCGAGAAGGACGTTCTGTACAAGGTCACAAGTGCTGACTTCATATTTATGGAAGTGATAATCGCACACTGTTTCATACTGCTAGTTTAAACCTTCTGGTCAGCACAAAGTGGAAGGAATATGTGGAAACTTGCCTGAAATGGCGCCATCAATAACACGGAGCACCTCTGTGACGATCCACCTGGGTTACATGGATGATTTGGATGCACTGGTTTGGTTTTTTTACGGCCCGCAACTTTACACAGTCTCCTCAGTGTAGTTTGAACCTGCAACAGGCAGCTGTGTTCATCTAAAAAGCTCTAAAAATCATACTGTACACCACCTGCCCAGCACCGTAACAACGTTATTGACTACCCGGTGAACATATTGCAGCATTTAGCAGCCAAAGAGGCAGATATTTCCCTCGGGAGTGGTGGAGACTCAAAACAGGAGAGTGAATATTGGACTTCATCAGGTGGCCTGAAACTCACGTGGTAAAGAGGCTTAATGTTTGCTAACGAATTAACTGCGTCAGTTTCTATTTTTCCAGATGTATCCAGCCGTGAAGATAGTTTTGGTATTCTGTGCTTGAAAAAGTTTCTTAGCAACTTCTCTTGGATGTTCCTGTTCCTCAGGAAAAAAAATCTATAGTTCCTCTAACTGAGAATGCTGAGCACCTCGGAGTGACAGTAGAAGTTTCTCAAACAGGTATCTCAAAATCTTGGCATAAAAAGCTGTTTTCATGTAATTTAGCTGAACTGGCTCTTTGAGAAGCGGCATTTCCCTGTGGATAGGGACGGGACATGGCTGCCCCATATTTCCCACTAAAGGTGATGTTTTAATTTAATTGCTTCAATTAATATTTGTCTACTGCTTCTCCGTCTACCTTATTCTTGCTTGCTCTACTTTTCTCCTATGTTCTTTTCTGGGATTAATCCCCATCTACGCTGACATGTTTTAAGATTTTACCCTGCTAATTAATTGTGCTGCTGGTACGTTAGCCAAGATCTGTTTAGGGGTGCCTTCATATCATAGAGACTAACCTGGATAAGTCCTGATGAATAAAACGAGTTAAACAAATGGTTCCAACTTGAGAGAGGAGGCATATTACAAATTGGCCAAACCTTTTTATATGAAGGGCTCCGGCTCTCAGCAGGCCTATCTCTTTCAAGGTCTTGCTGGATAATAGAAAATGTATGAGATAATCCAATTCAAACAGCTCCGGCCACTTTCGGTCACGGCGGGGAGCAGCCCGCTCGCACACACTCAGAGTGTTGTCCATCCTCCTGTTGTGATGAGATACGTGGCGCCGGCACAGTAACAAAGTGCCGTAACGCACATTATCGCAACACAATACTGCAACACAAGAACGGGATCTGGAAATCTCCCAGACCCACATAAAGGGATTTATGACACATGCATGAAGGAATATAGGAGGAACACACGCACATACACACACACATGCATGGACATACACACCATTGGTTGCTAGATTTAGGTCACATACACACACACAATCAAATTCAAACCAGAATGGCTGTCTATTGAATACAAGGTTAGGCAGCCTCCATTTTTCTATTTACTCGCTGTCGTGCATACACACACACACACACACACACACACACACACACACACACACACACACACGAGTCCACAGCTAGATATGGGACACATGCACACACTCATATGCACATGCACCCAGACTGGTTTTCTATTGAGTAAAAAAACCATCCTTTTTTCTCTTGTGGGCTGCCACACAAGCATGCACACACACACACACACACACACACACTCTGAGCCCTCTTCTGGCTGCCAGGACCATATTATAAAGCTCGCAGGTGAGGGGCTTTGTTCCCCCCGAGCAGCTAATGTGCTCAGAGCAATGGGCTCTCCTCCACACACACACACACCCTTAGACACACACACATACATTGGCTCAATGGTCCAGAAGGAGCACCTTATCTAATCCCATGGTTTATCCTTCAAAAGACTTTCTTTTCCTTTTCGTCTTTGTTCCTACTCTCTCCTCTCTCTTCATCTCTGTGTCTTTGAGGAACTCCATGTCAGTGAGAAGCGCTGATGGTTGACGACATTCTCATTCTATGGGACAGAATCTATCTCCTTGGAGACGCACACACACACACACACACACACATGCACCCACACAGCCTTTGAGGAAGAAGTGTCTTATGCACCGAGCACCCACACACTCATACATGTACCGCACACAGAAAGTTTCCTATGCACGCACATGTACATGCACAAACACACACACACACATTTGGCACGCTCCTTGCACATAAACCCACACACACACACTACTGTCTGTCCGTCGTGTCCCCTGCGGCGTCCGGTGATGTGTGTTGTCACTAGCACTTCCTCAGCCCTACCACACACATACAGACACACACATACACACAGATTTGCATCCAATTTACATGTAGACTTGTAGTCACCCCCGCTCAGTTACTGACAGTTTGTCAGACTCAAACCTGCCCCTGGGTTCAATCCATCTTCCACTGCCACCATCACTACCACCACCCACTCCACCTCTCTATCTCTTTCTCTTTCCCATCCTCCGTCTGAAGCTCTCATCTTTCACTCTCTCTTATCTCTGTCTTGTTTCACAACTTGTCCTCTCTCCCTCTCCCTCTCTCATCCCTTTGGGATGTGGTTAGCATGTTTTTCTTGTACAGGACCCTGCCTCAGGCAACCTCTTTACAGAACATAAAGCTGCAGTACATCAGGTTACGTGTTCTTGCCATGACCTACATGATTGACCACTGTTGTGTGTTTAAAACGTCAGCAGCAGTGTGGATAGCGAGAGTTATCTGTGGAATCCAGAGCCTCTCACATCGAGCTAAAAACGATACTTTGAGTAATTAAAGTCAAGGCTCCTAACATCGGAAATTATTTCACCCAGCTCAGCAGGAGAGATGGTTACATAACAAGATCTAGTGTAGCTGATCTTAGTCATCAGCAGATTCAATGCGGTGATTGGCAGGAGGAGGTCATCTAAATATTCAGGGGTCATTAGATGGAACAGTGTGTCTGCTGATGTTAAATGTACTGCCAGTTCCTTTTGTTCAAGTCTAAAAGTCAAATAGAAAAAAAAGTGGTTGTTTGACAGAACGTTTCTGTGATTCTTGACCACAGAGATGTTCTTTTAGTTCGACTGTTGAATAAAGAAATGTGTGAATTCTGCCAAGAGAGAGGAGACATACGGCATAATGATATGGATCTGAAGAAGAAGAAGAGCTTAAGACACATCGCATTCAACAACAACAAGGCACACTGGCTCGTGTTAGGCGGAAGGAAGTTATGCACAAAAAGTTTTTAATATTGGCACGTTCTCTAAAGCAAAACTGGCACAAAAAAACAACATATTTATCATGTTGCAAAATAAAACCAATCAAATGATGATAGGTCATTGCAAATTTCTGCCACAGTTTTATGTTGTAGGCTGTGTGCTGTGTCTTCATATAATGCTGGAAAGATTAATTAGTCAACTCGATGGACAGAAAACGAATCAACAGTTTTGATAATGTACTAATTGTTTAAGTCATTTAACAAGCAAAAATGCCAACTTGCTGCTTATCATCATTATAAATGAAATATATTTATTATCTCCAACAGGCATAATCCTGAAGGGGATTATTGAGTTCGGTCGTGTGTGTGAGTCTGTCCATGTTTCTGTCTGCGGCTAATCTCTCGTACTTACTGAACTAATCAGCCTAATAATTTTGGTGCACATTCATGACTGTATGCCCAATGACCTCTCGTGGTTACGGTGATTCGAAATATTTGAAAAAAACTCCTAAAATATATTTTCATTGACCAAATCCAAGGGGCCGCATGTGATCAACAACTGCTCGGCTAAAAACAGTCTGTTGTAGCCACATTTTGACCTTTGTCATTGCTCCAAAACTGAATAATATGTATTGAAACTGCAAAAATCAACTGTAACTCACTTGATTCTGAACCAATTTTTATTAAATTTGGTTGATAGATGTGAGAAATTGAACATTATACTGATTACTACTGGTTGGAATTAAATTCAGTCACCGGGGGTTGATCTAATCCGCTCTCAACGCCAGCTCGCCCTCTGAATACCTACAACTTCCACTGTGACATGCAGGCTCCAAAATATGAAACAGCAAGTGTAAATTATTTAGAAAATTTAGGCTTTGTGTGAGTTTCACCAAAAATGTAGATATTTATATCTTTATATATTGTTCTAAAGCTACCTGGTTGCTTGTAGTATTTTAAATAAACAACAAAATGTTCTAAAAAAGTTGCATTATCATTACACGTTTAAAGTAAACTGAGTCTATACTACACAAACACGTTATTAAAAAGTTTTTAATGAACTTGCTATACAATACATGCATACTATACAAAAAACTTTATTCCAAACTTGGCAAATCTCTGCTGTTTGCATCCAGCGGTTGTGGTGGCGTTGCAGTAGGTGTGTTTTTTACCATCTGTCGCCTGGCGGTGATCTGCACTCTACCATATGCACTCTTGTAGTGTTTGGACTGTTTTTACAGCAAATATGTTGTTGTTGTTGTTGTTATTTTTTTTTTTCAAACACAGGTGTAGCTGATTACATTAATGCATTCCATGCAGGTGTTCCAGAGGTGCACTCACTGTGCATGCTGGCTCACTGACACAGCATCACTAATGTGATTAATTACACCCGTGACAACGTGCTGCGAAGAGCCCAAAATATTTTCTTTGGAAAAGAAACATTTAAAGGCGTCAACTCGAACTGTAAGTAAGAGTGACGGGCCTTTGGAGTGCTATTTTTGTCGTTTTATAGACAAATGTTGAATCAATCAAGAAAAATATAATCAGTATTTTATTGTGGAAAGAAAAGCATTAGTTGCGCTCGTAGATTTTATCGACTTATCCTGAAATTAAAATCTCTTTTATTGCCGACCGCCCTAAAATAAACCAAACCAAATGGTAGTTTGCTAATAAAATAGCAGTACGCAGTTTTCTGTGTTTCAGTTTTATCTCTTATTCATTGTGCCTGACTTTAGTATTTTCATATCACTGCTGCGTTAGTTGTTCTTCTGCTCACTGTCAGTCTGATGTCCGCAGGGAGGGAGGAAGTCTGTGTGAGGAAATAACCCTTCATGAACAGTCAGACTTAAAAACTTTGTCACATCCATGCTTCTTATCCAGAGTCTTCATTGTTCTACACTCTTAAATGAATATTTTAAAAGCGCATGAATTCTAAAGTGAGTTTTATCTAATGCACACACGGCGTACATGTATGTAGGAAAATGAAGTCATGCAGAAGAAAGTGTTGAACTCCTGCATACTGTCAATATATATATAAATGTGTTAGACCAGGATCTTTTGTTAGGCACAGGAAAAAATAGTCTTTTTGGTTCACGTACAAACTCCAAATGTTGTATTTTTTATGAGCAAAGTGCAGGAAAAGCCTAAAATCTAATTTTAAATGCAAAATGATTGAAGACTGTCAACTGGTTATGTATACTCTAACAATTGGTTGGTAACAATAGCTGGATTTTTCTTCTATTTCTGCCATATATGACACATCCAATGGCAACCAGGGCCCCCTGTGCTAATTTGCACTGCCAGTCATGTGTCATATGCTGAGTACATGTAACAATTAGCAGCGAAAATCCATGTCAGATTGAAAAATATCTCCATTCCCATGACTTTATTTCTCTGTGGCAGAGATATCTTTCGCTTCACTTTAGGATTAAGGATTTTATTCTTCCTGTTATTAAGGTTGTGGCTTAGAATCACAATCCTTGTCTTAGAAATGATTTCTTTTTCAAAGTAGGTTTCCCAAAAAATATTATTTTCACAGAACGAATGAAACCGCACCTCTCCCATGCATGAGGCACAGAAAAGTGCCCTTTTCCGATTTCTAATCCTGCCCCGAGAGTGTCTGTGCATGCTGCAAAACATCATCATCATCCGATCTGCCCATATGAGCGAAATGAGGTGTTTAGCATGTCAGCAGCTCGGCACTGAATCTGTAATTCGATACGAAATGTTTACTTAGCGCCCCCCCACACACACACACTTTTGATTGTTCACGTGGCGGCGCAGGTTTAAAGAATGAGCGAAGAGATTACGCCGCTGCAGCGCCGCTGCTTCTGTTGCTACCTTCCACTAATGAGGTTTGTTGATGGTAATGACTGTGGCAGAGATGGTGGTGATGATGTAAGTGCTCCGAAACAACCTGGGGAGATCCCAGGAGTTGTTGTTTTAATGAAGAGAGGGAGAGAGAGAAACTGTTTGAGCCAGGAGATAGAGAAAGTCAGCGAGCCGGTGGGGGTTTAAAAGGAGGCAGAGGCCAACAGACAGAATGAAAGAATGAAAGCATGAATAAGAGCGGACAAAATATGGAGATACTAGCCCAGAATATGAAAGATGTCAGACTGCACTCAATACATAGCCAACAATGGCCATTGTCATTCCTGCTACATCCTTGTTTCTGCTCCCCTCTAATACTTTTTCTCAGGTCCCGGCTGGTTTTGCTGATTGTGTTAGCCGAGCGAAAGAATAGGACTCTTTCAGTTCTGTCTGCCTGATCCTCTGATGGGACTCCGGCCCGCTCAGTCTTCATATAGACCAGCTGGAGACTGATAATAACACATACACTACTGTCTGGCTACGCCTCTGACTGGCCCTGAGAGACAGAAGAAGACAAAAATGTGAGGAGGGGGGAAATAGAAAGATCTACTTGATGGATTAGGGACACTCAGAGCATAAATATGAAGAAGGACAAAAAGTTGAGTGTATAACAAAGACAAGGCCAAAAAGAAACAAGCTGAGAGTTTGTTGTGGAGGAGAATGGAAGTAGAGGAAGTCAAAGTTTGGTGGAAAAGGTATGAAGGCAGATATTCAGCAGCAGCTATCAGGACATGGTTGGATGGCCCCAGCAGGTGAATGTCGAGGGGCTTGTATTACAGGGGGAAACACTGGCCTTTAGCATGGAACCTTGTCCCAATGTTAAAGATGCCCCATGGTGCATGTACAGCTTTTTAGAATGGTGAAAAAATTGGCATTTAAAATATAGAAACATGGAGGGATGAGGTGAAGGATAGATGCGTCGCTCATGCGGATGCTTCCCCTCTTTCTGTTTTCCACTTGGCATCATTGCAGGTGAGACTAAACTCGGATGAAGAGCTGACCCCGGTAACTTTCACGCTGATAATCGCCTCGATGGGGATTTTTAAAAGAAAAAGAAAAAAAAAAACAATTTGGCAACCGAGTTCACCCTAAAAATGTTTGGATCTCGTATTTTACGAACAACAGGGTTATTTTCTCCTTGTCGGACTCCACAATGGCATCACGAGAGTCTTGGCTTGCATTTGTATGAGTGTGTATGTACATACGATGTGTGCGTGTGTTTGGAGCAGTAATGAAAACCAGTTTTTCATCTTCATCCAAAAAGAAAAAAAAACCTGAAATCCCCAGAAGATTTCCGAACAGTAGGAGTGGAAAGTCAAACAAAAGAAGAAGCGGGTGAATAATTTGCATTGTAATCCATCAGAGGAAGCAGGAAGAAATCGTCTAATTCCCAGCCAGCTACGGATACCCCGCTACCTTGATTTCATCCAGAATGGGGGCACTGTAAACAAACCCCTCATTTTACACTATGCTAATGGGGCATAATAAGGCAGAACCAACAGATGTTGCAGCACTCTCATGATTTTGTCGCTACTTAATTCTGCTTGGTGCTGATGCTGCTAACTAACTCAGCCCTCTGATTCCTATACGACTCTCAGAGGTGTCCATATGCGTGCCACCTTCTGGTACAGGGTGTGTGTAATTTTGTCTGAGCTACAATATTCCCCCTGACCTGCACGATAATCCTCACCTCGGGTCTAATCTTGAGCTAATTCTAAGCAAGACTCCGAGGGCTTTATTTGAGCAAAATACCGGCCTATAATCTGACGCGCCTCCAGACAGAGAGGATGAGAGGAGACGATATTGATCGCCCTAATATGATGGAGGCGATACCAATGGCGCTAGTGATGATGGACATATGGATGAGGATGACAGCGGACGTTTTAATGCCAACGATGGTGGTTGAATCTGTCATCGTTGCCCACAGTCCAGGCCCGTAACCGTGTCTTCAATCTTAGCGCAGACAGTAAACACATAAATTAAACACCTCGTACATTACAGATTCAGAGCAGGTGCAGATCCATTCAATACAATGCAGTTGTAATAGTTCATCTGGTGTTGCCGAGGATGCTGACAGCCTCAGGGACAAAAGACCTTTTTACAAAGGTTGTTTTTGGCCATCTGCATTTTAAAAGCGGCAGGCTGAGGGGAGCGCCTCGAACCCGTGTCGGGCCAACTATTTTCAGAGCTTCTCTGCTCTTTAGGTGCTGATTTATTTCTGCTTTTAGATTTTAAGTTTCCAAACCAGCCAGTTTTCTCTCCACCAGGTTGTTAAACCTCTCTTAGCTGGACTAGCTAGACCCCCCCTCAGCATCTGAGCTGAAAAAAAAAGTGATATTTGGCATTTATTTACACAAATAAAATCAGTGTTGATCATGATCATGACGATGACGCTAATGATGTTTATGAAGATGATGATGAGGAGGATAATGAAAACAGCGGGGAACATAACCATAGTGATTAAAATGTTGATGAGGAAAATGAGGCTGGTGACAGTGGTGATGATGATGACAGGGACGATGACGGCCATGTCAATGTTTTCATGTGATGCTGATTATTTTAATGGTAATGATGATGATGTAATGATGGTGGTGGTGGAGTGTTTTTTTTTTCAAACAGGGCAGGAAATGACTTTGACTGACCTATGAAGACAATAAATATAACAAAAACGATAAACATAACACAGTTAAAGCAAAATATGAAAACTGATCATTTTATATATTCATAATATATTTTATTTTACATAAAAAATATAAAACAGTCTGTCAGAAGTCAGCAATACAGTAATATATTTGCAAAAGTGGAGCTTTTTATTCACCAGAGGTGTTTATAACGTCATCTAGAAGACATAAACTCAAAGGATTAATAGTAAAAATCATTAAAGTGATGATGATGATATTTACTGTAATTCTGATGATGACCTTGATGCTCGTAGGATCAGTAGTGGAAGAAGTACTGAGATCATTTACTACAAAACAATGTAGAAATTCTGTAAAATCCCTCCATTCAAAACTTTATATAAGTATTAGCATTAAAATATACTATAAAAGTATCAGAAGTAAAAGTACTCATTATGCAGGACAACCTATTTTACAATATTGTACATTTTAGTATACATAATTGTATAGATTACCGCAGCTGGTAAAAGTAGGGTTTATTTTGATTGCCTTATATACTGCTGTGTATGTCATATCTTACTTGTTGAAAATATTTTGTATTAACAATATGAATCCGTGAAGTAACTAGTTACTCTGTCAAATGCATGTAGTGGAGTAAGAAGTACAATATGTTGCATAAAAATATAGTACAAGTACAATAATGAACAATGATTTTAATGCTAATAGGTATAAATTGATGATCATAATAATGTGACCGCTGTGATGATGTGGGTGATGATGACAGTGATGTCATAGTGTGACATCATAGCCCTATGATAGAATGAACAGATACTTTATCGATCCCTCGGGGGGAAATGCATTTTACCCAAAATACAACCACACATACACAAAGGGCTTGCTCAAGGGCACCTCGGCAGTGCTCCTCTCCAGCTACCAGTCCACCCTCCGTGCTTTGGTCCATGGGGCCACCTTACGGTTCCCCCAGCCAAGTCCCTACAGACTGAGCTACTGCTGCTGATGAGGAGGAGGATAATTTTTTTTTTTAAATGATGAAGTTGTTGAATTTGTATCGGTCAAAAATGAAATCAAAAATGAAAAAATGAAATGCATTTTCATTTATGTTTTATACTGCGGTCCAACTTTTTTGGAATCAGGGTTGTAATAGTCTCCGGGTGTCTGATCATCTGTGTGAAGCTGTGTCTCGATTTCTCATCATCTCTGTCACTACGGTCTGTACCAACAAGGAACCTGCATCAGGTGTGCATATCAATCAATTTGAAGTGTAAAGAATAAAGAATATGTGCGATGGATGACGAGAAGAAGGAGAGGGGAAAAGAATACAAAACCCTGTCAGCAATTTTCAACGGATGCTGGTGTCTGTGCTGTTCACAATAACAAACATAATGCCGCTGATGCTAATAGAGGATATTGTTGATAACAATGAGTGTACTGGTACGATATCGGTGGTGATGTCAAAGACAGTGTGATTAGTAATGGGTTTGAAGATACTCGCCATGATGAAAGGACCATGATGAGTCACCTCCGCTTTGCTTTGCTGTTCTCTCCCCTCCCGCAGCCCCAAAAGAACCCCCTAAACTCCCCCATAACCTCCCCCACTGTCGCCTCTGTCGCTCCCTCTCTCTCTCATATGGAGGTTTGTGAGAAGAGAATCAGAGCACTCCATTAAGATTCTTCTTCACTCCCCTCCTCTGTTGGCTCTCTATGGAAAATAAAGAAATGGAGAGGAGATGTGAGAACATTATTAGTTTTTTTTTTTCCTGTCTTTTCTTCGAATGGAAATAGAAAATGAGGAGATTCTCCGCTGATGAGATTGCTCCATTCTTTTGAGGCGTCACCTCTAAGTCACTCACACAGCTGCAGAGAGGTGTTATGTCATAAATGAAGCAGAGGATCATTTCTTCTATTGTGTCCAACCTTTTTTAAAAAATATATTTTTTGTGTGTATGTACGTGTGGGCCTGTCTGCCAACTGTGTATGTCTGTGTGTATTTCTTTGCCCATTCTGTGTGGGTGTTTAGGTGTGGCTCAGGAGTGTGTTAGTGTGTTGGCTTCAGTGGAGAAAAAAAAAGATCCTTACACCGGTTTGAAGAGTCTAATCAAAGGCCGGCAAATTTTCCTCGCCTCTTGTGTAGTTCTGAGGCAAACTGCTGGGCTTCTCTTCTCTCTGCCTCCCCCGTTTTTTCTCCCTCCCTCCTCACCCACCTTCTCTCATCCCTGATTACTAAAGGGGCTGCAGGAGGGCTCTGTTCTTCACCGGTCTTTGTGTTGACGTCCTTCATAGCTGTTGCACCAGAAGAACCCACTTCCTTATAGGAGGTATCGGCTCCTGAATAAACAGAGCTCCCTGCAGAAAGCGCGGCTGTCTGCATTTCTTATTTCCCACTGTGGGTGCATGGACACAAGTGGGTGACATGAAGCACACCGTGGTACCAATCATCCAAAAGCCTGAGGTGAAGCCAGAGACAGGAGGGAAGCAAGGAAGGAAGAGATAGTAACGGATATATTTATAGTTTATGCAAGGTGGTGAATTATATTTGCCTAACAAGGAATATGGCTCTGAGGAGTTCTCCATTTTTTTGAAATTTTTTTTTGGAGATAAGGATGTGTTATGAAACAGGAGGAGAAAAGAATTGGTCTAAATGAAATAAAGTTGGTTTTTTTTAAATAAAAGCTGTCAGCCACATCTCTTAATGAGATTAGTGTCTGAAGCAATTACTATGTGATTTGTAAAGGCAACAAACACAAAAAAATGTTAAACTAATCCCAAATTAAAAAAGGAGGGGAGGAGGGAGGAAAGAGGGATGGGATGGACACAGAAGCAAAAAGAAGTAAAAGTGAAATGAGGATGAAGAGGAGAGCGTGAGAGACGTAGAGAAAGAGAGAAAATTGACAGGAGGCGTGTATCGCTGTCTCTGGGTGCAGTGAGGAGTATAGGCTGTGGCATCCGCTAGTGGTGCTGCATACTCTCTGTTTGATCAAACACACTTCAAACACCCTCTCTGACTTCCTCTCGCACAGAGTTGGAAGACGAGCGCGTGAGCGTTTTTTCGCCTCTGCTCGCAAGTGTGTGTGTGTGTGAGCGCACGCACGGCGGTGTGTTTGCTGAGGAAAGCGTTATTGATGTTTTGTTTATCTAAAATGGGTCAACCCTAAACAAAACAAGCGCGGCGCCTACAGTGGCTCGCCATGTCGACGGCTGTAAACTGCAGTTTCCTCGCTGCTCCCCAAATCGGTGAATAATGTTGATGAATGACCCTGTGTGTTTTTGTGCAGCTCTGTGGGTGTGTGGTTGGGCCTGTGTGAGCTTATGTATGTACATTACTCCTCCCATTATCACTCCCCTGCCACTCTTTTTCACCTCTATTAAGTTATTCGCCATTAATCACTCCACTACATCTATTTCATTTCATGTCTTCATTCTCTTAGTTTGCCCCCATTGTGGATCTCCTCTGCATTCCTGTGTCTTAAAGAGCTGCGACTCCAGAGAGCTCATTAAAGCCATTAGCAGAGAGGAGTCACAGAATAGTTAGTCTATCTCTCTCTCTCTCTCTCTCAGCTGTCTGCTCTCATATCCCTAACTCGCTCTGTGCAGAAAAAACAATCTTTGACTCATCCGGTTACATTCGGCGTGCCCTTCGGCTCCTATAGGTCGGCCCGTCATGCATGTTGCATTACAGTGCATGCTGCGACTCGCTCCCTTCTTTAATTTTCCTCCATTAAAATCACTCTAACACAGTCATCCTGCCACATGAATGTTTGATTAAGAACATTATTGAAGATTAGATTGATGAATTATTGATCAGCAAGGTGGGATGTCTGTGGGGAGTAGATTAGACACGGGTCAGGAAGCGTGTTTGTGCGACTGTATCTTCTTGTGTGTGTGATCAAGCATGCGTCGTGTGAGATGAAGTTGACAGTGTGCGTGTGTGTGTTTTTATGAGTTTGTGATGAAAAGTGCGTGTGTGTTTTGTCGTTGAGCGTACAGTGGAAAAGATGATAACTCACCAGCCTGCAGCTGCTGGTTAAGTCAGCCAGTCATGATTCTGTTTTATGAAATCATTTCGAATGCTCTCTGATGTTGCAGCAGACACTTTAACCTTACATCAACATGTCAACAGCTCAGCGTAGGCAAAATTAAACCGCTGACCCTTTTTTTCCATCTCCTGAACTAAACAGCAGTGTGTAGGTGTGTGTGTGAGAGGTGCCGGGTTCGAATCCCTGTGAAGCCTCCAATTTGTCACAAGGAAATCGATGTAACAGATTTATTTACAGCAGTTGTGTAATTGTTGGTCAGTTTAGTCTGCTGTGGGTGGAGGCGTGAATAATGTGGTGTTGGATAGGTGTTGGTGGTGAACATGGGGAAGAGCCAGAGAGAGAATGCTGTGATTTCCTGCAGAGCCAGACTATAGAAAAGCATCGGTGTACTGTAGCGTCTGTGATGCCACACTTGGCTCTCTCTGATGGGACATCTCGAAGCCAGGAGCTCAGATCGGACACCATCTTATTCGGGGAAACAGCAGAGAACAGCTGAGCATCATGACCAAACGATATAGCCCGCAACACTGATTAGTCAAACAAAGATTAGATCTCCTGTAATTATTTCTTTTTCCCGCAAGAGCACCAACACATCACAGCTGCCATTTCTCTAACAAGGACCACACCATCAATGAGATGAATGACTTAGGAACAAAACAAAAAGATTGTCAGTGAAGCTTGAACTCTTGTACTTCTTCGGTGTGTCGCTGCGTTGTAGGGAAAGCTTCGGTGGGAATCCGTCATAGCAGCCGGGCACGACGGATCCCCTCAGGACCTTTATGGAGAGTAGGAAGGAGAGGAAGAAATAGGAGAAAGAAATGGGGTGAGCGGGAGGGAAAGAGGAGGAGAGGGTTAGGAGTGTATTTATAGGAATGTTGGAAGTGGCACAGTTGAGGTGTGGTCCTGCTCCTGAAACTCGGCTAATGTCTTCATATAAAGATGCAATGAAATTACCAGTGTATTAAAGGGAAAGCGCAGCTTATTTCAACCCGGTGCATCGGATTTATGGCAATAAATGTGGCTGTTGTGGCTTCACCACTGCCACCTCCACTGTAGATATTCAAGGAAACTACAGGTTTCATAATAAACATGCTTTTTACCTGAATGACTTCAAATTTTTATCTTGAGTTTGACTGAAAATTAGAAAATTAGCCCCTGGAATAGTCATTAAGGCTATAAACTAAGTTTGTATACCATACATCTTCTTAATCTTCTTAATGGAGCAATAACTCAAACAATACTTACCATCAGGACACACATAGAAGTGTAGTAATGAAAAATGTAATTACTTGTGTAAGAATATATTTATATCGAGATACTACATGTTGAGGGAGTATTTCAGCCTGCCAGTGTCTAATGGTTTGTATTTTTTATTCATAACAGTATTTTTTTGTTCTATAATGATGCTGATGATTAGGAGCTCAGAGACACATTCGTTTTCGAGCTGAGCTGTGACTTTCATTACGTTCCACTCTGCATGCACACTGTGTGAAACTTGCTTGATGGGTCCTGGTGCATGGTGCGCGTCAATCAAAAAAAATGACCGTTTTACACCTGGCTGTAAAATGCTCCTTGGGTGGTCAACTAGCAATCAAATTGCACTTATCTTCACAAAAAAATCCACGTGTAAATTCATCCATAATTGTGCCTTTTCTGATGTTTTTTTCATAACGCTGCACTAATAGCCAACTAGGCAGTAAAGTAAAAGAAATGTTTATTTATATGGCAGCAAACATCTGGTAAATCTCAGCTTACATGAAAATGGTGGGTAAATTAAGTGTAAGTAGTTTTTTGTGGTGACAGGATAATAAATCCAAAGACACTCTCTGTTTCCCTCATCCCTGTGAAGAGGAAACAAATAGGCCACGAGTGTCAGTTACTGGTCTTTTATTTAGAAGCCCCCTTTGTCGCCTGGCCCTAAACACGCTCTTACTAAAGCATCTTGGGAGCTACTTAACAAACAAACTCAGAGTCAGTAATGAGGAAGGTGGCTTTCACTCTCAGCAGAGCGTCTCTTTTTCCTCAAACCCAACCTCCTGTTTGCTGATGGCCTTGTTGTGCCTTTGCTGTGTCTCTCGGCTGTGACACCAAATGCCACCGTCTGCATCCAAATTATTTGTGTGTCCCCTCCCCGCTTCCTCCTCCTCTTCCGAAATGTCGGAAAATCTCACATTCTGAGGAGAATATGAATTCGAATGCCTACCAGGAAAATTCTGGGATAATCAAATTCAAATAGCTCTGGGCAACCACTGCGGATCAAATCCTTCCAGGGTAGGTCTTGCTTGCCCGGCGCGCGCCCTGCGGCCACACTCATGGGTGATTTTTAAGGTGTCGTCAGAAGACAGATGCAGTGAGAAGGAAGAACATATAAATGTAAAGTTATTGTTTCTCATTACTTTTAATTGAGAAGAGGCAGGTGCAGAGGAGGCAACGTTTTTGTACCCTCGGTTAAGCACAAATCGAGCTATATGCTTGTCTGATTCAATGATGTGAATTTTCTGCCCCTTTTTGTTCCTGTTTTTTCTAACGACTACTTTTTCCACTGTCATTGTTCAGAGGCGTTTCTGTGATTCCCTCTTCACTTCCATTATATGAGTGTGATAGAGTGAGCACAGTGAGTCTTTTAAAACATCCCCTGTCCTCAATAGTAGTACACTCACTCCTCTGTGAAAACGTGGAAATTATTCACCGCATGGATTTGCTGTGGTTGTGTATTTGCCTGTGTGCACACTGATGAGTGTGTGGAACTGCAGGGAGCACTCGATAAACCCATGACGATTCCATTATACATGCCGATTCATAACTAAATTTACTGCATAATCCAAAACTCTCCCCTCTTTACCATACAGATGCACCATGCAAGATGCAGTGCAGGGCGCAGCTGCATTAGCATCGTGAAAAAAGTGTGGTAAACTTAATGTTAGGATATTTTATAGCAGCAGAAGACCTTCAAAATAAAAGCCTACAGTGACTACACTCTCTTTTGTTTTGGTACTCCTCCCTGCCTCCCACTTATTTATTCATCTATTGACTTTTTTTGTTTTTACTCAATTCCCACGAAACCCATTCAAGTTTTATCGACTCTCTTATCATCGTGGTGATAACAGCAATAAAACAAACAAGACAGAGCTGCAGATTAAAGATTAATTTTGTGAAGGTGCTCCTCAAATGAGGACGCAAAAAAACAAACTAGCAGACAGACAGACATGACTGAACTGGATATCAGACAAACAAAACAACATGTGGAGGAAAATGTCAGAGCAACACGAAGGAATAAACAGATTAAATTAAAACCCTCATAAAGAGACGGAGTCACTGGGACTTTCAAATGGGCTGGTAGTGTTTAGTAAAACTTATTTTATCTTGTCCATATTGTACTTTGTGTACGGAGTGAATTTAAAGGCCCTGATGAACCGGAGATGTGATAAGAGAAAATAACCAATTTCAAAAGAACAAGGAGCTGATGAAACAATCTAATAAAGCAAATATGGAACAAAAAAATAGAAAAGATTTTAAACTGTAAATCCAGCCTGTATCACAGTAACTGCCAGCAGAAACTGGACAGCTCTCAATCTGAAAAAAAATATATATATCTATGTGAATTTATTTATATTCCCAAGAAGCTGACTCTTCAAAACTGAAGAATTTCTCTTGACAGCAGTGACAGGCAAGAGGTCCTCCTTGCATTTTCACCACAGTCGATTTGGTCGGCATATCCGGCGAAAACACAGGTTTTCCTCTCACATCCCTGAAGCACTTTAGCTCCGAACTCTTGCCGTTTTTTTTCCACCAAATGGACAAATCTGAACCGAGGTTGCTTTCTTTGGGGAAGTGAAAAAAAAATCAAAAATCCCAAATCGGTTGACACCATGAGTGTGTGTGTGTGTGTGTCTTGAATGTGTGTGCGTGCATGTGTGCATTTCCCTTCTCCCTGCATCCCCCCACCCCCCATCTGCAGAGGAAAGAACTCTTTGAACTGTGAACCAATGAGCATCACAGCAGCAGAAAGATGTTGCTAGGAGCAATTCCTACATCCAGCTGTGGACCTGTGCATCACACACACACACACACACACACACACATGAAACACACACACTCAGTACACACCCAAAACAAGCGCAAAGTGTTTGTCTTAAGGCCATACTGTCAAGGTGATAGTTTATGGATGCGAGCTCCTTCTCCTCCGCCTCCTCCTCCACCGCTTGTCTCGTCTTCGTCACAGGATAACATGTTATGTATCTGGAACACGTTATCTCCTACTTACATTGCTGCCATTTCTATCCCTCCATCTCTCTTTCTCTCCCTCCATCTCTCCTTTTTTTCTATCTAATGCATAGAGACAGGGTGGATGTATAATTCATACCCCCTCTGCCAGCCGTGCTCCTCTTGGTGTGTGCGTGTGTGTGAGAAATAGAGTGTGTATGCTGCCACCATTACTCGTCAGGCCAAAGAGAGAGACCTCAACCAAGGAAGCAAAGCGGAAAGAACAGGTCATCTGAGTGCATGTATGTGTGTGTCAATGTGCACATGTGTTTTTTTGTTATAAATCATGTATAGGCGTGGGAACACTCACCTGCTGACTTTTCTATATGTTTCATTACGTGGCTCAGAGTTAAAAGAAGCAAGCGTGGGCCCAAACATTTGACGTCTGTTTTCCTTTGGCGTGTTTATTGGTTTCGGGCTTCGTATTTATCTCCGCGTGGCGTGCGCTCCTGCGCCCGCTTATGAAACTGTAAAAGCAGGCCAGCGTTTGCTCTCTGAAGGCAGACATGCTTCTCTGAGCTCGAGTTTCTCTGAAATAGAATTTGGGAGGGCAAGACCCACCTCTCTTCTCCACTCAACCATACACTTACTCATTCCCTCTGGGGAGGAGAGAAGGAGAGAGAACGAGGTACAGGAGTGGGTGGAAAGAGAGAGAGAGAGAGAGAAGGAGAGAAGGGATGAAAGGGGGGCGTGAGGTGCAAAGAAGGGAAGAGGAGAAAAGAGGGAAATGGCCAAAGAAAGACGAAAGTTAAAGAGAGGAAGGTGAGGAAAAAGGAGAGAACGGCTTGGAAAGATTGACTGCTGCACCGTGATGGAATGTATATCAAGTACTGACTTTAAATACCATTTCGAGGTTATACCTTACTTTAGTAAGAAATGCTACTTTACATGCGCTTTCTATACTTGCGAAATCTTATACTTTAAATTACATTTATTTCAATGTTCTAGTGAATGGTTTCTTTGCAGATTAAAGGTTAAGTCTCTCGCCCAAAAAACTATTAAAACCACATCAGCGAGCCACACTGTTGCACTGGGTGATGGGTTCATTCATTACCATGAGCATGGGCACTGTAGTTTATTTTGGAATACCAAATATGTATTAAAACGTGGCAGAAAATAGTTCCCCAATAAATGCATTATTTACTCCGGGTTTGAGCAACTTTTCCTTAAAAACTGCAGCGGCCAGCTGTTTTTTTTTTTTTTTAGAAGCCAGTTAGCATTTATTAAAAAATGAAACTGTATATTTGTGACTTGTCTTCAAAATTTTATGTCATCATTAGGAAACAATGGACTCAGGGCTGAGAGCCGCAGGGTAGGGAAGTCAAAGGACTGATGGACGATTTGTTGACAGCAGGAAAAATGTAGCAGAACAAGAGTATTATCCTTTAATTCTCTTTGTAAATATGACACATTACTATGTATAAATCACCAAATATTTTATGAATTAGATAAAACACTTCTATAAATAATAATATGAATTATTAACCACCTTGAGCAGCTGCACTATTAAAATGTTTACATGTTAATGCACCAGTAAAGCGAATCTAGTGATATAATAGATGCTATAAACTCCATTCTGCAAGCACTTCTTTACTTAACTTAAGTAAAGGATGTGTGTACTTTTTCTAACAGCTGCTGATGCAGATATAGAAAGAGAAGAAATAAATGGAGAGAGGGAGAGAACACAGGGGACGTATAGGTGCAGAGAGCAAAGTAATGGAGAGGACATGTAGAGCAACAGAAAAAAAAAAAGGATGGAGATGGAAAAGAGAAGACTATAAGCCACCAAAAGCATGTAGAGGAAACAAGATAAGAGCAGGAGAGAGTGAGGCTGAAAGCGCAAGAATACTTGTACTGGTGGAGAGGCGGAGGGGTGGCGGAGGGGTGGCAAAGAGCAAAAGGGAAGCATTATAGGCACAAGCCCAGATGAGAACATGCAGGGACAAAAAGAGAAACAGAGAGAGGGTGAGGAAGGGAGGGAGAATCAACTCTTCTCCCTCTAATGGGTGAGTGAGCATTGGGAACAGTCAGCTGAGTCAATGTCAGGAGGCAAACTAAACGAGAGCAGAGCTTTACATGCACAGTTTAGGCCGCTGCCGCCACGGCTGTAGACAGAAGGCGCGCTAATGGACAGCAAGCAGAGCGGTGAGGAAAGATAGAGGAGGTAGAGAAGAGACTTAGAGAGATGTTTCAATTGAAATGGAGGCGAGAGTTTTAAAAAAAAAAGTGCCTTAATGCTCTTTACTGTATGTCTTAGTGTAGCTGGATTCCGTGATGGAGTCGGGCGGGCTCGCTATGTGATAAATTGCAAACAGAGCAGGAAGAAGAAATACACATGGGAGATGCTTTGATTAAAAAAGTCTCAAAACTCATTTAGGGTAACTTACTGCTGCCGCTGTAGCTCTGTTTAATAGATGGCAGGCGGGGAGGAGAGGAGAGGAGAGAAGGGGAGAGGAGAGGGAAAGTTACATCAAAGTACCGTTAGTGATAGAAATGCATTAGATATAAGCACTGCCCTGATGTTTGGAATTTCAAAGCTTCCACGTTTTTTTTCGCTTCCTATCCTGGGATCCTCGGTGTTTTTATTACTTTGAGGGTGTTTTCCACTAAGGAGAGCGTGTGACCGAGGCTGATTCTACTCAATACAGCAAACAACACATGCTGCTACAAGCACCTAGCTTCTCTGTTTAATGGACAGCAAAGCGAGGAAGGACGGAAGTGGGATGAAAGTGTCTCCGAGCTAATTTATTGTTTTGCACTGGCTGAGGCGCTCACTTCAATGGGCAGGAAGCAGAGAGGAAGAGAAAGGGGAAAAACTACACAACATATTACTGAGTTCTTATTAAAAGTAGCAGTAGATGACATGATCTTCACCTTAGTAGATGTCATCTTGATTATTTTGTAGAAAACTGTGTCTGTCTAAAGATATTGTAAAATGCCTCAAGTAAGATGAACATAGTGGATTTAACTCTTGGCTTGGAGGCTGGTTATGAGATTAAGTGACTATTATTGCTGTTAACATTTGGAAACAAGCGCAAAATATAAGTGGCAAAACAGAAAGTCAGTGTTAGGATTGAAGCTTTTGCTCTCCAAGTTCAAGTCAGAGCGACTGAGCGATGTCAAGTTAAAGGTCCTTTTCAAAAAAAAAGTGTTCAGAAGCAGAACTGAACTCATCTTTCCGGTCTCGAAGTAATTCCGTATTACCGAGGCGATGGCTGTTATTAAGTTTGTTTGTTTTTTCCCTTGCAAAAAAGGGACGAACAGGTGTTCATACTCATGCAAATTCGAAACACATTACTCAAACATTAATGGTGCGGTCCTCACAGACATTACTAGTGCCACGTGACCATGTTTTTGAGAGCTGATAGCACAACAACAGCTGCTATTAACCCCTGTTTATCCCGCTCTGTGTATTGTGTACAGTATTCCTATGGTGGAACACACTACCTGGCTCAATGTTTTTCTGTGTAGTCATTTGAATAAACATATTAACATAGGAATTTGCATCATATAAGCAGAATATTAGTGGCAATACTAAATAATGTCTTATTTTAACGGAGAAACCTTCTTTTCATGGCGGAGCCTCAAGATTAGATAATAAAAGCAGAGCCCCCCGATCATGTCAGTTGATAATGTGCTTCAGTGATGCATATTCTCATCATCCTCAAATAAAGTAACAATAAATCAAAGTGCCACAAACCAATTTCCACATAGTGACCTTTTTTGGAGGCCCCAGGGGCTTTGGGGCACTTGCCCACTTCGCCTAATTGGTAATCCAGCCCCGGGGCTAGCAGATGTGTATTACCAGCGCACAAATTCAGGACCATCATACATTTTATCACAGTCACTGACACACAATGACAAATGTACATCATTTACAACAGCGAAAAATCTTTACAAGGACCTCGAACGAATTTCCACCGTGAATGGCAGCTTGATCAGTTAAGCAGCTGCAGCTTTTGTTGCTAAATTTTTACTGGTTCAAGTTTCTCTCAAGTCTTTAGCTAATCTCAAGCAATTCAAGTTTCAAGTCTTAATTTTTGTCTCCTCCTCCTCCGTCAGCCAGTATAACACAAAAGAGACTTTGCTGCTAACTGCACCTTGTTGCAGAATAAAGCCAAACATCTTCCCTAACAATTCCTCTCGGAATAAGGGAGCACCACGCCACGAAAAGAAAAACACAATATCAACAACAGCAAACATCTGTACACTTATCTCAGCTCTCTGTGTACCTGGCAAGATGCAGGTGAGGATAAAAGAGAGAAATATCCATGGAGAGATGCATCAAAGAGCCAAAAAAAAAGTGTCCCCCCGCCAGTTTAGAGTTTCCTTGTCAATGTAACTAAATAGCTCTCTATTTAATGGACAGCAAACAGAGGGAAGAGGGAAGAAAAGATACATCGAAATAGGGATGGATATTGAAAAATGATACCTTGTACTGTGCCGCTCGCTCTACAGCAGCTCTCTCTGTCAGGGAAAGTAAGCACACGGTGTGAGAGGGAGATACACAGCAGATGCTTAAAAAGTGTCTCCAAGTCAATTTAGTGTTCCCATGCCACTGTAACTAAATAGCTCTCTATTTTATTGACAAAAAAGTGTAGGAGAGAGGAGAGAGTGAGAGAACGATGCAAGAGTGATAAGTCGAATGAAAAACGAGTTGCTGGAGACGTAGGGATCCTCTCAACCTCATTTGTGAGCTCTGGTATTTACTGCTATCAGATGAGGATTAGAGGCAGATCACAGAGGCAAGACGTTTTATCTCATTCACTCGCTGAGTATTATTAAATCATCATGTGTGGAGAAAGCTTCTATCTTTCCAGTTTGACATTTTCCGACGACTAATTAGGTTGTTTAAAGCAGCACGTCATGTCCAATACATCTTCATGTCTAGTTTGAAGCAAGAACAGGAGTTTTTTTTTTTTTTTTTAACATATTAGCTGTATATTTCAGTTTAATGTCAGTATGTGGGCAGCTGTGTGATGACAGTGTTGGAAATGTGTGTGTGTGGATGTTCAATTAGTGATCTGAGCAGAAACATGTGGGAGTTTCAACACAGTTGTCGCCCGTTAAAAACAGAAATGTGCAATTTTCTACCACATTGAACACACATTAATCATTTCAGCATACATTGAATTTATTGTATGACTGTGGAGACGTATTCGTGTCAAGGTAACAGTGGGAAACAGAGAGGTGACAGGTCTTTTACAGCTTTATTTTACAGGTCTGTTAGTTGTAAATACGTCTTCCGGACGGATCTATGTAATGTGTCAAATGAAAGAAGTAAGTGTTCATTTACTGTTCATTTATTGACCTGCTGTTTTAGGTGTCACGAGCAGTTAATGTGAATTAAATTGTTGGAGTAGTAGCAGTTAAATACTGTCTACTTCCTCTACAATTCTACTGTGTACTATATCTGTACTACAAAGTTCTTTCCAGGAAAGATACACTGAAATTGCTGGAAAATTATGAACGCCACGTTACCGATTACAGAGCTGGTTGTTTGAGGGTTAAAATTATTGTGCATATAGAACTGCATCTGTTAAATTATGCATACAATTACCTGGCAGTTGACTGATGTGAAGCAATTATGTTTGCTTTTTCAGGCGCTATCAACGCTCTCTTGAAAATAACATAATGCACCGACGCCATAGATTAGGATTCACGTTCCCATATGGTTATTTTTAGGCAACAGAACTCAAGTCAAAGATCACGGTTTGAGTTAAACGTTGATAAAAGAACTCTTTCAACATTTGCATAAACATAACTACAAAATGATTATCATTTCATTAAGCATTTCCTCGCTATGATATAGAATGTAGTTCAGGTGGCACTGCACTCTCATCAAAACATATTTTTATATTTACTTCTGAAAAGTAATATCTCACATGTCTTGGAGGTGTACTCCAGCATTCTCTCAGTCTCCCTTGTACTCTTATATAGTTCTTTTCAGGATATTATTATATTGGACAATAAACATAACCAACCTGACAGCTGTATGACTCCAGAGTCGGTTGTATGAGAGTAAAAAATATAGTGCATGGTCCACGTGGCACCCATACTATTACTATATGGTATATTTATTATATTGAACAAAGGCTGACGTAAGGCATCTTGTGTTTTAGAAAAATGTGAGGGATGCCAAGGCCAGAACAGAATTTAGAAGTTGGAAACAGCTACAGTAACTCCCACATGACGTGAACTTGACATTAGTAGTCATGGTAATGTGGATACGCCGGGATAGGAGTTGACAGAGAATTGGTCTGTTCTTCTAAAAATTCAGTTGGTGTTTTTTTGTTTCTTTTAGAAGGACTCTGCGGGGCTGTTTGATGTATTTACTCGACTATGGAATCAATAAAACAAAACAAACATACACTCTATAGCTGTGATTATATTAGAAACCACTAGAGCACATCTGCAGTGCAGCAAGGTTACCAAGTTCAAACCAGCCTGATCCTGTCAGTCGTTTGCTCCTCTCTAACGCACACGTAAGGAGGAGGGGAGGAAAATTAGTCAATGAAAGTAGTCACAGGAGAACGCAACATGCTGGTTTGGGAGTGATGTGGTGTGAGATAAATGGAAGAGGTGCGAGGAAAGGGGGCAGGGAGGGGAGGGGAGAGGAGGGGGTGAACTGGGTAGGGAAGCGAGTGGGGGGAAGACAACAGAGGAAGAAGGGAATCCATGCATCGCTCCGCTGGGAGCCACAGCTCCAGTCTTCCTCCAGACCTTCAAGTCAGAGCCGTCTACAACTACAGAGAAAACACTGCCTCACCCCTCCGACACACACCCCTCACATCTCTGCCCCCACCTCTGTCTCTCAGCACCCCCAGAACAGCTGTCAGCTACCTCTGGACCCCTCGGGAGGGGTGTGTGCACTTGTAACTACATGTCATGCATCTGCAGTGTGTGAATGCATGCATGGGCATCTGTGAGTGTGAGTGTGTGTGCTCGTATGTGTGTGCAGTTAGATTAATAAGGGAATAAGGGCTCATTATTTTTGTTTTTTACATTCATTTAAATCCCAGAATATGCAGTGTTTATGTTTGAATTTTAAAAACTTACAGGAAATCACTCTTTAAAAGCAATAAAAACCAGAAATCTGGGCGAAAATTTGATTTTAGAAATACTTTTTGCAGCGCAAACATTTAACCATTTCAGATATTTCCCTCATTTTGAGTGACGATCGTGCATAATCAGCAGCTCATTTGCATTTGCTTACCATTTTTCGTTTAAAAACCTTCTACTCTGAGATGCATAGAGACACAAAGAAAGTGTGAAAATCCATAAAAACGCACTCCTACATTTTAAAAATGTGTATTTTTATGGTGAAAATTGGTCAGAACACAGAAATATGCGCCTAAGTGTCTAAAAATGCAAATGAGAGTCTGTGTGTCAGTGTGTGTTACATTATGGAAGACGATGCAACTGTGTGTGTGTGTGTGTGTACAACATATGCATCATATAAGTGGTTAACAAGGTATTAGTGGCCTTACCATGCTTTCTGTCACTTAGTGTCTTGTTAGAGGCTGTTGTAACTCTGCTAAACTAAATCAATACACAATAGCTTTTTGCCTAACAACATATGCATGCACACCAACACACACACGCTGTGAGAGAAATCGCCCAGTCAGCGACAACGTCCAATCAAGAGCTGTTTAAGAAGATCGAGAGAGCTGTTTAGGAGATGTGTGTGTGCGTGTGTGTGTGCTGCTTCAGAGAACAAGAAAAGCATTTAAAGAGGTGTTGCTCCTGTTAACGAATGGCACTGCTTGAATTCACATGCTGCTAATTCATCAATAACCTCTTAGTTTAGCTGCCAATATGCGCATGTGTGTGTGTACGTGTTTGTATATATATATATAGATGTTCTAGATGTTCGTTAGCTTCAAACTAGAGTCCAAGTATTTTGCATTCCAAAAACATACATAAGCATCATTTAAGTAAGGACTACAGATATATTTAGCCTAGTTAAAAGTTCTTACACTCTACGCGGCTTCACTTTAATATACTTTGAACTTCTCCGAGTCATATTTTACCCCAAATCCTGCAATTTGTGCAATAAATCCTCCCTTCATAAAGGTCAGTTTTGCTGAAACTGATTTAGAAGAGGTGTTGATTCAACTAATTCTAGTTTCAAATTATTCTGTCTACCCTATTTATATCAATGAGGTTAGGCCAAACAACAGAAACACCTCTCATATCTCACATAATGTTTCCAATGATTATAAAACAGGTTATCTGTAAAAAAAAAAAAAAAAAAAAAAGCGAGGACTGTTTCACCAGTGTTGACAGGTAGCGTTCGTAGGGCGCCGGTGCAGAGAGCAATTAAAAATGCATACTCTGCTATTTATGGAGCTGAAATTTCAGTGTTATGCAAGGGTGGACCACATGGTACTTTATAACCCGTCCCACCATAATACCCAAGTGTGTTTCTCTGAGTGTGTGTGTGTATGTAGGAAGGAGAGACTGAATGTGTGTGCAGCAGAATGTGTGTGTGTGTGTGTGTGATGAGCATTTGACTGCTAAAGACCTAAAAAGCCAAGAATCAATACTGCTAATGAGAGTCTTAGAGCCGAGAGAGGAGGGATAGAAAACCTCTCACCCTGTTCTTTCAATTTGTCTTTCCCTCCTCCTTTCCCACCTTCTTACCTCCCCTCTTTCCCTCTTCCTCCTCCTCTTCCTCTCTCTGTATATCTCAGTCCATATATTTCTTTGCTGTTGTTCCACCTTGCACCATTTTGTTGTTGCCTTCTCTCCTCGCTCCCTCTTTTCTCTCCATTCCCTCCATTTCTTGGGCCTACAAGTAGGCGTCAGGTGGCAGTAAACCATGCCATCATCTCCTCCTCTCAAATGCACTATGCTCTGCTCCTTCACTCTGACAAATTGAATATTCCCTCTAAACACTTTTTCCAGGAGCGGAGGCATCTCATGTTCTGGTTCCACGGATCCGCAAACTTAACGTCAGGTCCCCCCCCACACCACTAGACTCACAAACTGCCTTTTATGTGCACAAGACGTATCCCGCAGCGTCAAGATCCACACGCCTTAAAGTGGGTTTGCAAGTTTTAGCCCCTTATCCCTCCCTAAGACTTTACATATTTGCAGGCAGATTATTATCTATTCAGATTATTTTGTGTTTTGACAACAGTTCCAGATTGCCATTGATTTGCATTCATTTCCGTGCACCACAACAGATCAATTAACTCTGGGAACTTGCTCGTGTGTTCATGATCCATCACAGTGAACGTCAAGCCTGCCTGAATTTTTGTCCATGTTATATTAACAGTGCATGTTAATGTAGTTTTTAAGCGCCAGCTGAGTCCAAAAAGTCTGCAAAGCGTCACGACAACAGTGGTGGAACAAGTATTTATAGGCCCCATTTCACCTAAATTGCGACATCCAAGCTGCGATTGGCAACGTGGTGAGATCATTTCCTCTTGCTCACTTTGACAAGTTTGGACTAATCAAAACACATGGCGGTGTAATCGCGACATATGCGCAAACATGAGAGTGTAGTTCCCACAAATTTGATGGTGACACTGCCACAATTTGTGGCGTGAACGCGAATTATAAGTAGCTACACAAATCTGGGAGTTTGACATACTTAAAAAAATTGGGGAACTGGGGACTTGGCCTGGGTGTACCCCGCCACTTGCCCAATGCCAGCTGGGATTGGCTTCAGCCCCCCGTGACTCTGATAAGGATGAGCGGATGAGCGGTCCATGTTTTGGATCAAACTCCAAAAACACTGCCTCCTACATTTCCCATAATGCATCTCGAAAGAATCTTTCGTTAGACTCTTGTTGCTTGGTATAAAAGTTTGTAGTCTCCAAGACAAAACTGAGATTATTCGAGTGATGTCACTTGAAATCTGTGCTTCTTAAATAATTTTATATGCAGTTTGGTAGGTTCATCTTTATATTCAGTCATATATTATGAGCTGATAACATGTTTTCTATGTAAAATCAAAGTTCTGAGTAACTACAGCTGTAGTGAAATGATTTATATTGTTATAAATAGGCAAAAACATCCACATCAGTCAGTGTGGTCCTTTAAGAAAAAACACTACCAGTCTAATAAAGAAGTTACAGAGTTGCTGATTAACACAGTCAGATGAAAAAGAAGGCGGGGGTGGAGAAATGATAGTTTAGAGACTGGGTTGCACAGAGGTGAGGTGCGTATGATAAATGGCTGACTAGGCACAGCATCGTTTAGAGTTATTAATAAAACACAGACGCTGTATCGATCCGTGACACAGGCGGGGGCTCAGCGCCGGCAGATATGCTCTCTCCGATATAGATTTACATATGGCCCCTGTTCTCCCGTATGGATTTAGTGGCAAAGCTCAGAGTGTTTCTAAGCTTTTGACTGATTACGCCTGTCCAACCTGCTAAAGGTGGGAGAAGAGATAGAAAAGAAAAAGGGAGGATGAGAAAAATATGTATTTACTTTACATGAAGGGAGGGAGGGAGAGGGCAGAAGGGAGATGCCCTCCCATTCCCAAATCAACTCTGTGCATGTGGAGAGCTAAGCGGACCAGACAGGTGTCAGCAGCACGGTGAAGTCTCTCTCCCAGTGAAGCTATCAAGGGGTAGAGCTGTCGGCATTCAGCTAAAACTTCTAATCATTTCCTCTGACTCCCCCAACTTACAGCCCGTCGTCCCTATTCATCATCCTCCACGAGACGTCTCGGAAAGAAGTTCTTAATTTACTGTGATTATGACACTGTTTGCATATAGATTGCTGGTAACGATTGAAGCTGTAATTTGGAGGGAGGAGAAAACGAGATGAGGGAGGGTTGCTTTTTTTTTTTGCCTTTGTCTTGAGGAAGAAGAAGAAGAAGATCCCACGGCTTAAGTTCTTCACTACTTTCACACACACCAACATAAGCACACACGCGCACATGCACGCCCGTCTTCTTTCTCTCATGAAGGCACGTGCAGGGGTCCAGGGATCACCCAGAATGCTTTGCCCTGCATTGTTTAGCAGTTCCTTTCAGTGCATTAGAGGGGGGTGAGAGGCTCTTCTTTGCCAAGAGATGGGTCAGGCCCTTTCACTGCCAGCATCCTTCTTTCACCCAGGCCTCTGTCTCCCAGGGCAACTCTCTTTCTTGTCCTCTGCATGTGTGTGTATCTCTGAATATGTGTGTGTACATGTGTGTGTGTGAGGAAGAGCGCAAGTGAAAGAGGAACATGAAAGGGAAAAAGCAGGCTCGATGACTCGCTGCCAAACCTTCTCCAATTTCCCCCTCCACGACTAATCTGATTGGCTCCTCTGATGCTCCGACGGTGAAAGGAGAGCAGGATTGGATGATGCCGGCAGGAATTGAGCAGACACTGGGCCGAACTTGGCTGGGAATGTTTGGGATGAGGCAGGAATTTGCGCAAATATACCCCTATAGGACTCTTTCGGGGAATCATTATGTGTATGTTGATGTGTCTGTATGGTGCGTATGCTTCAAGCATCCCTTCAAGGGCCTAATTTGTGTTTATGTGGGTCTGCATTTGCAGTTTCACATGAGCATCCTTCTGGATTGAAGGGCAGAGGATGCTTTGGATTTTGGAGAGGATGGAGGGGGGGATAAAAGGCAGAGAGGCCAGGGGAGAGAATGAGAAAGCTCTATCTCCGTTCACCCGATTTAGGATTACCAAGAAAAGCAGGGGGGCTGTCGGAAAGAGGGGGAGGTGGAATGACAGTGAGAGAGAGAAAGGGAGAAGCACATGGAATTAGAGATGTGGTGAGAAACAATGAGGCCCGAGCGAATCAGACTGAGCAAACCAAATCCAGAGGGGGGTGTTGGGAATCTGAATCGGGTTATTCCACAGGTACATTTACAAGATTGTGACCAGGTAGAAAACCTGGAGCTCCGTTTACTCTTGCTTTGGCCATCCGTAGTAGTAAAACACAAAGTAAACCAAAGTATTGGACAAATAAAACGTTTGACCTGATAGTGGATTAGATGGACAGTTAAAGGATCACCAAAGTTATTACAATCCATCCCAAGGTAAACTTAAATGTCATGTCAGTCCACCCAAATGTTATCAAGCCATCGCAGTGAGAACCACAAATGTCAACCTGATTGCAGCACTAGCACTAAAACTCACCAAAATCAGTAGGATTAATCCTCTGGGGACCATGAATGTATGCACAAAGATTTCCTTGCCAATACATCAATTAGATTTAGAGATGTTGCACTGAATAATTACAAAAATTTGGACCTTCTACTGGTGCTAGATGAAAAGTCACACAGGATCACATTGCCAGCCCTACATCGCTGTAGTGTTGCTAAAATGTGTGTGGAAACCTGCACAAGTCATCGTTGAACATCTCATCCTTAAACCCTTACCACTATTGAGTTGCTCAAACAGCCTCCGCTCTTCTGTGGAGTCTTTCTGCGATGAGATTCAGCTACAAGAGTGTTAGTGAGGTTGAGCAGTGATGTTGAGAAATAAGCCCTGGATCTCAGTCAGCTTTCCAGTGTATCGCAAAGGTTTAATGGCAGACCAGTGCAGTACTTAGTTCGTGGACCTGGGGAGCATTACCATGTTGAAACAGGAAAGAGCCTTCCCCAAACTGTTGTAACAAAGCTGGAAGCGCGCTATTGTCTAATATATCATCACATGCTGTTATCTTAATGGGAACTGCTAGCCCATGCTGTGAAAAACAGCTTCTGTACACAAGAGGCGTCCACATACTTTTGACCATACAGTGTAAAAGCTTCCATTAGAGGGCCCACACTCTACATTAGGAATTTACCTTAGTGATTTGGTGTACATGAATAATTGCAGCAAAGTAAACAGTCATTAACGCTGACACGCTGCACTACACAGAATGAGCAACTAAACGTTTCACACAGCAAACAGTCCAAATCCGAACAAGCAATACAAAAGCAAGACACGGATAAACTGAATGAGAGAGTAAATGAGTGGGAGAAAGAGAGAAAAAGGGGGGAGGGGGATAAAACGGCAGAAAGGTGATGAGAAATAAAAAGAGAGGAGAGGATAAAGGAAAAAAAGGAGGTGAGAAGCAAATGAATAAATAAAAGAGACACGCTCGCCAATTCGGCGGAAGAAAGGAGCAAGGATTAGGAGGTGTACAGATGCGGAAAAAGAGAGTGGGAGAGAGAAAGAGAGAGATGGAGGGAGAAGTGGGGGGAAGGAAATGAGAGAAACAAAGACCTCACAGTGTTAGGAGTGCTGCTGGGCATCCTCAGAGGAAAACAGAGCAGACTCCTTTGTAGTTGGAGAGGAAGCTCCAGGTCTTCATGGATGTGAGCATTAGCCGGTCCTTGAATTAGTGGCTCCCAAAGGTCCCTCTTCCTCTCTCTCTCTGTAGCCCCGCATCTATCACTTACTCCATCTTTCCAGCTCTCTAAAGTCATCTATTTCTATCAGTTTATCTCTCTGGCTCTTCACCTTTCTCTACATATCATCACCTCTTTCACTCGGTATTTCTCTTTCTGGATCTTCCACATAAACTTTATTTCTACCATACTCACGCACGCAGCAAAAATACCAAAATAGAAAACATTTGTGCACACAGAGTGATGCACAAGTTACACAAGCATACAGTATGCGCACACACACACACACAAACACAATAGTGTTTTTTTTTCTCTCACAGGCTTTCTCTCACACTTAAATAGGCTTTCCAAACCTGGCTTCCTTAGCGGGCTCCCAGGTGCAGAACTCAGCATCAAAACAGATTCCCTCTTCTTCTTCTTCTTCTTCTTCTTCTTCTTCTTCATCTGTTTTACTTCCTCTCCTTTCTTTATCTGGCAGAAGCTGAAACTAAAAATCCACAAACTGAAACTGACAAATTACTCACAGCAAGCTCTGCCTGTTCTCTGTGCTGCCTTTTTTTCTTCTTCTTCTTCTCTCGCTATTTCTCCTTTCTTTGTCTCTTTCCGTCATGCTTATTTTTTTCTCATCTTCCTCTTTCTCTTCCCCTTATATTCGGTACAGGTGAAACTCGAATCATTTAATGTGCATATCGAGCTTTGCTTTATTAAAAATTGTCTCTTGGTGTTTCATTTGGGGGGAAAGCTTTAGAAAAGTTCTCAGACATTTTTTTTTCTCAAATATATATAGTATATATTTTTCTAGCTTTACTGTGAGGGTTCTCAGGGATCTTTTGTTTTAAACTAAGCGATCACAACCAATCAGGAACATCAGTAAATTTAGAATAATTTGACCATAAAGGAATAATTTGACATTTTAGGAAATGCACTTATTTGCATTCTTGCCAATAGTTAGATGTCTGTGTGCTTCGTGTTGAGCTGGAGCCAGTTAGCTTAGCATAAAGGCCACAAGCAAGGGGAAACACCTAGTTCGGCTCTATGGCTGCTAACGCCTCTAAAGCTGGCTAATTAAGATATTATATCTTGTTCGTTGAATTCATATACAAACGCAAAAATGACAGTTTGTTGATTTAGAGTGGCTTACAAATGTAATTATGTTGTGAACAGTTTATCCATGTCCAGTATTGGTGATAGTTTCAGCATCATTCACCATAAAATCACTAATTGTCACTTTTACATTTCTGTTTTTGTACAGATTAAACAAACAAGAGAAAACTTGTTCATTAGTGAGCTTTAGCAGTGCTGGTAAGCCTATTTTTCAACTTTGAACAAAACCAGGCTAGCTCTGTTCCCCAGCTTCCAATCTTTATGCTAAACTAAGCTAATTGCCTCCGGCTTCATACACAAGAGTATCAATCATCTCAACTCACTTCCGACAAGAATAAGTGTATTTGCATGTCTGATGGCCTTCGGTCTCGAGTTCAGGGTTCGGTTAATAGCTTCGCAATGACCTAACTTCAAAAGGGGTTACCGCAGCTTGATTGTTTCTGTGGTTTTTCATGGACTTTTAGTAAGATTTTAATCAGAAACTTACTGCAAATCAAGGCTGAGCTGGCAGTTTTAGTCACCAGAGAGGTGAGCGCTGATGGTGGATTTAATTATTGACACGGATGATTCAGTCCGTTGAACTTAGATGGAGAATTTGGTGTTTGGCTTTGTTCTCATCTGAGCTGAGTCCTTTTTACTACCAATGTATTATGCCATGTGCAAACAATCAGCCCTGTAGGTCAACTGTAGACGGTAATACTCCATTTGGTTAGTCCGCCTACACATAGTTTAGTATCATTTCAACTGTAATATGAACAAACCCTAACCAGCATGTTTTCTGTGCCTAAGCCTAATTAAACATAACCGCAGTGGTGTTCTATCTATCTATATCAGAAATCAGCTTTATTTCTAAAGTGTTTGAGCCGTTTAATCACATTTAATAATGTTTGGAAATGTTACAAATACTCTAGAAAGTATAGACAGACTGTCCGAAATAAGTGTTACCCTGCAGACGTACACATTTCTGATCGCTATGCATTTTCTGTGAAGCCTGTCGACAGGTAACACTGAGATGGTGGATATCTGAGACACTTGTTCTGGGAGAAAATGTTCCACCAGTCGATGCTGTGTGTATTTTTCTCAGGACAGCTGGCATATTGAATGGAAGCCTCTCCACAAATCTCCAGCCCCCTCAACCCTCACACGCCTCCTCCTGCTCCCTTTCGCTCCTTTGGCTGCATCCTTCGCCCCCCCCTCCCATCCTCCCCTTTCTGCCATTCAACAGTTGGCACGGAGACAAGAAGCGAGAGGAGATTGTGTGTGTGTGTGGAGGAGGGGGAGCTGGTGGAGGAATTTTAGAGAAAGAAAGCATATCGGTTGCACCTACAGAGAGCGCCGAGGGGCAGCGGGGGCAGAAATGGGGTTGTTAGTGAGGGGTTACAGCTGGAAAGTGTGCAGGAGCCACTGAGCCGGAACAGTAGACGATAAGGGCACGCTCGTTCTGATGAAGAGCTCCCTGTTGAGTTATCAGTCCGTGAGGGGTCTGGTTTTGGGGTTTTGTTTGTGTGCTCCTTGGATGCTGATGTGTATATGTGTGAAAGTTGTCCCTATCTTGAGTTTGTGAGTGTGTCTGCGTGCGGGCACAGTCGGGGATCTTGTGTGTAGTGGCTCGCTCAGGCAGTTTGTGCTCATGTGTATTTGTTTGCGTGTATTCTTGCATGTGTGCAAGTCTACGTGTCATAAATCTCACGTGCGTGTCTGTCAAATGTCTGTGTGTGTTTGTGTGCATGTGTGTGTGGCCTCCTCCACATCTGTTTATCTCATTGTATCAGTCCCAACAGTAAGGGCATGTCTTCAGTGAGTCCCAGTCTGCCCATATGTCTGCCGTGATCCGTGAATAACTCTGCCTGCCAGTCTCAGACAGGGCCGGCCCTCTGCTCCACACTGCACTGCTCTCTGACACACACACACACACACACACACACACACGCTAATTCTTACCCCAGTCTTATTTATGCGCACAGGTATTCACACTTCCTCTGATGCGTGCACTCATACACCCACTCACACACACAGGTAGATAATTGAAGCAGGAGCACTCACAAAAGCACACACCTACTACACACACCTGTGCACATAAAAAAAAATCCAATCGCTCACAGATGGGTAATTGATGCAGGAACAGGCAAATATACACATGAAAGCCTCACATACGCATGGCAGCCCCTCAGCATCACTCTCATTTCCTCCAGGTTAGAGGACACTCTGGTTTTTGACATTGAACACAACAGAGGCAGGTAGTTTATACGCTTTAATAAAGTCAGATAATAAGGGGTAGGGTAAATAAGGGTAAGGTTAATAGGCTCCGGGGCGAGAAGCGGTGTTAGAACACAGAGCTGAAAAAGCGAAGAGAGCCAGGTTCAGACAGATCAAAGTCTTACATCAAGATTACTCCTCTTGGAAAATAAACCACAACAAATTGGCGGCAGCCGAGGACTTCTCTCTGATTCTAACTATGATAGCATCAATTAGCACTTCAAAGCGGCATAAGGGTTTTCTCCAGCTATCTTTAGATGCCAGTAGGCGTCTTTCTGCCTTTCTGTCAATAACACTCAAAGTTCCTGTGTAGAGGGGGAGTTTGTTGGTGAATCAGCGGGGAGATGTTTCCAGTAGAATCTGTAGAGGTCAGCATCACCTTCGTAATTGGCTTCATTATAAAGATGAACAGAGTCGCTCGTCCAAAATATCACGACAGACAGAGAGAGAAAAAAAAGAAAAAGAAATACAGGCAAAAAGTTGGCAGAATAAATTGGTGCAGAGATGAATGTGCGTGCGTGGGACTGTGTGTTGTTTTTTCTGTTGTGTGTTCTGAACGTCAGGCTGTTCTCGGCACAGTTGCGAGGAGGAGATGTTATGATGATGATGATGATGTGCACAAATTCATCAAGGATTTACATCATTCTGACAGCACACTCAGTGTTTTAGAATCAGAAAAATCATCATCATCATCATCAAACAGCACCACAAATTATCTCAGTCATCAGCGTTGTTACATTCGACTCCAGACTGGAGCTCTGTGCTCAGGATTGCCGCGTCCCGTGCGGTAGGAGGGCAGCATGACCCTAATATTTCGGCCTAGACGCTCTGATTGCAGCTGATTGAGATGAGATTGCAATAAAGCAGTGCAGGCTATGGAAGCCTTATGATTTCTTCTTGCGCTTTGTCAGCTGTACAGATTGAGCCGCCGTTCATTATCATGGAGAGGCTGTCGACTGTTTGGGGAATCCGGGGGGAGGCTGGAGGGAGGAGACAAGGAGAGGAAAGGAAGGAGGGGGTGGAAGGAGGGGGCAAATCAAAGCAAAGTTTGGTAAACTTTCCTGAAGGTCGTCCGAGAGCGTGGCTGGGACGGGCCCAGGGGAGGGCCAATCAAAGGCGGCTTTGTCAACCAATCAAACGGCAGGCACCGTATCATCTTCAATCGACAAAATGCGCCTGCAGAATAAAAGAAAGGAAATGCAAGTGAGCGCGCTTCACTCTCTCAGAAGGTGGGTACAGAGAGATCCTAACCTTTATATCTATATACTTTATCAGCGACTTGAGCGCATTTGACCTCCACGGCTATTAACAGGCATTTCTGACACACACACACGATGCAACACACATACAAATGCACTCTGTCCCTGTCTTTGTTTTTCTCTTCACAAGCACACATAGTAGGAAATTTTACGCTCCTTCTCACACACATGTACACACACACACAGAAAAACACACACACACACACACTGTTCGGTGCTATGGGGCTGTTTACATAAGGCCTTGCCCTGGGAAAGCACTGTCATGCTGCCAATGCTGCCAGCAGCGAAAGAGCGAGTGAAAGAGATGGAGAGTGTGGAGGGGAGGGAGATGGCGGGTGATGGAAGATAGAGCTTTGCCAGTCTGATGTGCTCACCGCCTGGGGGACCAGCGGTCACTCAGAATGAGGGATGAGGATGGACGGAGAGAGAGGGATACAGAAAAAAGGAATAGGAGATGAAAGGAGAAGTGTAGTCGAAGAAAATCTAAGCAAGAGAAGGACGGATTTGGATGGATGAGGAGATACACAAGGGGGGGGGGGAGAGTGAGGAGAGAGATAGATTTAAGCGGAGTGAAGCAGGCCAAACTAAGCAGGGCAGAAGAATGGACCGACAAGCAGAGAACAAAGGAGGTTAGGGGGGAGATTGGCAGGAGGGGAGGATGGAGAGGCAGCAAAAGAGAGGAGAAAAAGATGGAGATGGAGGGGAGGAAGAATCCCTGAGTCCCCTCGGTTTGATGCTGTTTCTCTTTGAGGCTCTTAATCTATATGAACAAACGCATCAGCTGCATATACACACACACACACACACACACACACAGGCAGTTCGAACCTTCATGTCCACACTTCAGGCTCGAAATAAGTTTATTTATTTAGCCGGTAGAAAGGGGTGGCGGGTGGACTAGTGTGGGAGGGGGGCGAAGATGTACCCAAGGTCAAAACCACTTAAGTGTGTCCCTCTTACTTCTTATGTAACTCTCTCTCTCTCTCTCTCTCTCTCTCTCTCTCTCTCTCTCTCTCTCTCTCTCTGTATCTGAGCTGCATACTAAGACACACACTCTCAAACACACACACACACACACTCAAACACACACACACAGAGGCATACTAAAGCAGGAGGGAGTGTATCGATTTAGCATGGTGTGCAGATTCCCACCACTGCCCCTATACGCAGATTAAAGGGAGAGGAGAGGAACACACACACACACACACACACACACACACTCTTGCTCCCTAATACACACACACACACACACACACACACACACACACACACACACACACTCAGCGAGGCAGCTTTTGCTCTCCAAGCTTTTTCCTTTATCAGTGCAAGTGGGGTATAGTCATTATGCATATTCATTTTACGCATATTTATAATTAGTTCTCAGGCGTTAAGTGGTTGTGACAGTATTTTCTAAACATGCAAGTTTAGAGGTGCGGCGTTTTATATTTAATTTAACAGGGATGCGCAGGAGTGTGTGTGTGTGTGTATGTGTTGGCACATAGGTGTGTGTGCAGGCGAGCATGCGTGTTTGCATAATGATCGTTCCCCCTATGCCGCGGCTTCTCGGGGCTCTCAGCGTGCCAGCTGTTATCCCCCGCTGAGGGACTGCACACACACGCTCATACACACATGCTACACCTACTCACTCACATGTCACACCCTCTCTGTTTCAGCATTATCAGTCAGCAGTGCGCCTCTGTGTCTTCCTGCAGGACTCTCGGTCTCAGAGTGATGTGTGTGTGTGTGTGTGTGTGTGTGTGGTGACAGAGTGTGAGCCCTGTGTGATCTCTGTGTTCTCTCTGTTCGCTCTCCTCTGATACACTCTGTTCCCAAGCCACACCATTAGTGGCCCACTGGACCCTCAGAGATACTCCGACTGCAAACCCAAAAGGAGCTTTTACTGGCATGCACCAAAGAGATACGGCACGCTCTGCTCCATTAAAAGCATTTAAACTTATTTTTGTGAGCCTGACGGCTTTTTTTTTTTTTTATCTCTATGCTTTTTTTTTTTATACCGCACGCAGTCTTACACACATACACACACACTCACAGTTTGGGCTGTTTCCCACTCTTGCTGTGCATTTCAATGCACTGAAATCATTGGATTCCGACAAACTGTTGGGGTTAAGACCCAAACATGGCTCACTGGCCTATTTCTTTCTTCACGACAAGTGCAGAAATGACATTTTGCGACCTCGAACTGCACTGCGAAAGAGATGTTAGCGTTAACTGATTATGAGAAGAATCTTTGTGTGCATCTAGCCAAAGCATGGCTGAAAAATATAGTATTTCAAAAGTGCATTGACATTTCTGACAGATAACTTGATTTGGCTGCACTTATGGAAGTTTTTTTTTTTGTTAACTGCAGGACTTTTGCATTCCTTGCAAAGCTTTACAGATTTAAAAAATAAATAAAGGAGAGGCTGACGGAAAGAAGAGCACAAGACGATGATGCAGCACTGACACAATTAAGTAACAATAAAACAGCAAATTTGACTAAACTAATTTAGGGCTTTACTGTGGTGGATTATCCAGCTCAGGGAATTTCCAAGTCTGTCTAGTTGTTTTTCATCCTGTATGAGAATGAATGACAGCAAAACCCTTTTTTTTTTTTCGTGAGGTACAAAAAGAAGCTCTCATATCTCCGGCGTTGTTGACTGACTGTGTGCAGACAGAACAGAAATCATGTAAATGAGTGAGACAACCCATGCGCTTTGGCCAGAAACTTTAGAAAAGCACCCATTAGAGACAGGTTTCTTTCACGTTGGTGAATGAATCATTTATCCGCATATGAGTAACTACTGACCTTGCCACTGCTGGTGCCCAGTTTCAATACAGTTTTATGACCATGTGGGCACAGTGGTTTTGCATACAACAAAGAGCGAGCATCATCAAGGTAAGATAATGCTGACCTTGATGGTGCACATAATACCTTCGTAGTTAATTTAGTCAGTTGCTAGCCTTGGTTGCTAAGACGGCTGCTAACCTTTGTTGTGAAGTCTAGGACCGCCTGTAGCTGCTTTTCTATTGAAGCATCCCAGTGGATTGCCACTTAAGTGTCCAGATTGTAACACAATGCTGTTTGTTAGATGAAGGTACGGCGAAGTGAAATGAAAAACCAACCGACATCAGTACACAAATGCTGTTGTTTTGATGAGATTCAAGATCTAATCATGCCCAAAGCTGCTCTGTAGAGAGCGTATATTATGTTCACATTGCTGTCTTCTATACTGTCTTCTGGCATTGTGATGCACAAACAAGCAAACAGGGAAAAAATAATGCAGGCACAGATTTAAATAAATACTGTTCATCCACAGGAGATACTCAGAAGACATTTTTAGGCCAAATCTGCGATCTCATGAGGTCCGGGCTTTAAAAAAAGCTGATCTCAGAAACACATCAAAATAACAAGTGTAACCAATAGCGGTGATCTGACAAAGCCTCCACTCACAAAAAATGGCTGGTTGTCATTTTTGTCAGGTTGACAAATGGCTGCAATTGTGGCTCTTTCACACAGATAGCGCGAGGCTGGCGCGACCATTTGGATTGTTACAACCGACGCAAATGATAAGAGCTTGGCTTACTTGATGCGAACACACACACGCGCGCCACTTGTTAGATTAACTGCAGGTAATGGTTGCAGTGGAGCAGCTGCACTTAAAGCTTGGAATAGATGCTGTTTAGTATTCTGTCCTACTTTATGTCTTGCCTTTGTACTTTGTTTTTTATATTGTAGACTTAGGCCATGGAAGAAAAATATAATTCAACCTTCTGTAACTGCTTTTGTGTCTGTTTGATAAATGTGTATTTGACGCTCCAAGAGTGTTTTTGGTTGTGTATCATTTAGAGCTCTGCTTCCAAACAACACAATAGGTGTGGAGGACTTACTGAAATAATGGCCATCAATATACCTTAGACACCCACATTCAGGGAGTTCATTTGGTTAAGACTATTGTTGAATTCGGCTGCAACATAACAAATTGTTTCCCATGATGCATTCAAGCATGTGCTCTTTGTTAGAAAGGCTCCAGGCACAGATTCAGTTTGGACCGGGCAAAGATTTTCTTTCTTTCTTTCTACCTCCCTTCTTCCTTTCTTTTCTTTTGTCCCTGCACTCATGGGACAATTATTAGCCAAGATAAATGAGACCTTTACCGTGAGACCTTTACTTTTTTGGCAAATTCGAAAAGCAGAGGTAAAAGATAGCTCATTCTCTTCTTTCTTTCTTTTTTTTTTTTTTTTTAATGCTTTCCTTCTTGCCTCCATCTCCTTATTATAGCGCTGAGCTGTGTAACAGAGATGCTGATGGAATCAGGAAGGCTCACACACCATCATGCTAAGATCAATGTAACATGACAGGGGGCTTTTTGGCCAGGTATTTTTAGACTACAGCATTATGGCCTCTCGCTCTCTTACAGAGACACTTCATTATCAGGAGCAAATCAAATAGCTCTCACGGTGTGTGTGCATGTGTGTGTGTTAAGGGGGCCAGTCAGGGAAAGTGAAAAAGAATGTCAGTGTCTCTCACTTGCTTTTCCAGGCGGTCCCTCGTCACACTGAGCATGCACTAAAGGTATGCGTGTGTGTATATATGCACATGTGGTCACCCATTAACATCTTCCTTTCATTTCCTGAATACTTTCTTACAACAATTTCCTCTAAATGTTTCACTAAGCCATCTCCGCACAAGAAAGCTTCATTTATACGCTAACTTGATAGACACCTGGCTTGAGTTTGCTCTTGATTCAACTAGACATAGCCGCTGCTGTTAAGTGTCATTTGAGGAGCGAATCTGAGATGATTGCAAGAAGAACAAGTAAGAATCCAGTCAGCTAAACTCTATTTATAAACCTCAGGGTGCTGATTGGACGGCGTACAGTTGCTCTTGTTTTCATTGGTTAAAAACACATGAAAGAGTCAGGGAAGCATGCACACACACTCACATACACACATATATGTGCATGCTCACATACATGCACAGATACCACCACCAGCTGCATGTCTTCTAATTAACATCCAGCCCCCGAGCTGTACCGTACAGTACAGACTCTAACAATAAATTCATCCTCTCTCTCTCCCTCACACACACATGCACGCACATACACACACATGCACCACCGCTAATCCGCTATGTGTTTGCTGAGAGGCATTCCCCTTTCCTCCTTCTCCCCCCACCCCCTCCCGTACTCGCTCGCTCACATCTTCCCTTCATCATTTCCCCTTCTCACACACACACACACACACACACACACACACACACACACACACACACAAATACACACATCCTCATCCCAAACTGCCTTAAAAGAAAAGACTTTTAAGACTTACGGATCTTAACACTTTTTTGGGGGTGGCTTAGGGGTTTTAGTGGTTGGGAGTGTGTGCGTGTGAGTGCAACACTGTAAAAGTGTTTGTGGTTGGGTGCTTGTGTGTGTGTGTGTATTCTTGTGTATATGCATGAGAGTGTGTTTGAGGGTGGAGAGGAGGAGAGGGGTGTGTGGAAGAGAAGGGAAGGGAGGGGGGTGTTAAGGCTTTAGGGTTTAGAGGGATAGAGGCGAGGGAGGAGAGGAAAACGAGGGAGAGGCTGCAGAGTGTTTGTCTACGTGCACGGCGAGGCGTGCGCGCGTGAAGCAGCGACGGCGAGAGAAACAGCAGCGCTAGCACTGCTTAATTAATCAACATCAAAAGACAGCATTAAAAATGAATGGAACCCGAAGCAACAGTTTGGCTAAAGTGAATTATTCAGGCGTGGAGCTTACCCCGCTGCCCAACATTCTATTAAGAACTAAAATCTAGATTTCTTTTTTTTTTTTTTCTCCTCGTGCCCCCATTTAGTCTCTGTTTGTACCAGGGCTGCAAAGTTTGCTGCTGAGGATCAATGCCCACTTTGCCCAGGGAATTTTAGGCAAACAACTCTCCAGTCCACTTTACAGGCTCTTCTGTTCAAGCAGAATGCCATTAGTCTCACCGCTGACCACAGTTACGGGCCCTTAGTTCCAAATTAAGGCTCTATTCCTTTTTCAATTAATTGTATTCGAGGAAGTGGTTTTCAATTAAATGAAAAAGTCGCTGAACTCTGAGATGAGGAGATCTTTAACCTAAGTGAAAAATCCATTCTCTTTTCCATTCTTTAACTGTAATTTGAATATCTGCCTCGATCAGTGAATTAAAACTGTGATAATACACATTTTAATCGTTTATTAAGCGCTGTCCATCACGAGTCGTGATTGTTAAAGCTGGTCTGTTGAATCCAGCCTCTCTGGTAATTTGTACCTACCTGCAGTATCCTACATTTATTATTTAACAATGTCATAAGACAGAATTCAACAGGTCAGCTGCAGCTGAAAATGTTTATTTACTTGTTATATCACACTGTATGCTGTCAGACAGCTAGCAAAAATTTTAATTTTACTTCCACGTCCTCTTGGGGGGCAAAAGAAGAGCAGTATTTTACTGTAGCATGAAATGAAGGCAGTAAAAAAAAAAAAAGTTGAGACCTCTATGAAGGCTACATCTGTGTGTTGCTGGTAAACACAGATGTCACGGCTTCCCACCACGGAGCTGTTCATACATCTACAGCCACACACACAGGAGCCGTAAACACCGTTGACCAGCCAGAGGCCGTCTGTCACGTTCTGGACTCAGCTTCCTGTAGCCTGAGTCAGTGCGGTACCAAGGTGATCACAAAGGAGAAGGCGAGATGGAGAAGCGAGGAGATTTTTGGGGGAGATGAAGGGAAGGAAAATGAGGAGAGAGTTGGGAGAGCTAAAGCAGCAGGACTTTGTTTGCATACATTTCGAAGTCTGAGCGCCATTCTCATCAAAACCAGATTGTTGCAGGAACCATGTTTTTATAGCAGCGGCTCTCTGCCTGCAGCTGAAGCAGTATTTGTGTTTCATTTTCGAGTCGAAAGACACACCAAAACATCTCTGCTCTGCATTTCACTTGTTAATGTTTTATTAACCCAATCCTCAGCATCGAGTAGCTGCAGGAGAGAGGCTACATTGATGGGCGACATTGCAGCCAAATTGAGAGAGTTTTTAGAAACCCGTTACAGCTTCTGCAGAGTTTTTGTTGTTTATCTTCATGTATGTGTTGATTTTATAACACTGGAACACTGAAAAAGTCCCAGTTTGCTTATTTTAATCTTGTTTTCTACAGTTTGATGATCCAGTCTGGTCTGAAAATAGACTCAAAGTAAAACACACTGTACTATAAGACACAGAAATACACAGTGTAGACGTATAGCCAGCTGGCGAGTAAAAGACAGTTAGGTACACACTCATGTGTCCACACAAAAGTGCAATTTCTTTTGGAAATCTTTGCCCACCGTGAGCCAATCTCCTGGGACACATTTTTTTTAGAGACATCTGGAACAACAGTCTGGGTCTGCGTCTACAGGGTCTCTATGTGTGTGTGTATGTGTGTGCATATGTGTGCTCGTGCATGAGTGTGTGTGTGTGTGTGTTTTCTGCTGTGTTTTGCTCAGCAGTCGACAATATGAGTTCACCTTCTCCCCAGAGTGAAAAAGTAGAAAACCATTTGTGTGTCTGTATGTGTGTGTGTGTGTGTGTGTGTGTGTCCGTGCACTATACACATCTACGCTCAGGCAAGTGGGAAGTGCATGTGTGTGGTGAAAGGAAAGGCTGGAGGCTTTATGTGTGTGAGTGTGTTTCTTTCTTTTCCTCCCTTAGCGAATGCCTATTTCTAGATCGGTTTGAGGGTCAAGGTTTGGCCACCGGTGGAGAAAAGCTGTGTTCCCATTTAAAAGGGGAAAAAAAAAAGAAGCTCTCACTCTCTCTTCACAATGAAAAGAAGACTGAACACACATCATCCTCTTAAAGCCTTAACCCTTGCTCTGCCATATACCTTCTCGCAGCACGGACCAAAGTGCTGCAACGCTTGCACATCCGGGATAAAATAACACAGATAAAAAAAACATCAAATCCTGCGATTCTGACATCTTTCTGACCAAAAAGTCAAACTATTACAATTTCCATTCACATGCATCTTTTTTGTGTGTTTTGTTTGCATAAGCCAAAGGCAACTGAGCAAATGTAATTGGTGTTGCAGTGATTTCATCTGGAGCTTTAACCCTTGACCTGCCTCGCAGCTCCTTACAGAAAAAAAAAAAGCCTTGTTCATTTGTCAAGTACCATTAAACACAAATTGTTCTGGAGGCACTTCGATGCGAGTAATTTGAATAAACTTTCAAAAAAAATACCCAATTTGTGTAATTAAATTCAGCAGATGGATAATTTATAATCAGCGTTCTTATTTCAAAGTCGTATTGATGCCCTGGATGAGGAGTTAATTTGAGCTCTTAAGTGAGAGTCGTGATCGCGGCGACTCACGGGTTCACAAAAGGCCTAACATCCATCAAGCTGGAGGAAAAATACAGATGTAGCATCAGTGACCTCGCTTGTAGGTCTCTCAAGGGAACGCTTAACCCTGACTCTTCTAGGAATTACACTTCTTAAGTATTCTTAAGGAGAATACTTAGAGTGAAGAGGTTATTTGCTGTGTGTGAAGAATATGACACATTCGTCAAGTTATTTAGTCCTACTCAGAGTGAAGTGTAGGGATAACCACGCAGTAGTAGCCAATCAGAGACAAGGATTTATCCCATATATGAGTGGTGAAATTACCAACAATTTACACATAAATATAAGATACAACAGAGGAAGCTGTGCTGCAGGTAGATGAGTTGCGTCAGATAAATAATGAGGAGACTTTAGCTCCGTGTGCAGGCAGTGAAAATGCATGGAAAGTGATTGTGAATTAATATTGTTGATTATTCATTAATAATGCCAGCTGTAACTGTGTTGTTCGCACCCCTGAGTAATGCAAAAACAAAAGGAAAATTTGTGCAACATCCCGTACTTGCCTCTGTTTCTGTACCGCTGTCATCTGTGATCGACTCTCAGCTAACTGAAGAGACTTCTGGAGCATCTTTTAAGTGCGAGTTTGAGAGGAGGAGTAAAAGTGAAGGATTTTCAACACTATCTTCAACTTTAGTCAAACTGTTCAGGTTTGGCAGTTCGATAAACACGGGCCCTGGAGTCTGATTAACTTCTCACACTCAGCTTGTCATCTGTTCGGCACCAGATAAACCTAAAACCAATTTGGAAACATGGTGCAGTGTGGTTGCAGTGGAGTGCTGATAGGCAGAGATACAAGCCTCTTTAAGCCATGATATCTGTTTTAGATAAGTTAGGGTTAGGGTTTGAAAATCAGACTCTTTAGTAAATTCTGCATTGGCTTTAATTTCCAGCCACTTGTTTTTTTTTTGTTTGTGTTTTTAAGACAATGAGAATAAATTCTACAGAGCACCAAAACTAGAAATGAGCTGAAATAAATGTGCCATTCCATCTTCAATGCAGTGCGAATACGAACCCACGGCAATTCATCTAATTAATTGCCCCCATCCCTCTCACTGGCATCTCCTGGCAGATATTTTCAACAGAAATAATTGTGGGTGGCATGTTGGAAAAAAAAAAAAGCTTAAATTCCTGAAAATTGAAAAGTCAGTCTCCCGCAGCTTAATGCCGCATAAAACCGAGCTGTGCTGGTTTGTACTGGTTTTAATGGGATGTATTTCCAGATTCCACACAGACAGATGGACAGATAGACAGACGGATTGACAGATGGATAGACTGACAGATGGATAGACCACCACACTGGTTCATATATAGCACAGAACAGGTGATGCATGCAGAATTTTTGTGTCATTATGTAATGTTTGATGATAAGACTGTAATTTTTAATGATTATTCCACTAATCTGTGTGTGTTATTGATCTGTCCTTTGTATTTTAATGATAATAATCGTACATTTTATTTAAAATCCCTCTTCTAGATACTCAAAGACACTTTACAGTGTGAAAACATTAAAACAACACACAAAAACACTCGAAATTTGTCAAGGATTTGAAGGTCAGCAGGTCGGTGCAGTCACGGATGTGTTTGCGGAGAAAGTTCCAGAGGGAGGGGGCAGCTCTTTCGCCTCAGGTTCGGTGCTTGGTCCTGTGTGGTGGAGTCAGGAAGTTTGCATCAGAGGATGCGGGATGGAGTGTGGCCAGGGAGTAAGTTTGTGAGGTAGGAGGGGGCCTGGGTGTGGAGGATTTTAAACTGGTTGTGCTGTGGGACTGGGAGCCAGTTCAGGTTCCAAAGGATGGGGGTGATGTGGTCACGGGTGTGGGCGTGGGTGAGCATGCGAGCAGCAGAGTTTGGGATGTATTTTAATTTATTCTAAAACTTTTTATGAGTTGATTATATTTAATTTATTGCAGTAATAATGATACCTAAAGAGTGTGTGTCTAAACTACAGAGAATGATGCTCCATGCTGATGTGTTGCGTTGTTTACAACTGATTGAAACAGGAAACAAAATTAATATAATTACGGGATAATATGCAAAGCATTATGTAGTCCTCATCTAAACCCAAAAATATGAACATTTCAAATATGCAATACATAAATAAAATATGCAGTATATTATTTACAACACAAGACACGTGTATTTTCAAAATAAATCTCCACAAAATGAATCTCATTTTGCATACCGTTAAATATAATCAATTAATATACAAGAAATATATATTATATTTGAACTTCAAGCTGCTGCTGTCTTCTCTAGGATGAAAGAAAAGGGTAAGAAACTTTTTCCAGTGACTCAGCTTTACCAAAAAATGGCAATAAACACTTATCTGCAACCATATCATGTTGCTTTTATATACGTTTGTATACGTGTGTGTGTGTGTGTGTGTGTGTGTCCTCCCCGCCATACTATATTGATCTCAGCCATGTCTTCCAAAATGGCAACGTCCTCATCCACAAGCCGTGAGTCATTGCTGAAAGAGCACAACCATGTTTGCAGAATGTCAAGGGATTCGCAGCATCCAGATGTGCGTCGCAACTGTGAATTTCTGCAATAGCAGATTCAAGCTGCAGCCTCCGTGGCCGTGCCTGCTGCTACTGAAAAAAAAAAGATTGAGAGCTTGTTTGATAGCGTAAATTTATAACTCGGTCAGTGATTTGCATTGACTCGGCTGTGATGGATGGTCCCCCGAAACAAGTGCATGAAAAAACATTACTGCAGGACATCTTTGCACAATTTGTCCCCCTCGTAGTTTGAACGTATTCTGTGAAAATCAGCTCTCAGCACACAACAGTAAGTTTTGAGATGGATGAAAGACTTCTACCATCACAACCAAAGTAGCTTTAGGCTAGGTTGAAGTCATAACCAAGATTGACTAATGTTTATGGATTTCTTAGTGTGTGTGTGTGTGTGTGTGTGTGTGTGTGTATGTCGTGGGTGGAGGCTATCTGTGACTATTTGAGAAAAAAAAAAAGGAGTGAGACTGAGGAAGAGCGACTCGGGGAGAGAGAGAGAGAGAGAGAGAAGCAGCAGTCTCTGTGGAGTTGTTTTGGTCATGGTGCTTGAGCACTCTGATTAATGCTCATAGAGAGAACCCAGATGGAAAGAGGGAGAAAGAGAAAATGAACGGGTAGAGAAGGAAATTTGGGGAGAAGAGTACCGTGGAAGAAGATGATCAGAGGGAGAGAGAAAGAAAAGATTAGACTTAACACATGGAGATGATGAGAAAGAAACTGAAACTACACACCAAAAAAAGAGGATTCATTTGTGGTTTGTGGTCAGGGCAGTGGTTCTACTGACTAATAATTACTCTGATTTGTTGAAGTCGAACTAAAATTAAAATCAGTCAACTCTTTTTGCAATCAATATCATGTCAAGTTGCTGCTGTCTTATTGTTGTATATTTTATTTTTTAAAGGAAGAGGTCTGAGGGACACGTTTAAAATCCTTAAACCTTTAAACGTCTGAGTGGGCCACATTTAAAAGAAACCAGGTCACTCGGAGAACTGAGGTTAAGCAGGCAATCGCATTTACATGCACCGTAGTAACCTGGTTACCTTAAGTGCGACAGATGTCTCCCCCCAGCACGGCCTTGACAAATGTCCAGCTGTGAAAATGGACTTATTTAGATTCTTTACAGGCTACTTTGCCGGAGTTTCAGTTTCAGTTACTTGACATGAAATTATTCTGAATATGAAGTTTCACTGCTACGTGTAATGAACTCTTTCTTTCATGCAGCAGCTCTGCTGTCACAGCGACTTTTTCTGTCTTTGTCGTGCGCGTGCATACTTGTGAAAAGCTAATCAGAAACCCGGCTACATCTATACGAAGAAATAGGCATTCTCCAGGGGAATCTAGCCAGCGATATCAGGTTTCTGTGATCCCCTACCTCATATAGTGTCTCACATACATGATGTTTAAAAATTCAGATTACTGCATGTATCCGACGAGTTTTCTTGTTTTATTTCAATTTGGTGTTTCTGACCAAAACACATTGTGTGTTTCAACATCTGCCAAACATGTTAAATGTATTCTGTTTTTTTAAAATATGCTAAATTATGTATTGGTTACGTCACTGTTTGCCTGCTTGCTTGTTTGTATAATACTGCTCATGGCTGGTTCGGGACGTCCCAGATTATCCAGGATTGTCCCGATTTAAAGCTGGTTATTGCAAGTCCTGAAATATCTGTAAAACACTAAATAATCATAATAATGTATGTTAATAATAATGTTATACTTGTTTTCAGCATTAACATAGACGTTTATCTTGTTCTGTCCCCCTTACCCATTATAAAAACATCAACAATCCATCACACGTTTGAATTCAACAATGATTTGTCCATACGTGTCAATCAATCAATGTGTTATTGTCAAGGCTGTTGCTAGCCTATGAGTCATATAGGCAAACATCATTGGCTGTGGCACTTGTGGCTCATTCTGACAGAAGCTGTCAGCATGCTAACAGTTAGCTGTCAGAAAAAGAGAAAGAGTCTCAGTCCGTCCTACGCAAAGTTCCCGGCAATGTAAATTCTGCCTTCATGGCATCCGTGGTGTCGGTAGATGTGCTAAGTGCTGAAATAATTGTCTCCCATCAAAACGTCCACTCATGCATGAATGAAAGTTCATAAACGGGTTTGGGGCGGGTTGGGGGGCTTCAAGTGCATCTAAACCCATTAAATGTAAATGAACCTATGTTTGTAACTATCGCTTACAAGCCAAGGGCAGATAGTGTTTTGTTAGCAGCATAAGGGGCCACGCCGTGGTGGAGATATTAGCTAGAAAGCTAATGCGGGTTGCAGTTCAAAGTCATGGCTCCTTTTGTACTGTCTGGCTGTTAGTGCGACCGTCAGCCTGTGACAGAAACAGTGACATTCCTGCTTTATGCAAATACAGTTCATGATTTGATCAGCTATATGCAAAGAAGAGAACCAAGGGCATTTCTACTAACACACGGAGGCTGCGCTGTCATGAAGCCAAACAATATAAATAAATACATCCACTTTTCTTAAAAGAGGGCACTGGACATGTGATTCACAGAGCAGAAAGATGTAATTCAACTTCAGTTGGATTTATTATTAAAAATAGAAAATCAGAGTAGAGAGCGGCGCTTTAAAAATGTACTTTAACACTGCTGGTTTTGTAAGATTTCAATTTTTTAAACACTCTGATGATACTATAAAGGGTCTATGTAAACTATTTGAGAATGATTCTACAAAGAGCATCTGTGAAAGTGTTCATTATCTCACCAAGATGTGGTACAATCCTAAAGAATCTTTTTTTTTTTTTTTTTTTTTGGTGATAAGTCAAGTTGCAGATGTAACGTTTGCAGAGCGAAGAATTTTGAAGGAGAGAGAAGAGACGAGGGAGTGGGGGTGGAATTTTGGGAGATCAGTGACAAGAAAGAAGATGAGAAAAGAGGGTTTGGGCACCGTGGGATTACTCCAAGATGTGTTGAGTGGGAGACAGGAAAGACGGCGAGAGAGAGAGAAGAGTCAGAGAGACAGCAGCACTTCTTCTTGATCTGTAGTAAAAATTAAGAAGTAAGACACTTCCTGTTGTTTTTTCTGTTGCAATTTAGGAGACATGTTTCACAGATGGCAAATATAAAAAATGTTGGAAACAGAAATATTTTTTTCTTTTAGTTAACTGATTGTAGTTCATATCACCTTGATGCCCATCTTGTTGTCCATATCCTAAATAATAAAATAAAAATAAAACTGTCAAAACAACTCATACTGTATGAACATTTTAAGACCTGCCGCCACTGAAAACAGAACCTCATTTGTCAGTGCCTTCCAAAATTCAAAAAATCTTTACTGATCTGCCTCCTCTGGAGTAAGGTTTGGTTTAGTTTTGACCATAGACTGTATGTAAAGATATTATATACAACTTAAGTTCAGGTTATGCTCAAACTTGTTTGTCGGATCACATCCGGGGAGTGACAATCATGGTTAAGATGCAAAAAAAACTACCTTTAATGAATATGCAACTACCTGGAAAAGTAAGGTTTGACTACCTTCTCCCTGAGATGTTTTGTGCTATCATAAAGGCGTCAGTATGCTTTAAACAAATCATAGACATTGTCCAGGTGGGTGGAGGTGAGAGAGTATGCAGGATTCAGACTTCTCTTAAGCTGTCTTTTGTCTTCTTTTACACTACTCACTACTCCCCTTTTTATTTCACTTTAACTAAGTGCAACATCATTAATGCGTTCATGGACACTGAAGGAGTCTGAAATGTGGCATCACGTTTTATTCCACCTTGAAGTTTGGCTATTCAGAGCAGCTATAAACAGTTTTGCCACACTTTGTGTGAACTGTTTGCTTTCAAGAACGAGAAACAACATCACTACTTCCATCACATGGCATTCACATGTCCACTAGTCACCCATCCATCCATTATCTGTAACCGCTTATCCTCATCAGGGTCACGGTGGGGCTGGAGTCTATCCCAGCTGACTTTGGACGAGAGGCGGGGTACACCCTGGACAAGTCGCCATCATTCACATTCACACCTACGGGCGATGAAGAGTCGCCAGTTAACCTATTTAGGTCATGTTTTTGGACTGTGGGAGGAAGCCGGAGTGCCCGGAGAGAACCCACGCAGACACGGGGAGAACATGCAAACTCGGCCACAAGAGTCAGGTTAACAAAAAATCATGCTGTCATTTCTAATGTGAGGCTCTCTGCTCAGAATCTGTTTGTGTTATTTTTATTTATTTATTTATTTTGTGGCTTTTGCACCTTGGAATTGGCACTGAGATTGAATTGAAGGTGAGTGGCAGAAATAAAAATTGATACAAAGAGAAATGGACAGAACAGGAGGGAGAGAAAGAGCCGGAGAGACGGGGAAAGAGAGAATGAAACAGAGGAAGAAGGACAGAGGGAGGAAGTCAGACAGCATTGACCTTCACTCCATCCAGAACCACATACAACGTTCAGCACATATGCCTCAACTTAATGTGGCGAGACTTGAAAGTGTGTGTGTGTGTGTGTGTGTTTGCATGTGAGTTTGTATTTCTATTTTGGATTTACTCATAGGAGTGTGACTATTAATATTAGCGTGCATGCTTCCCTCTGTGTGTCTTTGATTTTGTTTACATGCTGATGTTTACTTGTGTGTCTACACATTGATATGTGTACAGTATGTGTGTGTGTGGCTGGCTGTGTGTGCACGCCTGCAAACACAGTGTGTATCTTAATTGGACTCCATTCAAGTGTTTAATTACTCATTAGAGATGTTGCAAAGCAATCTATACACTAGCTTTCCCCCCCGTTCGCTTCTTCTGCCCTCTGTGACTTCCAACCCGCAGACACTCAAGCGCTTTGACCCAAACTACATGGATTAGTTCACCTCGTCAATCTGGATCAACCCATCCATATTAGACGGAGATCTTTAAGCCAGAGGCTGATGCCAGAGTTAGACAGACAGTTAATAAGTCAGTCAGCCAGTCAGTCAGTTTGACACTCCGCCAGTTTCATGCGAAAGATTAGTAGTAAAATGGCTGGACTACGTCTTTCACCCGGTGAGTTATCCAGGTAGTCAGTTAATGAGCCAGTGAGTCAATCAAGGAGCCGGCAACCATGATGGTCTTTTAGCTGGCCAGTTACATAATCATGCTGTCACCCTGTCAATCACTGCGTCCGACGATCTGTCAGTCAGGCTGTCAATCAGAGTAAAAAAAAGAGAAACCACAAGCGATGGAAACAAAAAAATACAATAAAATGCAGCAATTACACTCAATATATATGTACATAATGTAGTCTGATACAGCACTCCTGTAATAAATCCCTTCATCATGAAGGTTATTATATTCTATGATTGTCTGTCCATCCCATTTATAGCAATGAAGGTCGGCTAAATAACAGCACTGCAAACTACATCCTCCAAATACAACCATGACTGTAGGATTTATTGTATTAGACTGCAGTAGTTTTAACTAGTTGTACCTAATGTAATATTCTGGTACCTTTACGTATAACAAACTAAACCCCAACCTAAAAGTATTGGATTAATGTTAAAACAGTAAAAGTGCAATCCTTTTTTGCCTTGATTCTGGACTGTGAAACTTTTAACAGCGTTTAGCTGCCAGACCTGAGAAGTTTGAGGTTAAAAGATCATGAATATAAAGTACAACAAAGCCGAACCGTGGTGTGTTTGGTTGTACAGCTCTGCCCTTGGAGGGCAAAGTTGCTCTCCTGGCTAAATGTAGGCTGGAAATCCAACAAAGTACAAAAGAATAAATTGAAAGAAAACTTTTCTGTTGGGTCTTAACGAAAAAAAAAAAACATTGGCGGTCATGTTGATTGACAGCAGAAAGTGTCTCCCAATCTGTAAAAAAAAAAGTCATTAAAACTGCATCATAAAATCTAAAGAATGTATGAGTATTGACAGAGTGAAAAATAAACCAGCCAGTTTTTCTGCCTTCTTTAAACATTGACTCGGTGGATACGTGACATTTCTGCAGGGTGCTGACACAAATCCTTTCTTGTGTTCGCCCTCCCTCTGTGTTGAGTGATTCCTGTGCCTCGGACACCAGCCATCAACTACTTCTCGCTTCGCTTTGGGCCAACCTTGTCGATACCAATACAGCCACGCCGCTGTTTACGCTGTCGACGGTGCCAAAGCCGGTGCTGCATCACGGTGAATGCCTCCTCACAAAAACAAGGAGGCCGGTACAGTCATATCATGCACTCCGCCTGTCAGCTTGTCAGATGCGCCACATGTGTCCGAACTCTCATCTCGTCTTGTCTCGCTAACTCATCCTGCTTGTCCATCCCTCAGTGGCTTTGTCACTCTCTCATATCTTTGTCTGGGTCTGTTCTGTCTACTTTTTATGTTCATATTTTAGCTACCACATCACCAAGGTGACAATTATTCCTCCAGGAGTTTTTCTTTTCTGACGAGGTTTGTTATGTTAATTCAGTGCCGTGGGTGTCGGTTGGTATGTGTCGGTATGTATGACGGGGAGCATGTTTGTGTCTGACAGCGTGTGCATATGTGTGTGTGTGTGTGTGTGTGTGTGTGTGAATTTGCCTGAGATTGGCAAAGGCAGCATTTAATCCGCAGGGGGCCTGTGTTGCCCGTCTTGAAGCAATACATAATAACCTTTCAGATGTGGTGAATGTCACCAGGGTGATCTATGGACGACATTATTCAGAGTGACAGATGTGGAACTTGTCAAAACAACACAACTTGAGCTTGGGAATGCGAGTGTGAGCGTGTTTTTGATGGTTAATGCTCTCTGCGGTGTACGTACAGTACTATATTTGTGCGTGCTATGTTGTGTCTACTTCTTGTTTGGGTGCAAAGTGAAGATCAAGGGCTAATTTACATAATTAAACATGTGCGTCTGTTTATTGAATCCCAGTATTTGCCTGTGTGTGTGTTAATGTGGATGTACATATCTCGTTGTTTATGTGTAAACTGTCAAAATGTGTTGCACATATGCCCGTATTTTGGTGTATTCATATGTAGGTATATGTGTCTCAGCGTGAGTTTGCGTAGAGGGTGGTAATGTATTTACTTTGGCCCACATACCTAAGCATCAGCAGCGGTAGCAAAGACAACGACAGCATGAGAAAGGAACACCTCATGCTGAGAGAAAAGCAGCTGAAGAGTCTTTTGCAAGAGGAAGATGGGTGTGTGAGCGTGTGAGTGTGTATGGAGAAGTCATTTTAAACATTCAAGAAGAACGAGCTGAAAGCAGAAGGAGGCAGGGAGGGGGGGAATAGAGGAGGGGTGTGTTAAGACAAAGGAAATAACAAGGAGGAGAAAACAGAAGCGAGAATGAGAGTCATGAAGACTGAAAAAAGGAGAAAGTATCAATGTCAGAAGATGCTGCTGCTGCTGTGCTCCTGGAAGGAAAGTGAAAGGAAGAAGAAAAGGGAGAAGGAGAGCGTTAGAGTAAATGGATCTGAAGTGAGGAGAGATGAAGATTGAGGGAACCAAAGGAAAGAAAGGGAGCAAAATAGAGAAGACAGGAGCAGATGAAGATGGAGAGATAGAAATGGAGAGTAATGTGGAGTTAATTGGAGAGACACTGAGAGTGACTGAAGCTGCAGCGCAGCAGACTGAGACAGCAGCGTAACTGAGGCTACTTACAGACATACACACACATCATGAAACAGCCTCCAGTATCTTCCTGCCAGAAAGCCAAATGAGGTGAAATTGTGCACATTCTACACGCTGAATATGTAAGTTTTACATTTAAAAGACAGCCAACGGTGCCTGGAGTTGGCTGTGGTTATCCAGTGATAATGGTGCAGTGTCTTAGTGTTGGTATGTGGTAGAAAGAAAAACTGGATGTTCATTACTGTCAATAAGAGAATGATGATAAAACTCTGCACTGGCAGAAAATATCACCCACTGTGCCTGCAGAGAGAAGTTGCCAACAAAAGTTGAGTTTTCCTGAAGTTTTTGCCTTCGATTGGAGAAGTGAAGATGAATACGATGCTTAAAAATTCAAAATCAATCCACATCTGATTCGTCCACCTGTTCTTCTTTTCTCCTCTTCCAAGAAACATGGAGGAATATGGGGAATAAGCAACATATTTTTTTACACTGTGTTGGAATAAGAAGTTTGATTTCACTGCGCTTTTAAAATCTTACTTTAAAAGGCATTTTCTTATAAACAAGCAAAAGTTGTGTTCACATTCAGTGTTTCTCAGCATAAATGAGGTCCAGCAAATGTGTTGAGTGCCTGACCTTCCTCATAAAACATTTGCAAAGCTGGGTTTTTAAAAACATTTTAAATCATGTTACATTTGTGTTAAATAACTAGCAGTCTACTTCATCGCCTTTCCTGTGTACTCACGCTTATGCATGTCCGTCTTTGTTTCACAACATTTGACACCGTGATCAGCAGGGCGACATTTTTCCAATACAAGCCGGATACGTTTGAAAAGTAAATCTGCTTCTTGATGTCATAACCTCTCTACGGTTAGGAGAGCTTTACAATAATAAACACGTGGTTGAGGTTAGGGAAAGTTTGAGGTTGCGCTTTACAGAACTGTCCGTTGGAAACAGGAAACGAACAGCTGTCTCTCATGTTACGCCATGTTCAGACTACATGATATCAGCCTGATAATAACCCAAACTGACAGATGAAGGACGTCTTAATCGAGAATTAAAGTATTGTTTTGCTGACCCATCCATCCACCCCAACTTCCTCCCTACACAGACTTCGTCGCTATATAACACAAAGACACCGTACTTCCTCCTTTGCATAATTATTACTAATTTGTCACTGGTGCGTAAAGATATAAAAAAACAGGCTGATGTGCAGACAAAAACAGCTCCACCCACAGTTAGGACATTACCTTATTGTCCCATAAATAATTTACTGGACTTCTGTACATGATGTGATCTTTTAATTGAGCAGCCACCTTTTTTTTTTTTTGCCCTCTTTTTGTTAACATGGAGCTTTGCCTGACACAGACCTCGTACATCAAACCGTTGCATCACTACATTCTCTTTTTTAGCATCTCTTTGAAGCATCTTTTGAACCAAAATCCCGATGCCGTATGGAAAGCATTTCCGTTGACTGACATCTCACACTCAGAAGCTGTATTTTATTTTTTCAGGCCACAGCGTGAACGCCGCATCGACGAGAGTGACAGAGGGAGATCAAGTGAAGCTCGAGAAAAAAGGGAAAGTTATGGATGGAGAAGGGAGTGACATAGAGAGAGAATAGGAGGAGAGAGAGCGAAGCATCCTTTGATGTTTGTTGGTTGCTCTGGCCTGCTGTTTAGGACACAGGCAGGTATGGTAAACATCGGAGGCTTCTCCAACCGGAGGCTTTGATCACATCCATCCTGAGAGATGATGTTGATGACTCAGTGGCGCCTGAATACTAAAGACTGGCCACTACACCCAGACACACATATTTATTACTGTACGTTGCATCTACAGTCCATAAAAACACATCCGATATAGATATATACATGCTTTCATTCTTTCCTTTCTTAAACTTCTGAATTCTTATTTTATTTTCATCCCGATGCGCACACACAATACCATGAACGCCTTTTACACAGACTCCTTTCTCTGATTGTTGTCCAGGCCTCAGAACGAGTCTTCTTTTTTTTTTTTACATCCAGAGGAGAGCCAGCAGCACCCAAAAGCTGAGTTCCTCAGCTGTGACTGGCTAACCCGTACCAGACAATTCAATCGCACTGAAAGGGTGAGGAGAATCTCTGAGACATCGGGGGATTAGGAACGAAGCAAACCATCATATCATATTGCACAGGTTTACACGCAGACAATATTAAGGAAGAAATGGCTTGAAGCAGCGTAACAAAAAAATTGAAAAGACCGTGTACTGAACAACATGCACTTCAACACCAATCTGCATATTTTAAGATCTTTTTCATGAAGACACTGCTCGGCTCCAAAAGCAAAGAACTATAATAAAGTTCAAGGATCTACACTGTATTCCTATCTTTCCTAAGTTTTCCTGCTTTTGCTAGTTTTTACGTGTGGAAATGATATTGACTGTCAATATAACAGAAAATACAAAACTTTCTCTGGAAATGAAAGATAATCAAGTTTTATCTGCCTCAAAATAAGAAAAATATTCACAATTTCTTGTGCCGGTGATAAAAGTTTACACAGCACGACTAAAAGGATTAGTGGAAATTTAGAATTTTGCACTGTACTTTGCTGTAAGCCACCTTAAAGCCCCTGTGTGGAGACTTTTATATCACTGTACTGCAGCATCTGTCGAATTATTATGATGGGATAAGTTTTGGGGAAGATTTGAACGTTGAAAAATGAGACGGTCCCGGTGAACATTGCCACGGTCTATGCATGCATTGCTTTGCGTCCATAAATTCTCAGTGTCCTCCTTTCAAGTGTGTGTGTGTAGTTCAGGTTTGTGATGGCGTATTCTTTGATGCTACAACTAGGGGTCACCAAAGTCGGAAATTACAATACTGTACATCTACAATAGAGGTTTTAAAGCAGCTATAATCAATATGTTTATACAAAAAAAATGTATAAAATGACAGCGTGTAATGCGAGAAGCTTCAGTTTAAGTGATGATCCTACAGGGAATTATCACCTGAATCTGCTTTATGAAGCATTATGGCGACTTTCAGCTCATTCAGCTGACTGGCCCACTTTCACATCATCATATTGTTTTTCTTCAGCAGAAAAGCTCTAAAAATTCATTGTACACTACCTGCTCAGCACCAAATGGCAGATAGTCACAGCTGGCTAGCCGGTTGAACTTATGCATTTAGCTCTGCTTAAGATAAGTTTGATATTTCCCTCAGGACTTCGTAGAGACCAAAAACGATGAGATGATGGAGAATGAATATTGAATTACATTCATCAGGTGTCCAGAAACATGACACCAAATGAATCATAATGTTGCTCCGTCTCAACTATTTCATGAAAACTGAGAATGTTGACGACAGCAACCTTGATGAATGAATGAATTAATTCAATAATAGTGATTACAAATCAGAAAAAATGTAGATACCATAAACCAGAGTTAGACCAGAGGTGTTGTAAAAAGTAATAAGTATAGAGTAGCTGTCACATTAGCGCCGTTCATTGTCTCTCATGCCAGGAAGAAACAAAGTATCAACCAGCAAAATATTAGCATGAAGTCCCCTGTCAACAATCACTCTGGCTATAATAATAAAGGCACTTAAAGTTGATGCTCCAGAATGGGTATTTGGGGAGCAGTTAGATAAAAGATGCTCGCCAATAATTGCTTGTTCACAGAATTGACAAGGTTGAATGTAAAAGCCGTAGGACTGTCTGTGCCGGTAGGGGTTTCTATTAACGACAGCGAGCTGTCACCGGCTGGCACAGAAAACTGACAGTGTCAAAATCGGTATCTTTAACACTGTCATGTTTGACATTATCTAGAAAACAGTGACTTGACACCAGCCTGAAAAGTTCACCGGCTGCTCATCAAAGTCTGTTTCATGTCTGACCACGTCCAGGATGACAGACGGATGTGACACTCTACAGTGATGTCACAGTGTACTGACACACCCGCAGGTACACTGCTACATCACTGCAGTAAGCTGAGTAGTTAAACTGCTGGAGATTTTCAGGAGGTGTTAAGTTACTCTTTAAAGGCCATTCTGAGATTTCTTTCAAAATACATTGAATATGTTGGAAAATAGTTGCTGAAAACACGTGAAAAGACTTTGAACGATATATTACTGAAATGTTTTTCACCAGTTTTCAGTCCAGGATTTTGTGGGCGGTCCTTAAAGGGTGGCTCGATGACACGCTGAGGCCACCCTGAACATACCCCCATACATGCGCCCCTCTAGCAGAGAGATAGAGGTTAATTCATCTCGCTCAGAGTGTTTCAAAGTTAGTCGTGTCATTTTCTGAACTCATCTGACACGTTTCAGTCGCTTCAAAATGGCCGCTCGACTGCTCACACGAGTGGGCGTGGCTTCAGCACATTCAGCAGACAGAGTCCTGGAGCTGAGCATACTGTTCATTTTTACCCGATTTTGACACCGAATTTCATAAACTTGTCGATATTTTTAATCATTCAAATTTGGCTGGGTGGTTAATAACACTTTCTTCTTTGGTCTGACAAACTCAGAACACATATTTATTCATACTTTACACAGACTTTAATATCATAATCCTAAACATTTGTAAAGTTAAATTGTTGTTTAACTATTTATTTTAAAGTGTTATTCAGCTTCTGTAACACTTTAGAAAACAGCCCGTGATTTATGGCGTAATAGCACTGCATGAGTACTTTTATAATTTATACATGTTATACTTACTGGTTCCAACTGCTACGCAGGAAGAAAACTAGACTATGGGGAGCAAGGGACTAACAACTGACCTTTTTAAAGGAAAAGATGTGTTAATTATATTATACTTTGTTTTAGTAAATATTGGGTACCTTTGGGGTCCTGAATTGGGAAACAAACCCCCCCCACAGTAATGATAGGTTGTCAGAATATTTGTTTTCTACGAGTAGCTGTTTTGAACACCATTTTACCCAAATCTTTGTGTCATGCGGTCTCCCATAAGTAACCATTATTTACACAATTACTTAAGGTTTCATTTATTTCTCCTTTTCTCCAAATATTGTCACTCCCTTGTTCCCCATACTCTTGTTTTTTAGTACTTTATTGCAACCTAATTCTTACTTAAATCACTGCACGCATATCCTTCAAATGATGTTTACAGATTATTGTTCTGCAGACAACACAACACTTTCCCCTTTAATTAGAAACTGTAATGCACAAATATGGGTATTGAAAGAAAGACACCTACGCCAACAATACACACATCACACACATAGGTGTCAGGAGGAAGAGACATGCAGTAAGTGTGAGTGCATTCCCATGTCTTTTTGGCCAGTGCAGAGTGTGTGTTTAAATCCACTTGACACACAGCCTGATAGGAGGGGATGCAGGGACACACACATGCACACATAACTGCACACCAACATGAACTGTTTAACAGCTCGAAGAGCGGTGGCACACACCTGCACACACACACACACACCTGCACACAGAGTTATCTCTCAGCCTGGGTGTATTAGGAATGCAGACAGTGTCACAGGAGCATGGCAGGGCGCTGAGTAGCTTAATACAACCTAATGTATCCTGGCACATTAGCCCTTTCTTGGACTGAGCATCCTCACTCATCGAGATCCACTTTACCAAGCTACCATTTAACCAACTACACACACACACACGCGCGCGCACATTCCTGTATGAACACCAGAGTGAGGTCCAGATAAGTTCACCTGCAGAGTGGGGACCACCCTTTCTGCTATACTTAGAGACAAATGAATGCCACGTTTCAGCACTAGGTGTCTCCCTGATTCCAGTTTCCACCTCAGATTCTTTAAAAAGAGTTATTTTCTAAAAGTTTTGCACCATCGGAGCAAGGACATTTTTATAGGGGGTGCTGTTAAGTTCGTTTCAGAACAGACTAATTTAACTGTGTTCTATATTTACCCTGCAGTCACTCTTTACACATCTTATGTTTTAATAAAGAACATTAATGTAATAATAAATCAGTGTGGAAGTGTTTGAAATCCATAGATAAGGAGAATACCTCAAATTAATGTTGTGACCATCCATTAAATTGCTGTACAAAGATACATCTGTACTTTGACTATAAAATTACCTCTTTATCAAAGTGAACTAAACTTTAGCAATAAAAATCAGTTCATACAACTTTCAACAAAGCTTCAATAAATACTGTTTGTCTTTTAGATTTGCCGTATTTTTTGTAGATATCTTTTAACTTGTATATACCTTATATTTCGTGTTTACTGCTGTTTGAAACAGGGATAAGAGGGAAACACTATTTCAATTCTCTGTATGTCCTGTACATATAGCAGCATTGACAATAAAGTTGACTTGACTTGATTTTATTATAACTGGTGCACTGAACTGTACACAAACCAACAATGGTGGTATTCCTTTACTTAAGAATATATATTAATGAGTGAGAGAGAGACAGAGAGTTGGAGTGATAGAGAGAGAGAGAAAGAGAGAGTTAGAGTGATAGAGACTGATATGTATAGACAGAAAGAGATAGAGTTAGAGAGAATTAGAAATAGTGATAGAGAGACAGACAGAGAGAAAGAGAGAGATATTCTATCCTCCAGTATATCAAAAAAAAGAAAAAAAAATCACCACCTTATTCACTTGACAGGAAGTGTATAAAATATTGTTAACTGAGAAGTAACTGAAGCTGTTGGATAAATGTAGTGAAGTTACAATTATGGTATGGTACCTCTGAACTCTGAATACTTGAATATTAGTATACATTCACATGTAAGTACATAAAGTACACATGTTTAAACATGCCAACCAGTGGCTCAACCAAGTAGAATGCTTAATGCTCTTCAGTCCTTCAGTTTCTGTGACACAGATCTGCGATTTATGTTGTTCACAAAGTATTTAATGTCCTTCCAGGACCTATGCTTTAAAGATTTCTCCTTAATTAGGCATCTCACACAGTCCGCTTTTCCTGGGACCCGACGCTCTGCTGTGAATCTGCTCATCTGTCTGTTGACAGCAGCCCTCTCTGCTTCACTCCATGGCCTCCTTACCTTCTGTTTTGGTGGCTCTATAGATTTAAAAGAAGACAATAATGCAAATTCTGTAACATAGAACACAATGTAGTCTCAGCTCATGCACTGTTGGCACACAGAAAGAACCTCACAGTAGCTTTGAAGTCTAAGTTTGCACAGATTCACACAGGATCAGGCGCTCTGGGAAAAACTGAGGTCTTTTAATTCATTTCAGTGGAGGTCGTCCGTTTCCGCACAGACAGTCCCAACTTTTGAGAAAACAGAGCCTGATGTCACGCTCCACAAGCCAATCAGACACTCAGATCGGTCAAACCTCAACAGACTGAAATGTCTCTGAGACTATCCAGGTGGATTCACGGACTAAACTCTGATAATCTACCTGTGTGTGTTCTCACTTTGTTTATTTCATGTACCAGCTTCTAAATCTGAGTCCGACTCCCAATTTATGCCGCAAAATATAATGACACGAAGAAGTTTAATTTGATCTGTGTCCGATGATTAGAGAGAGAGAGAGCGAGCTTTGGTAGAGAGACATAGAGTAACAATAACAGAGAGCAAGCGCCAGCCTCGATAAAGTTGTTATTAATCAGAGAAATAAAAAGTTAGTTCCTGGTTTCACAGTGGTTACATTCAACACGTATAGACACGCCCATGGCAACCCACTTAAGCTCCCCCCACCCTTCCAACCCTGCTACGAGTTGCCGCAATCTATGATCCTGTGTGAATGCACACTTTGTTTGTTTTTTCTGCTCAGTTTTATAGTACGTACCTGTTTTTTTCACCACCACTTTCTCCTTCTCCTTTTTTTTCTTGCTTTTTCCTGTTTTCTCCTCATCCTCACTGTGGGGTTCAGGTGCCCTTTGGGGAGAGAGGTCAGGCGTTCCATCTGAAAAACAAACACAATGACAACTCATAAAACGCAGCATAGGAAAGGAAGACCCATTCAAAGCAAACACCTGTAGAAATACTTATACACGAGTTAACATAGAAGGGTATGCATCAAGCTTACTTTCAGGTTACACCAGCCCCAGCCCCACCACTGACTAACCAAACAAACCTGCTAGAGCAATGGAGGACTATTTTTGGACATTATATTTGAAATATTTGTTGGTTTATGTTTCAAGAACAATTAAATAACTCAAGAACATACAGTATCTCAACTGTTGTCTGTGTATGTACACATGAGACTGACAGGCAGGCTGTCTGACACAATATTAATCACAAATCCAGTCATCACACTCACAGAAAGAACCTCACAATAGCTTTCAGGTCTAAGTTTGTTTGTTTTCTGCTCCATTTTATAGAACGTACCTGTTTTTTTCACCACCACTTTCTTTTTTCCTTTTTTCTTCTTTGGTTGCTCTTTATCCCGCCTTCTTCCTTGGCTCAGATCTAGAACTGTAACAGACAAACATTAGTTCCTGATGATTATTGAGACCTCAAGTACAGTGGGCATTAAAAGTTCATGTGTAATCAAGTGTTGACATCCAAAATTTGTTAAAACTGTCAGCAGCAGAGTTTCCTTAAACGTTACAAAATATTTTCTCCTCACAACTGTTTCACCAAAGGACACTACTTTAACTAAACAGATCTAATTAAATATTTACTGTGATGGATTACACACCTTAATAAACTGGTGTAATTTCACAACTATTGTTTCAGTCTTATCTTTAGCTATATTCAGTTATTTTTATCTGTTTCATTTGTTCTGTTTATCTGTGCACTAACATCTGTTGATTCCTCTCCCAGTTGTCCTCAGTTTGTTCATTGTTTGACCTTTCACCTGTTCCTCCACCTGCCTTACTAACTTACTCCATGGTATAAACCTCTCCAGAGTATGCCTGTGGTCCTTTTTTTGTACATTTTAACTTTGCACTGTACAATAAACTTTCATAATAAAACCATTTAACTCACCATCCATATATAAAATCTCATCCTCACTGTGGGGTTCAGGTGCCCTTTGGGGAGAGAGGTCAGGCATTCCATCTGAAAAACAAACACAATGACAACTCATAAAACGCAGCATAGGAAAGGAAGACCCACTCAAAGCAAACACCTGTAGAAATACTTATACACGAGTTAACATAGAAGGGTATGCATCAAGCTCACTTTCAGGTTACACCAGCCCCAGCCCCACCACTGACTAACCAAACAAACCTGCTAGAGCTGTGGAGGACTATTTTTGGACATTATATTTGAAATATTTGTTGATTCATGTTTCAAGAACCATGAAATACCTCAAGAACATACAGTATCTCAACTGTTGTCTGTGTATGTACACATGAGACTGACAGGCAGGGTGTCTGACACAATATTAATCACAAATCCAGTCATCAAACTCACAGAATGAACCTCACAATAGCTTTCAGGTCTAAGTTTGTTTGTTTTCTGCTCCATTTTATAGAACGTACCTGTTTTTTTCATCACCGCTTTCTTTTTTCCTTTTTTCTTCTTTGGTTGCTTTTTATCCCGCCTTCTTTCTGGGCTCAGATCTACAACTGTGACAGACAAACAATAATTCCTTTTAATTTAGATATAGCAATTTGAAGGTTCTTGTGCATTTAAGTTAAAGTACAAATAATCCTGAAACAACTACAGATTCAAGTATGGAAAAACAACCATCTGGACTTTTATGCCAAAAAAATGCTTAAAACAGTTATTGTAATGAAGGTTATAACTAACATTGGTAATTTTTCACAGAAGCTGATGAAAACACTAAATGAAGTCTATTTTTACAGTTCAAGTTCATTATTGCTTGTCATATCTACAAAAACACATGATTTCTACTTCAAAATTACTAAAAACAAACTTGACTTTTTGACAATTCAAGTCTGCACTAAAAAGTTTTAAGTTGGATAAGTTTCTTCTTGGCCAAATAATACTATTAAAATAGTGATATGTGGAAGGAAACAAAGAAAAAAGACAACTTAAAAACTTTAAAACTTTACCTGCACTGAAAATCGCTGATCAGAAGGTAAATAATGTAGCCGAAGTCGCTCCAGCCGTCTGCAAAATCTCCTGAGGTCCTCTCTCTGTCGTCTCTCCATGCCATGTGATCGATTGAGAGGTGTGGGAGGGGCCAGGTAACGCCGCTCTGCTCTGAGGCAGCAGCATGCAGGTGCTGGGGGGGAGCCCCCCCCCCTTGATGGGCCATTAATTAAGGGCGAGCTGAAGGCAGCAGAGGACCACACAATATTCTGCACTTCAACTCAGACTGACACAGGCCTGTTTACAGCCAGAGACACACTTACAACTAATATTACACTGTTTAAATACTTTAATACAAGCACAAGTAAGTAAGGTAGGTAAAAGTAAAAGCATCAACATATAGTATAATAGTATAATATATATAGGGATCAATAAAGTTTGATTTTGACCTTTATTAATAATTTATTTGTATTTTGCATCATTCATCTGAATCTGCAAAGTAACTAAAGCTGTCAGACAAATGTCTTGAAGTAAATATATTAACCTCTGAAATGCCTCACTTCAAAAGCCCCAATGGGGTTAAGTGCCCCAAAATGAGATAAGCGATCAATTAACTGACCTTTGACCTTTACAAAGGTCGCACAGGTCTGAAACTCGGCACCGTGATTATACCCCGCCTTCTGATATGCATATTCAAATCTCAGACCCTTGGCTCAAAGCGTTGATGAATTATTCAGAAAAAGGTATTAATAAACTGTGACCTCGTAGGCCTCATCGTCCAGAACGGACGACCTTTGACCTTTGCAAAGGTTGCATGGGTCTGAAACTCTGCACCGTGATTATACCCCGCATCCTGATACGCATACTCAAATCTCAGACCCCTGGCTCAACGTGTTGATGAATTATTCCAAAAAAGGGGTTAAACTGCGGCCTAGTAGGCCTTGTCAGGTCCAGAACGGCTGACCTTTGACCTTTCCAAAGGCGGCACGGGGCTGAAACTCGACACCGTGGTTGCCCATGGTGTCCCGATGCACATATGTGAATTTCAGCCCGCTACCTCAAAGCATTGATGAGTTATTGGGGATGAGGGTTGAAAAACAACCCAAAATGACTTATGACTTGATTTGGGGCATTATGTTATAAAAACGTGTCTTTTTGGCTGCCGCGCGGCGACCTTTGACCCCAGGGGCCTGGGATTCAGGACAGAGGATCCCCCGGAGCCACTAAGCAATAATCCTGAACAAAAAACCCCCAAAGTCCTGTAGATTTTTTTTCCCCTGTTTCAAATCCTGAACATCGGGGTCCTGTCAGACTTATGTCCTCTTCTGTCTGATTGCCATTGCCACAGAAATGGACAAAATTGCGTGAAACTTATCGTGCTGTGCTTACGTGAGACCTAGATTGTGCTCCCAAAGTCCCAACTCTGTAGACCCTCTATAAAGCTTACTAGCTCTGCAATTTTTCTAAAATATTAAGAAATATAAAACAGTTTTTCTATTTTATCATCTGAATATCTTAGTTTTCAATGTTAGTGTGCTAAACACGGTACAAGCAAGTACAGCTGAGGCTCAAGGAAATATAATTTATTTAAATGTTTTAATTTAAACAATAAGGATAAATTATGACTTGCATATAGTACTAGATGAAAAGGAAGCATCATCAGAGTCATTGAAGCTATTAGAATTCATCCAGGGGAACTAAGTTTCAGATCAGACAATTACAAATCCATCCATATTGTTATGATGTTTCAGTCTGAGTCAAAGACAGGTTGACATTGTTATCCCTAAAGCCACATCGCTTGTGTGCCTAAAAATAGCAGCCCTAAAGTCAGGCGAACAAGGCAGAAAGCCATGTTAGCTTTGTTGTGTGAGCACAGCTAGCACCTATCGTAAATAAGCTACCTTAGCTTCCTTTCCTAATCTCTAAATCACCTCCACATTTCTGTAAGTGCTAAAACTTCTGTGCACCAGCAAATACACTGTTTATTGGGTTCTGTGATAAATATCATATCATTTACAAGGTTTAGTTTAGTTACTGTTTGAATCTCAGTCAATCGAAGATCTACATAAATGTTAAAGTATTCAGCAAGAGCTAGGTCTCTGTAACAATTCAATATATTACCAAAAGGTATTCTTCTACTGGAAATTTGCTTTCACAGTGTTTGTATTATTTATGCTATCAGAACATGAATACATATATACATCTAAAAAAAAAAATGTTGGAGAGCTTTATGCAATGTAGAATGTAGACTTTAAACCATATACTATATGCTTATGTCAACATATTATTTGAATCATTGGACTGTGTGTAAATGTTTAAATATAAAGTAATTACAGTCTCCCCACTAAGGTCCACCAGGAACTCTAACACTAACATGGACAACATTAACACTGCTGACTAACATAAATGAGCACTTATGTTGTAAATTGACTAATTAAATGCTAAGTGGTAAAAGAAAGGAGACTGAAACATTACTCATTAATGTATGATATGACAGGTCATAATATAACAAACATTACTCAAAAGTAGGCTGTATGTGAAGAAGAGGTCAATTTGGAATTTGAAAAATGGAGAAGTTCACAATTAAAGTAGATTTGTACTGTGAATTTAGTGTTACGAGTGAGTAAAACAACTTCAAAATCTGTCCTACTCTAATCTTCCTCTAGCTAAAGTGACTGTGTTGCAATAAATGATCAATAGAGAGCAAGTGTGTGTATGGTGCAATAACTCATCACTACCAGTGGAGATGACATGTAAGGTGTAATAACGGTCAAAGCCAATAGGAGTGATAGAGAGCAAAACGTATGTAAGGTGCAATAACGGTCAAAGCCAGTAGGAGTGATAGAGAGCAAAACATATGTAAGGTGCAATAACGGTCAAAGCCAGGTGGAGTGATAGAGAGCAAAAAGTGTGTGTATTCAGAGTATGAACTCTGAATACACACACATGAAAATACACACACATATCTCAGTTTACTATTTTTCTGAGGACCTCTTTAAAACTTTGAGAGAAGCATATAAACAGCCTCTGGAGGCCATTGCAGTGAAAACAAAGTGAGGACCGGCCTAAATGTCCTCACTTTGGAAAATGGTCCTCACTCCATGGCTCTAAAACTGGAGTTGGTCCTCACGAAGATAGCTGTGCAAACACACACACACACTCACGCAAACACACACATACACTTTGTTGTGTGCCCAAAGTTCTCATGCTCAGATCCATAAATGTATCAGTGCACAATCAATAGGCAAAGCACATTTGTCTCAGATGGAAAACCACAAATGTACAGATTAAAATGAAAGACAGAAAAACTCCTCCTCCATCTGCTCTTCCTCCAGCTGGCCTCCTCCTCCTCTTCTGCTCTTTCTTTCTTCCTTCTTTTCTCCTCTTTCTGCCTTGTTTTACTCCTATTTCATGCATTCTCATTATCCCTCCCTCGATCTCCCCTTCTCCCCCTCTTTTGTCCTCATTCTGCACGTATCACCATTCCTCCCCTACTTTTACTCTCTGTCTCCCTCCCTTCTGTTCTTTCCTTTCAGCCCTTTTATTCTCATTCTCAGCATCTCTCCCCTCTGTTTCTCTCTCTGCCTTTCCCCCTTTAGTTGTTAATCAGAGTTGATTGGGAGCAGAGAGAGCCGAGAGGAGCTCCCCAGTGGATCAATGCCTCTAAATGATCTGTTCAAGGATCCCTTTAGAACCTGCAAAACTCGCTCTGATAGGGCACCGAAGCATGAAGGCACTCATTTCACATCTAACTCACTTCCTGATTTGCCCTCTGGGGGAGAGATAGGACTGCAGTTATAGGGATAATTTGTCCCAAAGCTAAATATCCCACTAACCAAAAGTGCTTAGACCAAAATGTCTTCATTCCAGGCAATCAATTACTGCCAAGGTGAGGGAGAAAATGATGAATTTGTTTAAAAAGCTCAATCTGTGTGTGTGTGTGCCGGCACGCCATCTGAGACATCAAGATTGCCCAACAACAGGGTTTGTTTATGTTCGTTTGATTGAAGACATTTTCCTGCGTCTCAAATTTGCCCAGCTTCGAGAAACAAGATTTGATAACACGCGGCAGCTGAATTTTAAATGTATTTGCCCGGGTACGTTGGAAATTAAATTGATCGTAGTAGCTATGGTAATGTTAACGATGAGCACCAGAGGAGGAAGTGGCTGCTACAGATGCAGACATGTGCACATGCCCACAAAGAGATTCGATGTTACGCTACAACATCACAGCGATGAATTTTAAAAGAGCCTTGACAATGTTATGATGGTTTACTGAAGAATGCCTCAAAGTGAAAGTTGAATTTTGAATGACTGTGGGTTGTTAAAGACGCTAAAACAAAAAGATTATCAAGTGGGACGTATTATTTATTGATATCTGAAATATTAAATATTTTAAAAAAGTACTGATGAATTTTATTTTCTCACAGAGGGGTGCAGATATGAAAGCAAAATCACACATAAAACAAAGTGTGTATTTATTATAAGACTTGTCCTTAAACAAACAGAAACAGACAAGATCACAAGATTTTTGCTAATACACCATTAATTGCGTCGTATTGAGGTTGTAAAAGTGTTTTTTCAAGGATAAGTCGGGTGATATTCTATAGCTTTCTGATTGTAAAGAACAACCAACCAATGAATAGCTTCTACTAACAAGTCTGTGTAGCCTAAAGGCAGATATACAATGGCTTATTCTTTTGTGCCTTTGTAGACTTTCCTTGTTGTCCATAAAGTATTAAAAACGCATAAAAGAGCTATGTTCTTGCACGGGGTGACATGATCCTTTATAACCATAAGCACAGACACATTTTGAGTTGATTAAAATGCACCGTCCAGCTGCTGTAAGTGCTCGCTAGCACCAAATGTGTATTAATATGCGGCAGTAAATAACACTAAATAACACACACAGCTGTTTTAATGAAACATTACTGTGTGTTTATTCGTTCTTAAAGATTTATGTCCTCAGAACAAACGAGAGAGCCACAGGCAAGATGGGGAAGTCATAAAGTACAGAGAGGCAGACTACATATTGTTGGGTTTTGGTATTTTAATAGCATTTGTTGACAATAACAAAAATATAGAATATCAGCAGCGTTATCCTTTAAGAGAGACTGTTTCACTCCAGTGACTTCATGATTGTAAACAGAAGTTCAGTTCCCATATGAGCAACATTGGCACCATCATATAAACACAAATAAAGCCTCATATTATGCAGGGAAAAAAATGCAGCCATATGTTTTTAATGTAGTTGGCTTTGCAGAGACTGTTGAAAAGGGGAGTCACTAACTGAGTTCAAGCACCATCTCATGTGTTTCCATATGTTACCTGCAATTATTCCACAAGCTCTTTGACTCAGTGCCAGAAGGAAGACTATAGCAAGGACAATCACCACAATGTATACCCTCCACAATGTGTGTAGATACTAACGCTAATTCTTCAGTAACCTCTGACCCACTTCTATTCATCATGCCAACTTCAGTGATCCGTATGTGTACCGAACTAAGTGGACATTCACCACAGCCGCCTCTATACATCGCTTTAGGGGTTTAGATAATAATGTGCGCTCTCTACCATCACATGACCCACTTCTCTTGAGGATCATACGAGGAGGCCCATTCATGCACTCTGGAAGAAAATGATATTTCAAACATGCTAATAATTCCCATGAAGCATAGCTCGCCGAGCTTTATTAAAATAAAATCTGTTACTATGCAAACTTTTGGCATAACCAGAGGGATTGTTATTGATCTTTCTGGCCTCCTCTTGTTTATTAAATGAGTAAAATAACACCCTCTAGGATGTTTTTGCTGTAAAGCGCCATGACTCAGGTCTTTTAAAGGGCATTTATCAGAAAGCATTTGTTGAGGTGTCCTTGAGCAACTCGATGGGTCTCTAAAGGGATGCTGTTTTGTAGACGGTGACTCTCATCTTCCTTTGGAAATGTGCAAACGCTAAAATTTTCTAACAGCAATCATGCAATTTTACATTATTAAAGTGGACACTCGCCGCAGGTTCCTTTATGCTGTGCAATCATACAGAAATCCAATACACTGTATGTAGTAAATATTCATAGTATCGCAGGAGATGTTTTCTCAAAATATATGTCTCTTACTATCTTACTTTACCTCAGTAAACTATTCCTTAAGTCTTTCTCACCTTTGCCCACTGATTCTGTGCATCCCGAGTCTGTTTGTGATTATTTTTATTCATGAAACAAAATTCTAATTTTCTGCTTCCTCTTTGTTTTGCAGGTTCTGGCACGGAGAGTACAGGGTGGCAGTGAACATTAATGACTATCTGGACATCTACTGTCCTTACTATGAGGGTCCCCCATCCCACGGGCGCATGGAACGCTACATCCTGTTCATGGTCAACCATGAGGGCTACACTTCCTGCCAGCACAGGATGCGTGGCTTCAAACGCTGGGAGTGCAACCGTCCCAGCGGTCCTGACGGACCCCTGCGCTTCTCAGAGAAGTTCCAGCTCTTCACCCCCTTCTCCCTGGGCTTTGAGTTCAGGCCTGGAAACGAGTACTACTACATCTGTGGGTTATCAGCTATGCAGTGTGTGTGTTTGTCTGTTGGTTGTGTGCTTGCGAGCGTGCATGTGCCTGTGTTTACCACTTCGCTCCTGTTCAGTATGCATTCGTAAACGATATGTAAATATGCAATCAACAGAAGTTGATTGAGAGAGTTCTCAAACACGGCCCACCATGTCGCCTGCACACCCACAGGCGTGCATAAATACACCTTCCATCTCTCCTACTTCCCCGACTCTCTCTCTCACACTCCTTTTATTTCTCAATGTAGCCCTATTGAGATCATAAGTGGTGTGCTCAGCAAAGTGGTAAAAATGTCACCAGGCGTAGTTTGTAATCATTTTTATATTAGCTGTATTGATGTTTCTCCTCACTTCAACAAGTGATGTATTAGTATCACAGATGGGCCTTGCCCCCTGAGACTGTTTTTCTGAACAGACTTAAAAAGCTATCATTCCCCCACCAGGCATGGGACAAATAGTAGCTTCAAATTACTCTTAAACATTGTTTTCAGCTGCTCGGTGTGCCAGATGGGTGGGATAGATTTACCGCATCCGGACAGTTAAGAGCAAGATCAGTTGGTAATCGCAGGAAAGCACGTTAAATTGACTTTCAAAAGCTTCCCTGTCAGTGTCCAAACTTTCTGGCGCCGCACAAAGAAGTGCCACTTTTCTTCTGTGCGGAGGCTGCAAGAGCTGTTAGGCTTATGACAAGACATTTGCCTGTTTGAGTCCACAGACCAGCTGGGAAAAAAATGTGGAAAGAAAATGATTCTCTGGAGGTTAATTGTGAGGAAAATGTATGCATGGATTGTTTGTTTTTTTAACAGTGTATTTGTCATACAGACAGTCTCGAGCTGCCATGTGGTGACCAGTTGAAAGGTGCAAACTCAGCAACGCTTTCTTAGATAAAGCTAAAACTTTTGGGAAATGACTTTCTCAAACTAATTTGGGAAATCATTTCTCTCCTGAAGTTGTAATTTGTTAAACAAATGAGGTGTATTCATTTGTTTATTTTTGTGTTACTCTCTAAAAACCTTACCTTATGCTGGTATCTTGTTCAGAATTTGTCAAAAAGAAATTGATTCTCCGGCAGACTTGAGAAGCATTTCCGCCAGTATGCAGCCTGGCACAGGTCTCTTTATTTCTTCCTATGTTACCGCTGCACAGTTGGCTGAAATCTGACCTTAACCTTTTTAGTAGGAGATGATGCATTCTCACCATGACCCATAATGGGATGAAGGTCCTCTGCCGCCAGTTTCAGGTCGGCATGCGAGTGCAACATATTTCTTTGTCGAGTTTTTTGCCCTTGCATGGTGATACCGACCTTACAGCGATAGTCTCCTCCTTCAGACAGCAGAAGAAAAGAAGCAAAAAAAGAACCTTGACAGATACTGATGCAGGTTTAAATTCAATTTGTTGTCGCCTTCCTGTGTTCAGGTTTTATTTTTAATGCAGTGACACAATTTTGTAAACTAATGCAATCACTGAAAAGCAAAATATAATGTGCTGCACTGTGATAGATGCTAAGCTTAAAATATCACCTCTGTCTAAAGAGTAACTTTTCCAAATCAGCACTAAGTATTTGCAAATATTTCGCCCCAGTCTGTTGTCTGAGCTGTCACAAAGACACAGCAGGCGAGAGTCAGCGAGCTAAAGAGGCGAAGATAACAGCTACCCGATGTCCTACTGCACATTTCCCAGTCGGCACACACACACACACATACAAACACACACTCTTTTGTTTTCAGTCTCATGTAAGGATGGACAGGGCCCCTCCAGAGTTGTATAGTTGCTGACTATAGTATTGTGTTTCTGGGACCCCTGAGGGTAGTGTGTATTCCACGAGATTGGAGTGTGTTTGTGTGTGTGTGTTGCAGGGTGGGGTGGGGTGGAGGAGCTGGTTGCGGGGTCAGTTGTCAAGCGATTGTGAGTCCGTGAAAGGCCATGTCCATCATTTTGACTGACAACCACACATGTTTTTGTCTCTCACTGTCTGTTACGTGCACATGCAAACACACACACACACACACACACACAGGATGACACACACACACACGTGCACGCACAGGTCGGTATTGATGTGGAACGAAAGCATGTTGACACTTCTAACCACCGAGCCTATCCGATGAGTGTGTGCGTCTCATCTCTGCAGATACTCCACGAAGTAAAACACATCGACCTTTGATGGCGATCTGTGGCCAGACCTGTGTGAGAGTGTGCGCCCGTGTGTGTGTGCGCGCTGGTGTGTGTATTTGTCATGTGGTTGACATGTTGACAGGTCCACTCCACCCCTTACTTCTCCCAGCTGCCATCTGATGAGGTTGAGTGATTTTCAATGGGTTTTCAGGAGACGTTGGATTGTGGATGTGCTGGGAAACGGAGGCGCTGGACGAGCCGATAAGACTTTTAAAAAAACGACAAAAGTGAACATTTTTGGAGGGCACAGAGAAAAGGAATGGGGGGGAGGAGGTGTATATCTCTCCACTTCTAACCCTTTCTCCCCGAAATGTTGCCATTTGTCAGTGAAACAGTAGGACACATGAAACAAAGACACACAACAGGGAAGAAAGCTCAATACAAAGCTGGCGGGGCTTCATAGGAGGCCACTATATACTTTTTTTCTGGGCACTGTGAGGAGGGTAGGTGGATGATTTGAAGAAATTTGAGGCAAAGGAAGTGGGCTATGGGGAGGCCATAAAAGGGTAAAGGAGGTGAAGGGCAGAGAGAAGGATGGAGGGAGGAGTTGTGGGCAGAAAAAGAGGGAGGAGAGGGCAGAGGAAGGGTCAGATTTATTTCCTGTGCGCTGTGGATCTTGATGATGGTCCTCTCTAGGGTCACTGTGGGCTCTGGCTATGCGGATTTCCTCAAGGGAGGAGGCCAATAGGTCTCCACGCACACTCCTGCAAACCAGTGTGTGTGCAAATTCTTTTTGCACATTGTCGTTGTATGCGTGTTGGCGTATGCACACGTCTGCGCGCGTGAGCTGGTCGTGATCTCTTTTAAGGTCTCCAGCTCTATTTCACATCAGAGTGTGGTGGGACTAAAAACCTAGATTCAATTTCATTTACTCTACTTTGAAGTTTGAATCACAGTAACTTTTTAACATTTTTCTCATTTTTTTTGGCATTCAGCCAGGGCAGCACGGTGGCTCATTGGTTAGCAATGTCACCTCACGGCAAGAGTGACCCGCGTCTGTGGGGAATTTGCATGGATTTCCTTCCCCATTCCAAAGACATTCAAGTTAGGTCGATTTGAGAGTCGGTATTTCCCTCAGGTATGAATGTGAGTGTGACTGAATCCCAGTGTGCAGCCCGATCCCTCACAGACTTGTTTACACTGCCTGAAGTGCTCAGTATGTTTACCGGAGTCACGAGCTTGGAGGAGCATGTGTTTAAGAGAACTTTGAAAGGGCATAATGTAGAAACTCTCCAACAGCTTGAAGCAATGAATGTCATCTAGAAAGTAATAGGCTGCATTAATGACAACCTAAATGTCAAATTATAACAAATTATTATAACAAAAGTCTTTCTTACTATATAATGTCTGATTTACCATTTATGATATTTGTTTTAATCTAATTTCTGTGCTATAATCTTACATTGTCAATGCTTCTCCTTGCTATCCCATTAATATGTATTATATGTATTTTGGTATCTGGAAGCTCCAGGTTCACTGTGTGTCAGCTGCTTTGCGGTATTTTAAATAATTTTAAAAAACTGTTGCCACTAAATTATAATATAAACTGAACAAATAAAGGTGTGTAGCTGCATGGGTCCTGCAGAACTACTTTTTTTATTGTCAACATATGACTTTCTCAGCCTCCAGAACCTTTCATTCCTACAGAGGAAATAAATGTAACTTTTAAAAACAGGCCACACATTTCATCTTTTAAAAAGGCATGGTAATGTGTTAAAACAGATGTAATTTCCCAGCAAATAGCAGCAAGACGGTGTGTGTTAAACAAACTACAGTGCCCATGTTCAGTATAAAGCAGAACTGTGTCACCCAGCGTGTCTCATTTATGTGTTTGCAGGTGTTTGTGGTAGATGGCAGGGGAATAAGCTGTAGCAGGCTTTGGTTAAGAGTTGTTTGTCGGATCCATCGGATTTTATGGGATTTGTTGACAGCAAGAAAAATATAGAATATAACCAGTCGTATCTTTAAATGTCGAGGCCCTGTCTTATTGTTTATATGGCACATACTGCTAAATAACTTGTGTTAAATGTGTTTACTTGAAGGCAACAGTAACACCCAGAGAGAGGAGGAGGGCTTTGGGAGTTAATAGCACGTCTCATTTTTGCCCCGAGGGCCGTGGTTACGCTGCACGTCTCTGTGAACTCCCGGTTGAACCAACCGCCCGATAATAAGCCTCACAGCACTCAGAGGCAGAACATTAAAAAAAAAAATCTTTTATTAAATGTTTTCATTTACTTTATGGGTGCAATCAGCCGCTCAAATCGCTTTATCTCTCAGCTAATATGCTCTTTCAATCTCTCTGCTTTTTACAGCGTCTCCTCACCCAAACCATGTGGGGCGAGCATGTCTAAAGCTGAAGGTGTATGTCAGACCTCCAGGTAAGTCACGCTCTAACTATACACACATAAACACACACACACACACACACACACACACAAAGGTCCAGATTGGCTATCAAAGTAAAATTAGGGGGGAATAAGAGGTCTGATAGAATGCCCCGGCAACACTCTCTGCTCTGATTCTCAGACCAGCCAGGCAACACTTTAACACCTTTTACACACAGACACACAAACACACACACACACACACATATACTGACGCAGTCACACTGACAGGGAGAAGAGCGGGCATGCACACAGGCACAAAGTGGCATACGCACTTCACATCACATCACATCACATCACATCACACTCGGTGTGAGGGAGACCTTCTGTCCTTGCAGAAAGAGAACAGAGCAGATTGAAAGTGGTCTCTAAAAACGTTACCAAGCCCTCCACATCACTCTACTAGCTAGATTTGCTCATAAGAAACAAGAAAACAATCTAATAATAAACCCATCGCATACTGTAGAAGTCTAATCTAATAATAGACACTTCATATTTTCTAATAAAATTCTCCTTATGCATCAGCCTTGTGGTAAAAAATGAAGCATGACTTGCTCGCCACATAATACTGAGTCTTTGTTTCCAAACAGCATGCAGCCTGGTAAGATAAACTCTATTGAAAATAGCTCCCTCATATATTGGCGCAGACAGGGCGCAGTGCTCACACACAAGTGTGCCATGTTGGCCTATGATATTACCGTTTAAAAATAACTCCAACAGAATATTGGCACACATGAGGATCAGATTGCGGCACGCATTACGCTATACTTGCGTTATCTTTAAAATAATCTACCTGTACGTCTGTTCAAAGGCGAATTTCTACCTCGTGAGTTTGCAACCTAAGCCCGACTAAGGAATTAAACCTGGGTTGTAGCACATCTCTCTAGATAATGACGCGACTTTGAAGATCTTCGTAAAAAGGATGAGAGTCGGCCTTCGCAGCTTTCCAGGCTCAGATCACTCCATATCTCCCTAAGGGGAGAGGAAATTCTCTCCTCCTCTATAATTACTGAAACAACATACTTTCTTTTATTCTGTCATTGCTGCTTCTTAGAGATTCTCCTTTTTTTGTGCTGTTAAAGTAATCTGTCTGACATTGCAACTTCCATCTCATCTGTGAAATACTGTCACAAGAGTGAGCTCTGAGCGGTTGCACATGTGTGTGAGTGGATGTGTGTCTTTCTGTGTTTGTGTGTGTGTGTGTGTCAGCTGCTCCAGATTCCGCGTCTCTGTGATTAAACTGTAATTAGGTTGGTTAAACCCCCCGCAGAGCTCAGTTGCTGTCGTCTTCTCCTCCTCCCTCCGTCTTCTCATTCCTCTCTTACGCCTTCTCTCTGCCTTTCCTTGGCTTTTGGAGGGTGAGAGTTTTCTGGTTTGTCCTTCACTCTCCACACATCCCGCTCCGCTAATAGCTTCACTTGCCTACTGTTTGTCTTTCACTAAATTCATTAATTTTGTTTGGAGATTGTCTTGTCTTTGTATCTGTCTGTGTGTCCCTCTCAGTTCAGATGTTTTGTCGTTTTTCTTTTCTCTCTCCATTCTGTTTCAGATGGGTCGGGATATGATTCTCCAGAGCCCTTCCTGACTGATGGAGGTCCAAGCTGGAGGCCAAGGTCCATGGCCCTGTTAGCTGTTCTGGCCTCACTGCTCCTGGGACTCTTCTCCTGGCTGTGACCCCTCTCCTTCTGTTCCTGGATCTCCCACCCACGGTCGCAGGGCTGGGCTGGGCTGGCTGTCCCTCTAAATCCACCACCCCTCAGGGAAGCCCTCTGTCTCCGTCCTTCCCTCTCCCACCTCCACCTCCTCTTTACAACCACCAACCACCCCCACTGCCAGCCCCTACCATGGCCCAGCCACGGACACCCTTCCCAGGCCTGGCTGAGAGGGTTGGACCCTGAGCTTTTTGGGAAGCGGCCCTTCATCTCTGATCCCCGAACTCTGGGTGGAACAGCGCCTCTCAGCTGAAAAACACAAGGGAAATGTCTCTGCACTCGTATCAGGGGGTCCTTTTGATTTGACTATTGACTCTTGGCCACTGATGGGGTAGATGTAGCTGCAGCTATGATTAAACTTGTCGTTCCAGTGCAATTCCTATCATCCAATCACGGCAGGATGCATTAAGCGATAGGCCTGGATGCACAAAAATTGGATTTTTCTCGCATTGCTGTCCCATCGTCAAACCAAGAATTGGAAGTGGCCAAGCTTGCATTGTAATTGAAATTCTATACTATCTGGACCCGTTCCAACTGCAGCGAGAATAAGAGCAAATGTACAGAGATGGAGAGGAGAAAAGTGACCCGGCCTGTGCAGAAAAGAAAGAGAAAACAATGCGGGCACAGATTTAAATGAATACGGCCATATGGGAAATGTAATATTATATGTGTTGATATTTTCAGACCCAGTCTAGATCCACAGCAATGTGATATAAAAATCATACAGTTTGATTTTTTTATGAGAAGCTCCGATGTCACATTACAATGACAAGTATAATCATAGCCTGTTTTAGTGGGAGGGTGGGGTGTGTGTAGATGGTGTTCTGGATGGGTTTGGTGAGGTGTATATTTTCAGGTGGGATGTGTTTTGTCTTATTCATGTTTCTAAACAAAGCATTTATCACAGCCTGGCCAGCGCAGGCTTCTTCAGCACTGTCTAATGTCGATTGGGTCGGGTGACTTTTGGAACCATGACTTTACTCATGTATGAATGTACCACTGGTCACCCACCTCTTTGTCTTTCTGTATTATTATGACTGTGGTCACTTACAGTACCTTCTCTTGGACTGGCAGGATGTATGGGGGTCAGGGTTTTTTTTCCGGAGAGGGATGGTGGGGGCGGGCAGGAGGCGGGTGAAGTAAGGATGAGCGGTGGACAGGTGAGAAAAGGAGGCGACACTCAAGTTGCATGACCACTGTGAAACCTTCAGATCAATCTCGTTTGTAATGATGATATATTTTTTCATGGGGAAAATCAGAAACACCCAGCTACCGCTCTCTTGCTCTCCCTGAGACTTTTTCAGACATCAAAAGGAAAATTCAACCTCCCTCCTCACACGGTTTCTCCTGTCTGGCTTTCGGTCGTTGATGGATTAGCTCAGGCCGGGAGATAAATGGACCCATAGGGTGAAACTGACTGCAAATCAGCCCTCAGAGCCCAGGCTGGATCACAATGGACGTAAACACTGACTGAAGCTGGTCCTGGGTCTGAGGGTTAAACCAATAAGGGAAGTGCATAGACTGTGGCAAATGAGGCGAGGTGTGTGTGTGGTAGCATCACAAAAACACACATGCGTATGCACACACATACACACACACATACATACATACATACACACACACACACACACAGTCTTTGATAACGGGACTGTTCCTCTGAGCATTCATGGACATTACTATAAAGGGAACAGCACAAAGAGAGAGGGAGCAGAGGAGGGATGAGGAGGAGGAAGAGGGAGAGAAAGAGTGTGTGCATCATGGGACTGAGACTTCTTTAATGTTGGGAAGTGAACATAATGAGTAAGCACTGTGAACACACACATGCATACACACATGACGACCCATGTACAGATACACACACACACACACAAAGTGCAGACATATGTAGAAAAGCACACGCAGATCTAGACATTTACAGACATGGCATGCACATACACACATGTACAAAAACACACACACACAAGAAAACACAAACAAGGGGAAGCACTTCCTTCCCTGTTTCATCTTATTTTTGTAGCATTTAAAATCACTGTTAATTACTCCTGTGTGGGATGCAGTGATGGGGTATAGCCTGTGGAAGATTAAAAAAATGTGTTTTCTCTTCTTCTATTCCACTGAAGCTGTCCTTCTATCGTTCTTCTTCTCTGGTTTGTGATCCATGGTTGGTAGTGGTAGGATGCCTCCAGGTCTGAGCGTCATGTATGAGTTTGTCTCCTTTTCTGTTCTGTGGTGTTTTTGTGGAAGATGACCTCAGTCATTTAAGTCAGTCAGTCAAAAGTAAAACACAAAAGTCAGAGCAAGGAGAGAAACACACAAATAAAGATTGTCTTTTTGTCTACTCGAAAAAACAAACCAAGTGAGTGGAATTTCTTCAGTGAAAATGTGAATTAATTTTCATTTAATGGGTTTGTTTTGCCTCGAAAAGGGCAGATGATTTTATTCATGTATTAGTCTGCACCTGGGTCTTTATTTTGCCCAGTCTATCTTCTTCTGACGTCAAAGACTTGGGACGGTGAGCGTTGAGCTCTGCCAGTCAAAGCATGAAATTATTCAGATGAAATCACCCTCTCCAATCTTCAGCTGTTTCTCCCTCAGCGATGTGACAGCTAATCTGAACTGCTGACAACATGGAGACTGAATAGCTTGATAGCCTTTCCTCTCTTGTTTCCATCAGATTTCCAGCAGGGTGGCCTAACAGTGATGGGAAAGTGCATTTACTTAAACACTGTACTGTTTTCATGCACATTTTCAATTTGCAACTGAGAAAAAAAAATTAAAATTAAATTAAGATTTTGTCAAAACATTTTTATGCTTGGCTGAGGTGGAACAGTTTATGCATAGATAAAAAGAAAAAGCAACAAAGTGTACGTGAAGCATGTGACTTAAAGGTCATTCAAGCTTCCTCTCCACTGAAGAGATGAAAAATATACAGAGGGGTCTGTAACAGTCCTTAAATTAATACATGAAACACACATAAATGTCATATTTCCATCACAGTTTTCCCTTTAAAGTTTTACTTGTACTCTGTTAATTACATCATCTGATTGCTTCTTCTTCTTCAACGGTTTATTGGCACCTGATTGAAGGATTAGCACCACCAGCTGTTTATCTCAATGCGCCAACTCCTAATATTTGCATAACAGTAGTGAATGGAAATGAAATTCGCATTAATTTGTATTTTCTTCTGACGATTTTTTTGGGAAATTTGGTTAACACTTGTGCTACATTTGGACAGAAACCTGGCTCATGAGTTGTTAGGATTTCCACCAAAGAGAGATTTTCCCTCCAAATGTCTCACATGGTTTCATTTAAATAACTGTTTGAGGCCCAAAGAGGTAAAATTATCCATTATTTCATTAAAAACACAGAGAAAAGTCCAAAACTAGATACAAATTCGTGTTGCAGAACATTTTCCCTACCTCATCGTTCATCTCGCAGCCACTTAGCTTTATCTTGTGACTCTGTGGAGGGGTCGACCTCTAGTTTGGAAATCACTGGACTGTACATAAAGTAGTTAAAACTCTCTCCACCTCAACCAGCTAAAGCAGTGAAGTGCTACTTACACACGATGCATCACTATTCACAACCTATAGGTCAATCAAGGGTTTTACTTCAACGGGATTTTGATGCTTGAATGATTTTTACATTGTAAAAGGTGTGAATGTTTCTTACTGGTTAGAGAGATTGCCCTGAAACTGAAAAGTCGCAGGTTTGATCCCCACTACATCTATGTCTATTAAAGGTCAGGTGTCCTTGAGACATGGAAACATTACATGTTAATGATGCCTAAAGGCTAAATGTCTAAAAAAAGTGAATATAAAATGTTTCCACTCCTCTTTTCTCCACATCCGGACATGAATAGACAGACCGACAATAGACACTTTCTCCCATTGGGGCTTGTAAGGGTCAGTGCTTGCTTGAAACATTTATCAGCCCTGTTTTAAAAGCGTTATTTGAAACCACTGACTCGTCTCTTTTGGCAGCGTGTTGCAAAAAGAATATCAGAAACGTTGTTTTTGGGGAAAACTGAGGTACATGAATAATAGATGAGCCTTGGCTTGCCATGTTTGGCCCTCCTGTGCAAAGCGGGCTAATGGCTATCGATGTCTCTAGTTTCCATCAAATTGCTTCATATGAGAGCTCAATTCAAACGGAGAAAGAGTAGATTCCAGTGAAAAGGAGACGAGGGGAATGAAATTATCTCCGAATATTGAGATGCACGCTTGGTCAGCCAATTCTTTGTCCTGACAAGTATCAGGTACCAGCGGAATTAGCCTAACGTAAAATTAAGCCCGATCAAGCAAGTCCCGGAGACCTTCCGATGTCTCGATGCTTGTGAGGGTGAATGATGGATGTGTGATACAGCTGGAACGGTGCCAGCAATGAACAGATGTGCTCCTTGAAATCATGAGAAACTATAGTGATCTGGCCTGTGTCACTGACACACACACACTATTATATCCTCACATATTCTCTCCCAGATTTAATTAATCACTTGATTATTTCTGCTATTTTCATTGGCTGGCGCACATGTGGGACAATAATTGCCGAGAATAAATTTGGCCTATATGATGTTGGTTTTGGCGACAACCAAAAAGGAAAGCCAGGAAATACAGATGGCCGAGCCCCCTGCATTCTCTTCCTCTATCTTTCCGTACCTTCGTCTCTTCTTCCGTTGATTTCTCGCTCTCGCAGACACATTACAAGGCTAGCGCCTAATCCATTTTCCTCTTTCGCCTGTACTTTTGTCTCCTCGTATTCAACTAACTGGCATGATTTAGGAATTATGGAATTAGGGCAGCGCTCCCATCTCTATTAATGAGGAACGGCATGATGAAAGAGCTTGATCCTGAACGTGCCATCTGTAGACACTATTACACATACTCTTAATCTATCTCTCTTTCTCTCACTACTTTCTATTCTTTCTCTTTCCACCCTTCCTTCCCCTTTCTCTCTCACACACACATCCTCTGTCAAACACACTCACATTATACCTTAGTTGTAATTACAGAGGAAATACTAATTCTTAGCTCTTCAAGCACTGTTGGATGTGGCGTGAAATGGCACAGCAGGAAAGTTAACTACGGACCACACACCCGTGCATAGACACACACGTACACACACACACAGGAGTCCAGATGGACCGTGTGTTATTGCTGAATAATGCATACTATGTAGACTCTATAAAAGATACATGGGCAGAGAGAGCAGGGCACCGTGGGCAGTTCGGTGAGGGCAGCTCTGAAGCATCCCTTGTGTAAATTTGGAGCTGTCACAAAATGTACAGCTTGTAGGTATTTAGCTGTAGGTGACCCAACAGGGGAAAAAATATTTAGCTGCAGTTAGAGAAAGGGACAAAAAAAACCCACACTTGCCTTTTAGACATTGTCAGTTGATATGTTTGGCTGGCACTCTGCCCGGTGTCTTTGCAGTCACCTTGAACAGGCTTTTGTGGTTTTAAACCATAAAAACTTGGGGAATTACACAGCAGATTCAATGCTAGAGGCTCAGATTTCAGATCATCGCTCAGAGAAACGCTAAGAAAAATATCCAGCAGTCTGCCTCCATGTAAAATACCGAGGAGGGGTGGAGGAGGGGAGGGGAGGGGGAGGTCTGGGTGAAGGGTAAATGCTGCACTCATGTGGGGAAAATGAGCAGCGCCTCTTTTTCTCTGGAGTCATATGACAGGACATGCGCAACATCATGTGCTGCGTTCAATGCCCTCAACGAAAGCGGCTCTCTCTGAGTAAATTCAATAAAAGTGGTCAACAAAATAAAATAAAAAAAAGGATTGGTATAGTGTGCTACTACGGCAGCAGGATTAAGATTAGGCAAATAGTCTTGAATTAAATTAGATTAGACACAAACGGGCAAACAACAAACAAGTGTACAGATGTGCAAAAACGAGTACTAAAGGTAAAGTGGCCATGATATAAATAATATTGCGCATGGTGCACAAAAATGTTTGCCTCACTAATATAGAAGCCAAAACCTCTTATGTATTTCACAAAAAAAGTATCTCTGCATCCACTCTGTGCATGTCAGAATGTAATAATATACCTTTTTACTCCTTTGCATTCATATAACTAGTCATTTTGCAAATTAATTTTACATACAAAGCATATGAAAAGCTTATAAAACGTGACACATGGGGCAAAAACACATGCTTATGCCGTAATGCAGGGGTCTTCAACAGAACAGGGACCCCCAGCTGTAATAAAAATGTTTTAAATGAGTCACATTTCAAGCCTAACCTTAAACCTAACCTAAAATAACTAATAATATCTACTTTATTCAACTTTTATTTCATATTTATATACTGGGTTATTAGCCTATATGTGTTTATGCTTGATTAAAAAAAAAAGTTCATGCATAATTATTATTGGTTATTAAATGCCAAGAGCTGTGCGTCTTTGTACATGTCCACTGTTTCATCCAATTGGAATGCAAATGCCTCCGCTATTTGTAGTTTCTCAATTATCTGCACCCTCACATTCACCCATTATTTTGGTGAAAACTGTCAATTATTATGACAAAAAATTGGCGGACCCCCTGCAGTATCCCTTGGGGTCACGTACCCCTGGTAATCAATCAAACTTTATTTGTATAGCACTTTTCATCTTCACCCTATTATAAACAAGGCACTATGCAAACTGTGCAAACTGAGGAAGCGCCATCTCAACATCTTGCATCACTAATAATACACGTGATAACACTCGGAAAGGAGACACTGAATGCACCAGCGTTGTTTAATAAAGGTGCAATGTGTAACATTTGGGGGCTTTATTTTCAGAATAAGGCAACCATGGAATATAATATTCATAACTATGTTTTTTCATGCAGGTATGATCACCTGAAAATAAGAATCTTTTTATGTTTGTTACTTAAAAATATCCTTTTATATCTACAGTGGGAGCGGGTCCTCTTTCATGGAGGCCGCCATGTTGAAACAACAGACTAAACTAAATACTGACTCTAGACGGGGCCCTTAAAATGTTGTTTCTCCTTTACACTAAGAAGGTTAGGAGATTGCAATGCAGTGATTGGACTACTAGATGCAACAAAATTCTACACACTGGACCTTTAAATACTACTTTTACTTAAAGGTACAGTGTGTAGAATTTAGTTGCATTTAGTGGTCCAATCACTGCATTGTAATCTCCTCACATCACCCTCACCTTCCTAATGTAAAGGAGAAACAACACTTTAAGGACCCTGTTTAGAGTCAGTATTTAGTTTGTCTGTTCTGGACTACTGTATAAATAAGGTGTTTCAACATGGCGGCCTCCATGAAAGGGGACCCTCTCCCACTGTAGATATAAAAGGATATTTTTTAAGTAACAAACATAAAAAGATTCTTATTTTCAGGTGGTTATACATGCATGAAAACATAGTTATGAATATTATATTGCATGTTTGCCTTATTCTGAAAACAGAGGCCCCAAATCTTACACACTGCACCTTTAATTGACGCATCTGAGTGTTTTTGTGAAAAGTAGTTTACACTCGGTCGGCTTTGGAGTTGTAAAAGTTCCGACGGCACTTAAACGCACCAACCGACACACTTCGGACGGGCAGACGTTGGAACGACACTGAAGGAATCCAGAAGTTACCGGAGCCAAGTTCACATACCGTAACGAAGAAGGAGGAGTGACGAGGTTAAACAAGGAGGGTTAACTGTGAGTATTGACTCCCTACATAAATACCTGTCTCCCTTTTTCTCCTCTTCTGCATACTTTGTTTGAGTGTTAGGTAGTTGACAGGAAAGCGGAACTAGCTAACTAGCGAGCTAGCAGCGCGTTTAGCTTGGAGTTAACGAGTTGTCCCCGGGATCCTGCCCCAGTTTACGACACCGACAGCAACTGTTGAGACAATGTAAGAAAACTTTAACTACTACTCGACACTTTTTTTTTTTTCAACTCCTTTTATTCAGTTTTTAAAGCGACTTTACTGTCACAACTTTCGGTGCGTTGGGTGTGGGGTGACTCGGTTCGTGTCTCTCATTCAGCCTAACGTCACCTGTTTATCAAGTGACTCGTCAAACAGTGGCACAGCTCTCAGCTTTATTCCCTCTTGTTTGTTAGATAACCCCAAGGTCAGCTGTGTGGACACTTTAAATTTAACAACGGAAATGATTAACCATCTGTCATTTTTTCTGCTGTGTTTGTCATCAGGACTGGCAGCTGTATTGGAAAACCGCTGACACACTTTGTTTTTTTTTTTTATACACAATAACTCACGAAAGAAATAAAAGATCAGGGTCCAGGTTATGTCTGAACAGCATGATGTCATGGCCCTCTTGTTGTTTGTTTTGTTTACACAGGTGGGGCGGCGTTATTAAGTCAAACCACACATATATGTGTTGCCATCACAGAGGACAAAGGTGTAGGAATAAGTATTAAATGCTGTATGTGAGTGTGAGGAAGATGTGATCGCACAACATGATGAGCATAAGAAAAGACGTCAATGTGTGTGTGTGTGTGTGTGTGTGTGTGTGTGTGTGCTGCAGTCAGATCTGGAGGAACAGGTTTGGGTAGAGGAACAAGAAATGTGTTTCCCTGTAGGAGCTATTGTGTTAAGGCACTGTTGTTGCTGTTGAAGACGCTTTAACATGAGCGGGTATGTCCTTTTTTACACTTGTTAAGTTCTTCTCCACACATGTCGTGTGGTGTTGCAGCCACCCGTGGGGTGTGAGGTGTGACAATGTATAGGGTTTACTGTTATCTGATGATAGGCTCCAATTGCACAGGGAACAAAACAATCTAGTATTTACCCATGTGTAAACTTCTCATCATTGAGTCATAAGGATAAATCAATATCCAGCTATACAGAGACTCGCTTTACTGCCACATATGATTGATTTTTTTTTTTCTAGTGTTGACATGTTTATCTGCTCTTGTTGTGGCATTTCAAAAGAGCAGAATATGTGTGAATGAGTCTTCCTTCGGTGTTACAGCTGCAGACTTGCCAAGTCCAAAAAAGCAAGTCAAGCCCGTGTGAACCCACTTGGTGCCCTCTTTCCAAAAAAAAAAAAAAAAAGGGAGAAGAAGAAATGCAGAGTCAACAATATTACATCCTCTGATCCGTCTGCCAAGCAGACTATCCATTTTCCCTGTCTTTTTTTTTTTTTTCAGGATGTTAGTTGCTGCTGGAAACAGAGCTTGGAGTTCAGGGGCTATTTGAAAAACAAAAGTCACTTGAACTTTAAAGGAAAAGCGGTTCACAGGAAAAAGCTGTGTTTCCTGAATGTTGGTATCTGGTTAACCGGGCCTGTCCTTGAAAGCGCAGTCGATCTGCCACACGGAATATAAGCTTAAGTCTTATGATGATCTTGATCTCACGTTACCGTGTGCACCAAAGGCTGTCCGAGGCTGCCGTCACTCCAATCACTTCAGTGCATCCTGTGATGCTGGACTGCATGAAGGTCACTTGATGCACAAATGAGACTTGGATCTGTATTCGGATCTGCAAAACCTCTCCGAAAGGTAGTTGAGCTCGACAGATAGTCATTTTTGAAGGTCGGTGTAATAACGTTAGTTTAAAACAGGAAAAACCTGACAGCCAATTAATCGGCAGAGATAGCTGCAGTGCGGGACTTTCACATATAAACAAACATCTGTTACATTCAAGCCCTTGCCAATCAAGTTTTCACAATGCCGATTAAGTTTTCAAGGATGCATTTTGCAACAATCAACAATGATTGGTTTGCCAGAGCTGACGGGGTCACAATCATCGCGACAGAGCAGGTTTACAGTATCTAGGAGTATAGCAGAGGCATACGTCATATGCATGCTTCGACAGTGTTTGTGTGATTACATTCACGGCTCGGCCAAACTGATTTAATCTGCTGACCTCTCCTCCAGAAGGGTTACCTGGAAAAACGCAGTGAAAACACGCCGAGCGCTCGAGTTCTGTCTGCTACCGCCCGTCATAAAACCAGCATCATTTCAACATCCCCTGTGAAAGTACCACAGAGGTTACTTCTGATTCACTTCTCTTTGCCATGCTTTGTCTGAACTGCAGTGAAGTCCACTCCTTCTTTTGAAACCACAGAAAAATGACCAATTTTTGAAACAACCGGCTCTCAGTGGCAAACCCCTATCAACACTTCCTGCTGCTGGTTCACAGTAAAAGCTCTGCAGTGACACACTCTTGCCTCATGCCTGCCCTAACTGTTGCATATTGTGCAAGATTATGAAAACAAAGTTTTTAATCTGAACTCAAAGCCTTCATGAGGCTGCGGACGCGACTGACGTGTCCTGATATGATCAGCTGTGGGAAGTCACGTGAGATCTCGGGTACAATTGTCGTATCTGTGCCTTTTTAACTGAAGCTTTAATTGTTTTTTATGATTCAGTGACACACTGAGACTTCCATAGCACTCAGTCATTAATGCTGCAGAAGCATAGCTAAACTTGTGCAGTGCAGTGCAGCTGTCTATTTGGAGATCTACCATGCTTTCAGCCAATTAAGTATGCATCTCCTCTGAAAGACCTACTGAATACCTAGAGTAGTCCATAGATAAGAAGATAACAGTGAGTATGTAAGCTCTATTGTTGTGGTTGCATAAATAATTACATTTTAAAGTACTAAGTTTTAAATTGTGCTGCAGTGTTATTGTATAAGATACTGTTTATGTATATGAAACACAAAAACTGATGACTAATGATTGTCATTTTTTCCCCTTATCATGAATGTCCCATTTTTGACCTAATTATTTTATGAGTATACGGTGTAAACGTCAATAAAACGTGGTGATGTTTTGGTGCTTTATGCATTATTGTTTACATAATAGTTGCATATAAGAAGGTTCTGTGAAAGAACATTATTAGTAATGATATGAACAGGTAGAGCCATTGACTGAGTCATGCAAATTCGTGTGCGTCAACAGCTGTGACGCTGACTTTTGTTTGTATTGCTTTCATTTTTTATTTTCATTTTCATATAACACAAAACACCAAATAAATTCCTTGTGCATAGAGTGAAACACAGAAATACACAGTGTTGTATCTTTTAGAGAAGTCTTCTGGCTAACCTGAAATGATCACATCCCTGTTGTGGTTGTGTTAGTTAGTGTTGTGATAATGATACGCCCGCATAGATGCAGCATTTTAAAACCAGAGAAACACAAACTGAAGTGTGAAGACGCTTTTTAGAGCGTCTTAAGAGAGTTATGTGCTTCTAGACTTTCACCAACAATTGTGTCTCTTTTTATTTTGTTCATTTCTATAAGCTTCTTTTACCTGCTGATCTGTACGTAGTAAACATTGGTAATGTTTTGTTTCTGCCAGTTACCACCGTCCAGTCTCATGATTCTCATTTCCCTGTCACGGCCTCCTTATCTCCATTCCCTCATCGTTAGCATACAATCCACTAGCCAGACTGCAGCTAAGCTTTACACAAACAGGGAAACGCTCTAGGCTCACTAAAATATAGTTTTGCTCCATCTTTGAAATTGATTCATGTTTCTTTTATCAGCGGGCCCTGCTGTGTGTGTTCAGACTCCTAACACTCCTCCAGGGGCAGGAAAAGAGCCGGATTTGTTTAGGTTTTGCATCTCTCTTTTTCCTCTCCATATGAGTGACATGAACATACATCGATGTTCTCGTACAGTTAAATGTTACGTCAATAAATGTGTGCTACATATTTAAGCTCACACATTAAAGTAATAGTCTACAGCAGTGAGACGTGACTAATACTGCACTGTAGCATGAGGCGTGGAGACTCTACACACTGATGTACTTCAAATTTTAATTGGGGAATTTGATTGTTTAGGTGCGTAATGAGCTAATTACTTTTTTTTATCTGACCAGCATGAAATATATTAAGTTTCTCATTATTAGAGATGGTGAAAATCAAAGAAACCTCACATTTTAGAATCTGTAACTAGTAATCAGTATTTTAATAACAATCTATCAAATGGCAAATGTGAAAGGGGTCACTTAGAGAGATGGACCCACAGAGAATCACCAGTATCTGCAGCTGCTCACAGTTTTACGAGCTTTATAGCAGCAAGTTTCGGCTCATTGTCCAGCTGTACTGTTCTGGTTCGCTCTCACAGCTTCGTTTTTGGTCCGCAGTAAGCGGCAGAGGAGCTCTTAAAATCCCAGCGTACTCTACATGCTCAGCACCTAACAGCAGACAGACACAGTTAGCGACTAGCTGGTGAACTCGGTGGAGCATTCAGCAGCTCGAGAGCCAGGAGCTGGAGGAGACAAGCGGTGAATATTGGACAGTAAATATTGGATTTAGATTCACCAGCTGACTCCAGATGAATCATTATGTTGGTCAGTAACATCTGGATGTGTAAATAAGCAACTGTTTGCTAACAAGTTCGCCCTATCATCTAGTTTATAGTCAAATATGTTTGTTTTTTGTTCATTTTTAAAAGTTGATATCAGCGGGTAGTTTTTTTTTTTTGTCTGTTAGGCTATAATAAAAATTGTGATTGGCTGTTTTTTCTGTTGATCAACTTATCAGTTAATCAACAAATAGTTTTATCTCCAATTTGAATATATGATGCTTTATATGCTAATTAACTTTACTCTCTAACTGACGCCCTCTGATGTGACATTAGTGAGTGACCTTTGAAATCTTTCCCTCGTCCAGGCCGCAGAATATCGAGCTCGGTGCCACGGGGGGAGCCTCCAAACAGGACAGCAGCAACATGGAAGACATGACTGTGGAACAGATCACCATGAGGGCCAACCAAGTGACTGATGAGGTACTGAGACACACACATACACACACATACACACACATAATCCCTCTTGTTGTCTATTTCTCTCTGAGTGAGAGATGAAACTTTATTCAAAGGATTTTCTATCCAAAATATTTTAGTAACAAACGCCAAAAGCATGCAGGCTACAGATGGAAGACGTGGTGAAACTGTGAGAACATAATGTTTGGAACATACTGAGCTTACAGATGAACAGTGAAGAAAGGGATAATGTTTGCAGCCGTGTTTCGAGAAGTTTATGTTGGTGGTTTGATACTTTTTTTTTTTTTTTTTAATGGGCATTCATTTCCAAATAATTCTCTCTGACATTTCCCTGAATGGATTATGTGTTGTGGTACTAACTGATTTGTCTACAGGCAAGCAAACAGTTCAGTGTAGATGGAAAATGAAGTAAATGGATATTTACTTGGACAGGCACCTTTCAAACCTGCAGGGCATGAGCATGTGATACTAAAAAAGAAGGCTTATACCTTTTTAAATTCATGACCAGAAAGACAAATACACATATGCTAATCATCCAGAAAGAGACAATCAGGACAATGAATTTGTTTCAGTTGTTGAAATTAAAATGAAGCCAAACAAAAGCTACAGGAGTTGAGAATACGAAATCTTGAAGGCCTTTTCGCTCAATCGCGTTGTTGCAAATAGTAAGATGAAAGATTTAATCCCGCTTCCATGTCTGTACAATATTAAGATAATCTAAGCTGATTGTCTGCTGGCTTTAGTTTCATATGTAGCGTACAGATATGAGAGTGGTATCAGTTTCCTCATCCAACTCTAATATGTGAACTGCAAACAGTTTAGAGGTGATCAGCTTCATCTTCTAATTTGTGCATTAGTTTGATTGGAATATTTGATTTAGTCATACCCACTAAATAATCAAGATTTAGCATTTTTGTGATTAAATAATCATCGTCAGAAGATTGTGGCTTACGCGGGGGGGGGGGGGACACGTAATCCTAGTGTTGCTTCAGTACAGCATTAAAAGAGCAGGAACTGGGTAATTATATTCATTGCGTTCACCGTTGATTATTAAGCCAGACATCAATAGGAAGTGTGTGAAGCTTTACGCCTAATTTAGCCTGAAAGCTCCCCGTACCCCTCTGCGGTTTTGACAGTTTGAATGTTGTCAGCTATATCTAAGTGTTTTTATTATCAAGGAGATAATTGTTTAATCAGCACTCTGGGGCATCATATGATCAGCCATCTGATTCAAATGGAAGCAAATTAGCTTACTCTAGCTGAGCTTGTAGCTGCGCACTTCACCTTCCTCCAATTTTGACTGTACTAATCGTCTGTGTGTCTTTTTCCTTAACTCTGAATGTGTGTTTGCTTTCTGATTTAACCTGCCATTTTCTCTCTTTCTCCTTCTTCCTTCTGCTGCTGCCTGGTTGACTTAGCAGACAGGGCATGGGAGGGTCCTTCTACTAGTGCTACTTAGTGTTTCAGGTATGAGTGGTTACCTAAAGCCGAAGCACGATTATGTATCAGGGCAACAGAAGAATTTGTTTTGATCTCGTCTAACACACGCTGTCCTATAATTTCATGGCTGTTTTCCATGTCAGGCAGATAAAAATGGCTTCAGCCTTTGTGACAAAGTTATCTAAATGCTTTATTTCTGTCCTAATATCTAAATCAGTTTTTTTGTGGTATAATTTTTCTGTTTCAAAAGCCTCACATGTCATTTGCTGGAACCTGCACGTACCTCGCCGGAGTCTACTTCCATTTAAGCCGTCCCAAACAAATGATAAAAATATCACACCATTGTCTGTATCTCAAACATTTGTCATAGCGCCCCCAATCTGGAAAATTTGGCGAAAACAGCGATATGGGGCTTAATTAGCCAAGTTCAAGGATTTTCGGAGATGTAATGTAATGTTTATCCACCCAAGTGATGTTCTGGCTATGACAGCAGAAACCTGGCTGAGCTCGACACATCCCTCTCGCCAATTCTATGTTTGTCTTTTTCTCAACTCGCTGATTAATGTATTCGGAGCAAACATAACACAGAGGGAATGAGGAATCGGGTCCCCGCTCTCTCTCTTGTTAACACTTCATCAGTGGTGGCAACAATGGAGTCATGCCCTGAGTCACTTCCGTGCTTCACTCCGTTTGGATCCTCTGCTCCCTGTACAGCACTTGCTATTAATAGAGGCACCAAGGCGTAACTCACCTGAACTGACTGCATTCCAGCTCGTCATCAACTTTTGTGCCTGCGCATACATCATGTGTGTTTTTGTCAGTTAACTTTTGTGTCAGCCGTACCCATGTCATTCGATCAGGGAGAGAGATAAGTGACTGTGGCAGAGCTCCGTCCCAAATCAGCACCACATACTCATTATGGGAAAGATGTTAATATGCAGAGTTTCCACACTAGAGAGGTGACAAAAGGTTTTTGAGTGTTTGGTTTAAAGGTTATTTCAAAAACATTCAGTTTATTAACACACAGATAGAAAAGGAATATTTAGCCTCTTTTAAACACAGAAATCCTGAAAAAATAACACGATTATGAGAATGTTTGACAGTTCATTTTATGTCGATCGCATCATTTCTTGGCTTATTGTTCAGCTCCGGTGCAGGAGCAGCTCATGCCTGGGGGAGAAAAAATCTTAATTGGAAAAATATCCATTAATTGTTGGGTATATAAAAAATCTTTGGAGAAACCAGCAAACGTTCACATTTAAGAAGCTGGTGAATTTTTGATGTTGATGCCACTGCAAAAAAAAATACTTGAACAATTAAATATCAAAATATTTGCCGCTCGATTTTATGTTGATCAACTAATTGATCAGTTGTAAGTTGTTTCAGCTCTACATTAAGCCAATAAAGTGGTGAGGAGTAGACCTCTGTTTATATACTGTATATATTGATATGATAATATTTACTGATGAGTGTTGGGTTACACCCAAAAAAAAATGTTGAAACAGAAACAGCAATGTGGATGTAACAAAGATGAAATCAGCATTAATTCCTCATACAAGCTCTAAAGTTGAAACTATAAGTTGCTCGTCAGAAAATGTATTTCAGATATTTTGATTATTTGTTACTGTTTAAGTAATTATTAAGCAAAAATGCTAAAACATTCCCGTTTTCTCAGTTGTGAGGATTTCTTCCTTAAAAGATGAGGAGAACAAATTGAATCTGAATTCTGATTTTCTAATAATATGTGTGTGTGTATATAATGTTGGATGATCTACTGTCACAGGACAAACAGGCAGACGGTGCAGGGAAAGAGTAATTCAGAAGATTCTGCATGTAACAGCAGTTTTTAAGGCTAAATGTGGATATACAACGATCTTATAGGATCTTGGAGATTCACACTCACAGAGACCTGGTTTGAAAGATTTGTTGCCGTTTACTATCATATGAATATTAATGGTGTAGCTTCCCCCTCCGTGTTGTTCTTATCATTTGTATCTTTTCATTTGTCTTATCCCTCTTATCTCCTTCTGTTTCTCATTGTCTCCTTAGTTAATTCCCTTTCTGTTGTGATGTTCCCTTCTGCTCTGTCTGTTTCTTAAGGCCACATTCACCCCGCTTTGTTCTTGTTTAAAGTTATTTGAAGAGCTAGACTCCATGTAGGCGCCAGATAAATGTAAAAGCCTGTCTGGGTTTGACATCTGGTCCACCAGCATACACAAAAAGTGTCCCAACTCTGAAATCTCTCCTGACAAATGTTCACAAATATGTATCAACCCTGAGGTTTGAGTGCATTCCCATAAGTCTTTGTCTCATTTTTTTTCCCCCATCATTCTCTGTGCAAACTCCTTTCAGATAAAAAAAACTTGCACACATCTTTTTATTCACCAACACCTCCTGTTTTCTCCTCCACAGTCACTGGAAAGCACACGGAGGATGCTGCAGATGGCCGAGGAGGTGAGACTATTACAGTTCGTTACCACTGCTGCTGACACATAAGCACAATATGCATGATCTTACCTGCAGCTGACCAGAGAGTGGCTCCATGTTGGTTTATAATCCGTCCCTATTGGATGAGGATTAAGGAATTACCTAATCTGAAACCATGACGATGTCAGTGATATTTGGTCTTATGAAATATTCTTTAAATGCTGATATTTGTGGGCAAGTTTTTCCTCACTCAAGGACAGAGGGTGTCACTCCCTGTACAGATTGTAAAGCCCTCTGAGACAAAATGTGTTTTGTGAATTTGGGCTATACAAATAAAATTTGATTTGATTTGATATTTACATTGGTGTAATAACAGAACTGAACTGAAAAGGTTATATTCTCCTTTTACAACAGAGTATTATGACCACTGTTAATAATTAACTTGAGATTTTGACAGTTTCATTTTTGGAAGTTGTGGTATTATAAGTAAAACGCTGCTTCACTTTTTAATCATTATGCTTTTTTATATTAATTGTATTTGCCTCAATGAGTCAGTTCAAATTCGGAACAAAGCCCATCCTAATTAAGCGACTGATTATTTTCTATTCTTTATAAATCGTAGATCTGTCTGTAAACTTTTCAGTGGTTCTGAATTTGTGTGACTCTTTTTGTTTTTCAGAGCAAACAAACCGGCGTCAACACCATGGTGATGCTGGACCAGCAAGGAGGTAAACACAACAACATGAACCCTGCTGGTTTTTATTTAGATGTTTCCCAACTTTAGATCATTTTTATTTTATTTTCTGTCGTTGCTCTTTGTCTGTGCTGTTTTTGTTCTTAATTCATTTTCAAAGGAATTGAGTAATGATATGTAAATCACAGTAATGGTATTACAACATAATATACATAGTTTTTTCTAAAATACACTAATGTACACAGCCTTATGTATCAGATTGCTCCATTCTTTTTGTGCCTGTTTTTGCTGCAGATGTAATTGTTCCACAATACAGATGTCATGTGAATTTTATTACTTCAATAACTTTTGTGTTTAAAGACGTTTTATATGATTTTAAAGGGACAGGGATTTCCTTTTTTTGATATTTAGAAAAATTGATTTTTTTTTTTCCACTGAGGCAGACAGTCTGCTATAGAAAATGTGTTTGCTGAAGATGCGTTCCATAGTTTCTAACTTGAAGTTGATCTAACTTGGGTAACCCTCCCGTGTGACTCTTAAGAAATAGCGTAGCGTTAAGTAATAAAACCAAACAGGTTCTCGTAAAACTGTATTTTAACGTAAGCATCACAGTCATCACTCTCCTGAGGGAGGTACTATTAAAATTAAATAAGAATTATTTATTATAGTCTGCGCAAGTATCGGCCACATGATAATAATTTGTTGGTAGTAATTTCTGTAACGTGCATCCTGAAATATTGGTGTGCCAAATTAATTTATTACTTCGTTGTTTTTTCTCAGGACAAGTTCTTTGTCTGCGTTTGTGCTGAAAATCCTTTTTTATTGTTTTTGCCTGCAACTTGTGTAAGCGCTGTCCAAGATATCACTTCCCTGTTTAAAAATGTGCATTTGTAATTATTTGTTGTACTACCTGCAGTATGTTATTTATTTATTTTTTTGTTTATTTTCTGCTGCTGCATTGACCCAGTTATTGACCCAATTTAGGAATCCTCACAGGGGTCATTAAAGATTGAAATAAATCCACTCTTAAAATGTACGAACAAACAAAACAAAATGAAGAAAAAGACAGAGTCCTGGTGTATAGAATGCACCCGCATCCAGAAAAAGGAGAGTGTGACATGATGCCGTGTGCCTGTCTTGTGTTTCAGAGCAGCTGAAGCGTGTGGACGAGGGCATGGACCAGATCAACCAGGACATGAGACAGGCTGAGAAAAACCTGACTGACCTCTCCAAATGCTGCGGCCTCTGCGTCTGCCCCTGTGACAGGTACACCGCACGCTCCGAGCTGCTGAAGGCTCCAAATCACTGTTGTGTGTTATCATGCTTGTCGCTTCTTTTTGTGTGTGTGTGTGTGCTGTGGTTGTGTTATCATGAAAATTTATGGAGCAGGCACGTGGCTAGGCCAGTGTAGAGGAAAGAGTCAAGGAAGCCGTCTAAAACAACTGAAGTTTATTTGATGGATACATTTATTTTAATTGCAAAGTTGAGGAGTTATTTCAGGCAATCTGGTTCCAGAAATAAAAATAATTTTCTGCACAGACAATGTTAGATGACTGACAGTTGGAGCACTTCCACAGCTTGGTTAGGCATTAAACTCTCCCTGTTCATCAATCATCAGGAGAAAAGTTGACCAACTGTGTCATAAAATATGTTCTTTGATTTAAAAAAAAAAAAAAAAGTAAAGGTACCGGCTCGTGCACTAATGAGCACAGTAGCGTAAAACTGTCTTAAAAGTGCTGCTATGCACTTTAAGATTATGGTGCTTATGAAATGATTATTAAAATCTGTAGCTTCACTTTGGATGTTTCAGTTGTGGATGAATTCAGCAACTCTAGCAATGTGTTTTCTTCCCAACTGCAACAACAACAACAGAGCATTTGAATTCTCTGCTGCTCTGAATCCTGCCCCTCCCTTCGTATTCTCCATAGCAACAGCAGCCAATGCTCATGGGTATTTTGGTATTTAGAGAAGTCCGGCATGCCGGTGATTTCTCAGAAACCATGTAGAAATAATAGAAATGTGTGGCCATTCCCTAAAACTATAGATCTGTTCTGCTATCCGGGAAGGGTTCAGAGTGTTTGGATGTTAAAAGAAGAATGTGAAGTTCTGGAACCAGCGACAGCTCTATTATAACGAGATTGAACGCTTCCCTGACAGTACTACTGATCTGTCAGGGCGATTTCACATCAACACAGCATGAACTCATGATAACAGCTCGTCATATGGAGGAGAAGATACAAATTTTTTTATGTCAAATGTGAATGTTGTGGTCAAAAAATTGCCGATTCAGGATCCCCAGCGGTTTAGAAATGGGTAGGGAATGTGACACGACAGGTGCACTGCTCTGTGCCGAGCATACTTAAAACTCTCTCCATCACCACCATATTGATATGCAGTGTCAGTGTGTGTGTGTGCACAGTAAGAGCATATCTGGTTCTAAACATGGAAAAAAAATCTCCCCAAAATGCTTTCACATTGGAAAAGAAGATTCTATGATGATTACCAAAAGATAAGGTAGGGAATCTTTAATTTCTTTATGATTAATGACTGTAGCCGACTTTTATATAGAGGTCCATGTGGTTGCAGATCAGTTAACATTCTTCTATTTTTCATGTTATATTATTTAACACCATGTCCTGCTTTGTAGTGACCTTGCATTTTTTTTCTCTCCAGGGTGTCATCAATCGAGCACGACTCGCGATACAAGCGTACCTGGGGTATCGGAGGAGGCGACGGTGAAGTTGATTCCAACGGCTCAAAAGTAGTCTCGAGGCAGCCCTCAGGTGTTCGCAATGGCCAGGCTCAAGTGAACGCCCCGGCGCCCTCGGGCCCGTACATCAAGAGGTGGGGGGTCATGGATGTTTCGCTTCCTTAAGAATCCTTTTATTGTCAGAAGCTTGTGTGTCTAGTGGTCAATTGTGCTAGTAAGCTTACTTTACATCCGTGGTACAGGATAACCAACGATGCACGGGAGGATGAGATGGAGGAGAATCTGGAAGCAGTGGGCAGCATCATTGGCAACCTGAAAACCATGGCTATGGACATGGGCTCAGAGATAGACAAGCAGAACAAACAGATTGACAACATCACTTCCAAGGTATGAGCCTGAGATGAATGACATTTCAATTGTTTTTTTTTTTCCTGTTAATGTGCATTTGTGTTTGTCTGAGTTTGTCTGATCGCACTTCTTAAGGCAGCTCTGTCACCGGAACTCCGGCCGATTCTTTCCAGAATTACACATCCTAAAATTAGAAACATCTAAACTCGAAGGATTATCTGAGCTGTCTCAGAAAAAAACTGTTCATCGTGGCGAGCTTGACGGCTAAATTGAAGGTTTCCTGTGGAGTTTTTCACCACCAGTAGCACGATTGGAGCAGCGTTTTTACAAGTTTTTCCCACCTGTTTTGTTTGCATCATGCATATGAGAACACACATAATACCTGCCCATGGTTTCACGCCGTTCCACTAATCGCCAGTTGGCTGCGGTAATGTGGAAAGAAGAAGAATACTGCTCTGCAAAATAACGCTGGATTTAAAAGATTTTAAAAAATCAGCCGTGCAAAAGTTTTATGAGAAATCTTTGTTTGGCTTCAAGGATTGCCAATTTGCATTATGGTGGGAAACAATGCATGTAAACATAACTTTAAATTCCTGAAAACACCACAGGGCCATTGTGAAGCAGTGCATTCAAGCTAAAGGTGCTCTGTGGAGTTTTCTTGTAAACAAATAAGTTACATTCAGCGTTCATCAAACTCTTTTAGGTCCAACAAACGTTTCCTTCCTCCATAAAACATTTGCAATGCAGATTTTGCTTTCTTTCCTGCACTGTTTATTTATTTCCACGTTTACTTGGTAGCGGCCTTCTTCCCTGCCTTTGTTGGTGCATCTTGGCACATTAAAGCCTCTTCCCCGTCACCCAAGTGCTTGTGCATTCTCGTGCGCAAGACAAACAAAACCGGGGGCCCGCTCTTCTCCATAGCACTAGAGTTCAAAAACTCCACAGGGAACCTTTTTTAAAGTCAGCGAATCGCTAAATAAAAAGGAAGAAAGGCTGAATGTTCGTATCTTTTCTGTCTTTCAGGCGGAAATGAACAAAGTTCGTATCGATGAAGCAAACCAGAGAGCCAACAAGCTCATCAAGTAGACGAGGAACCTGCTTCTTCCAGTCTTATCCATCAACCTTGAGCCTCTGTCGCCACATCTGTACACACACACACACACACACACACACACACACACACACACACACACACACACACACAGCCTACTCGTGCACATGCATGAACACACACTTTGACATAAAAAAAAAAAAAAAAGCAATTCAGGCTGGAAGAATATATTTTTTTTGCCCGCAGTGTGCTTGCCTTTACTGCACTAGGATGTAAGTAGAATACAAAAACATTTATACATTTTATAGATAGACCAGCACCATCCACCGTCACACCTTTTGAATCATGTTTTCATAGTTATGCTGGACTTTTGAGAAGCAGCATGGGCGTCAGAAACTGTACCAAACAGGAAGTGACTGACTGCCTATGGCTGCTGTTTGATACCAAATATCCACCAGACCTGTTGTATCATATCTCGACATTCACTGGAAGGGAAGTAGCACAGGTCAGCTGCTTTTCTTTCTTCTTTTTTGTTTTCTTTCTCTTAAAGTCAAGAACTATGAAGTGTCTCCATTTGTCTGTGTGAATATCTAGTTTTTATGGACGAGGTCACAAATCTAAACTGTCTTTCTATATACAGCAGTTCATTAATTTATGCATCACCCCCTCTGGTCCTGTCTCGATACAGCTACATCTAGTTTAATCATGAAAATGTTAACCATAGTCTGAAAGAGATGTGTCTTCCTCAAATTGGTTTAATGTGTAATGAAGTTTATTGTATCATGTGTATTATTGCTTATTTAATTATTCTTATCAAGCAGAAATGACTTGTGAATAAAGCTGTTGTTTTTTTAACACTTTGTTCTCATGTCATTTTTGCCATTTCAGATGTAAAAGCTATTTCAAAAAAAAAAGTCAGATATTGTGCTTTGGAGTGAGTCATGGCGAACGCTTTCATGCTGGAATTCAAAGCACCCACCCATGAATTTTATGTTTTCATTTTCTGACTACTGAGAAGTCAAACGTGTTGTAACTATTTGAGAAAAAAATTGAGGCGCTGACCTGGTGTTAGAACTTTTAATATATAGCAACCGCTTGTCCTTCAGATGTGAAGGAGGGTCAGTAAGCATCATGAGCGATGTTCATCATTACCTCCTCCATGGCATCTAGTTTGGTTTATGATAACACTGAATATGGGAAACAATAAGTGGTTGAATAACAGTGCATGTGTCATCGGTGGATCAACTGCTGTACTTCATATTTAGTGTCTCTCCAGGTTTTTTTTCCACTCTGATCGCAGTGTTGATGTAAATACTGAAACATACTGTAGCTGTTTATTAATTGCCTATACTCACATACTCTTTTCGTTAATAGAGATTTATAGCACCCAAGAGGACGTTTTAACAGCCTATGGAGGGTTCCTACACAAGTCTGCTAATGTGCGGGAAATTAATTTCCTCAAGTTCGATAATTACTCCATGAGAGAATGAAAACAAATGTTCAGGTTCTGAAGCACACGGCTGTACATTGTTTAATCCACTATCATTTCTCATATTGGCTCACTGGTCGTTATGGCATATGCAGCAGTTTTGTCATAATGAAAACAACCTCGAATCTTTAAAAATTAAAGCAATTAGTCAGGAAAATGTTTGAATTTCGAAATAGGAGAATGTAAATAGGAGACTGTGCAGGAACTCCCCTCGAAGGCTTTTCTAGATCTGTGGTTGTGTTGTAACAGCCGTTGTATCACAAACCGCTCCTCTTGCATCTGTTGTGTAAATAGCCAGTTTCCACAGCGGAGCTACGGTAAAATGATAATATCTGATCATGGAAAGCATAATTTGTTCTGTCAAAGCCGTAGCCGGGCTGAGGAATTACTGCTGGCAGCGAGACACAAAAGTATACATGTAGAGGAATGATGTTTAAGGGGTAAATGTAGAAGAAGAATACATCCTGGCGGGCTCTGTCAAGGCCTCGCTGTGGAAAATTGGCTAATGATAAAGTAATACCATATGCTGAAAGTATCTCTCGTACGCATCTCTTGGCTCATTTGTTTTGAAGAAATATGATAATTTGTATGCTCTGCTGCAGGCATACACCTATTGAGTTTGTAAAGATTGAAATGAACTGTTCTTCAGGGCTTTGTGTTGCTATAAGTGATCATCCTCAGCCCATTACTTGTCAGCTGAGATCTAATTAGTCTGGCCCGAGGCTGCCTCGATGTCTTCAGGCTGTTTATTCATTGTTGTACCAACAGCCGCTGGAATGTCTATTTTGAAAATGTTCATACGCAGCTCATCTTATCTGAAATTAGCTTAGTTTAACGGACGACTGTTTAACAAAGTAAAACTGCCTTTTGTTTCACGTCTGCCTCGTGTTTAATTGTCTGTCTTCTCAATAAATCTATTTTGAAATTCATTTTATGGCACCTTTTTTAATGCATTAACAATTAAGATGAAATCAGTATTCCCTCGAAATTGAACTGCACAACCGATGTTTTTTCAAAATCTAGCAAACGTCAATAAGTCAGCCCAAACTTTAGTTTCAGGAGTTTATTTTTAAACTTTATTCTCTCAAAATTTGATACTTCTTGTCAACATTTTTGGATATTTTACATAGCTAGAGAGTACAAAATGCAGATTTAAAAACCACTGAACAGAAAAGGCAGGTAGGAAAGGAGTGGAGGACTAAACAAAGTGGATGAAGGTGACTGAGTAGGAAGTGTCAGAATCTGAGTTGCTGTAGATATAGTGACCGATTAAAAACGAAACTGAATACATGTGATGCAATTTTCTAACAGATAAATCGGACTAGTGGTACTCGTAGCACAGACGTGACGCTCTGCTGGCCCTCCTGTCTTTCTTTAGACGGCCACAAGAAGATCATACACTTGATTTTTGTAAATAAGATCATCGTGATGCTACCACACTTCCTCTTGAGCTGAGCAGTCTTGTTTATCTTTGCACACCCAACTTTTTTTAAATTTTTTTACTGAGGTCACTTGAGTTGGATCGTAGTTCAGGGACGGAGCCCACGGTACAAGGCAAGACGGCAGTGGGTGAGAGTGTATGTGTGATTCACCATCCCGGGGTGATAAATGAACATCAGTTCAATATACTGTACATACTCTATTTTCCCTGTAAGCGTATGTATCGATTAAAATGTCTCATTCTATAATGGCTTTATTGTTAAATGTACCAAATTCTCGCTTCCTTCCTCTTACATTCATATCGAAGACACATTCCCTCAGCTCCACACTGCTACTGTATGATCCTCGCCTTAGAGAAAGAGCGTGCCTGGTCCTGTCGTGTGGTTTGGAAAAGCAGTCAAGATTCATCCGACCCACAGCTTGTCCTAGACTTTGGCTGGTACTGTAAAAACTTTTCTTTAAAATAATGATCCAGGCTCTTTATTTTTTCATTTTTTTATAAGAACACCTGGTTTAAATTCAGGTTGGTTTTTGATTTGACACTCAACATTTCTTGTAAATAAATAAATAAATCTAGTTTGTGAGACCAGAGGGGTGTTCCATAAAGGCGGATTACAAGTCAAACCAGGCTTATTTCAGCAGGGCCGGACCTATTTTTTATTTTTTTTTTTCAGAAATGAGGTTTACATAGGTCTGATTGAGGTCACCGTGGGGACGTATGTTTCCTTCCAGACTAGACTTCAGGCTTGGGTTCACCTCAGGCTGAACCAGTGTTACAATCAATCTGCCAGACTGAAACACTTTGTTTTCTTTGGAGTTCCTCCCTGAAGGTTTCTCGAGTCAGTTTGGATTACATGTCAGATTTTGACCTGAGCAGCATGTTTAGTTTTTAAAAATGCTAATTATCTTATGATAAGACCCTCAAAGCTGTTATTTTGCATCTTATAAATCTATACATACATTTGAAAAAGGTTGTTTTTTTGTTTATGGCAGTGGTTTTTCCACCTCATGTTGAACACGCGCTGCTCTCTGTGTGCAAACGTCCATTTTCTTCAGTATGAATTCCTGTTTCAGTTTGTTGGCTCATTTTAAGTCGTGTTTCCCCCCCCAATAAGACCTACTTTCCACCTTTATGAACCACCCCTCAGATATATGCTGACAGAATATATTTCCACGCGTGTCTCTACAAGCCAAAGTTGAAGACAAATAAGGCAGGTCAAGTTGGTCTTGATTGAAGGTTCAAGAATATCACAATAGCACCATATCAAACTAAACGTAAAACATACTTCATGCATCTGTAGATATATAAACTGTATATGTATATATGTTAATGAATAGATATGAAATTCAGGGTTCAATACACAAGTGTTGGATATATTTCAAGTTCACAGAAACAACTACTGCCACAGTCCAGTTAAGAACACAGCCTGGACTAGATCTATATTCATAACTGACTGATCGTGGTGTCTCATGACTGCTCATATGTCATCAGTTAAAATCTCAACAGTCAAACTCTTCACAGTGCATAGAGCATTTAGTTTGCATGCCTGCAATTATCACTTGGTGTGTGTGTGTGTGTGTGTGCACTGTACAGCGCTGCACTACGGTTTGCTCATCACCAAAGTCTTTACGCCGCATTTACAAAGCTTCATAAAGCCAAGTTAAATTCACTCTGGTTCCGTAAGTAGCGTTTAGCGCTCCAAATTCAAATAGCACAGTATTACAGTTCACAACCATTGTATAAGGCAGATTAATAAAAGTACACCGTGGTACTCTTGAGTCACCCTATGTTCATTACAGGCCTTCATATCATATCGTACATGGCTATATCAAAGCATGCCGTACTGAAGCGGAAAAATTGCAGCAAAAGTAAGAAAAGAAAAGTTTTACAAACATTCTTTGGTTGAGTGTGAAAGGAGCATTCCTGTGCTTTAATTTAATGCTTTGAATTTGGCATTTGTTAAAAAGAACAAACAAAGAAAGAAAAAAAGAAAAAAGTGGACCTTTGCATGATACGCTGGCTTAAATACAGGCAAAAGAGTGATGGCTTTAACCTAAGCTACAATATTTATGTTAATCCTCGCTAAATAATATAAAAAAATCTAGTGATAAAAAGCTCGCTCTGACTGATTGTACACAAATACTACTTTCTCTTTCCAGGTTGCCTCGGCAACCCCTCCTCCATCCCTCCCAGTGGCCTTCCCATCTCCTTTCACTTCTTCTTGGCAAAGCGACTGAACTTCTTCTCCTTGTCTTTCTTGCCAGAGCTGGGCTCAGGGAGGGCAGCTGAGGAGGAGGTGGATGAGGGAGCGGGCAGGCTGTGGGCTTTGGCCCCTGAGGGCCCCGACGCCTCCTCTGCTGCCAGGGTCTGAACGGCCTTCTCCATGGCTTGGCTCCAACGCTGGAGCTCCTCCTGAAATCAAACACAAAAACCACAGAGGCTTACAAAGGGAAGCCCACCTCTAGAGGGGCAGTGTGTGGGTCTATTTGTGTAAATGAACAAGTGCAGTTGGTCACATACTTAACAATGAAACTTTAAATAAGGTGTTTGTGAGGCTAAATCAGGCTAATATATGAAAACAACCTTGCTGTGAATTATTTCTACTTCCAGAACTTAATGATCCCTGTAGGGCAAAGCTCTCGCTCCTCCAAGAGAAGAAAATTTGAATAACCTTGTTAATGTCAGCTACTTACATTAATAACCTTTACTTAGACATGGGAAAACAAATATGTATGCACTGTATGCAGCATTAAACCCCGTGACCACTGCTTTACATGAGGTCAAAGGTTATAAAATACACGCCAGAACAAGTCCAGAACATTTTGTCTCGTGTGATTCACGAAAAGCAGTTAAAATTATTCATCGTCTGCCTCTCAGTTGGTCAAAACTCACGTCGTCTTTACACTGGAACAAATATTCATTGCCGTCTCCAAGACTGTGGAAGGGAAAGAAAGGTGAAGTTAGACGCAAGAGAAGGAAAACAAGTGGTTGTTTTATACTTTGGAAACTTCACAGTGATGAGAAAATTTCAGGAAGTCACTGCGCTCAACCAGTATTAATAAACTTAATTAATACAGCACCTTTTTACAAGAAATAGAAATACAAGGAATAGTCCCCCAAAAAGTTGAACTATTCATTTAATATTGAGACAACCATAAAAAGATTCTCACCGTAGTTTGCAGACGTGCTTCTTTTTCTTGTAGTTTGTGAGGATCTCCCAGCTGGCGTTACTGAGAGACAAGGGCTCCTGATACATCACGCTATGGCTATAACTCTTGGCATCCTTATAGGCTGAGAGCAGACCCGGCTTCAGCACGCAGTACAGGTTGTTCCATGACCTGAGAAGAGGAGGAAGAGGAGGAAGAGGAGGAGGAGGGCTTTAATATTGATCATTTCAGGTAGCTAATTTCTGGCAATAATGCAGAATCAATTTAATTTAATTCCAATTAGGAGAGCCAGGACAACATCACCGTTTCCGTAAGACTTAATTCAGTTAATTAGAAATAAGGAGAGCAGTCGGTGCAGCTCACTGCGCTGTAACAACTAGAAAGTCAGCCAGATCCTCAGTCAGGAGGTAAGAGGTAAAACAAAACTCTGTGGGCTGCTTGTGTATTAAAAAAATGACTTATTACAGATTGATTTTTATGTTAAAAACAAGAGTTAATAATCTTAAAGTTCACATCATCGCCTACATTTACAAAAGCTGATGGTTATTATTTCATTTCCTGGTATTGCTGATGTTTTTGTACATTTACATGTGCCAGATTAAGATCCATCAGCTCCTCGTTGACCTGTGCATGTCTAAAATGCCCAGAAAACTCAATAATAATGCTAATGTGCATTTTCAAATTCATGTCTCAAAAACATGCTGCCTGCTCATTTAAATTCCCCATTTTCACATTTTCAGGATTTAATTTTCTTTTTTATGTTTTGGGTGTGAGATTTCTCATGTCTGTAATTAATACTCTAATGAGGATATTACCATATTAGCAAATACAAAGTAATTATAACTATAACTTGCCGTAAAGCAAAATCCCCTTACTTCTTTTTTACCTTTCCCCCCACACCACAACACCTGCTGTCTAAAAAAGGACTCAACAGTGTGTGTGTGTAAGCTCTAGCTCTAGGCCTTATTTTACACGTGTGCTGTATAACATGCATCATGTGAATACACGCTATAGTTGAAGAGTTCTAGGTATTTCTTTCACTACATTTCAGACACACAGTCATTGGTTTCCGATCTGAAAATAAATTAGAAAACTCTCAAAACTTGCTCGAGCTGTTTAATCCATCACAAAGAAAATGAACTCTGCATTCATTTTTGTTTATATTGCTGTTGCAGACTGATTCAAAAAGTTTGAGTGCAATATGTGAGGTAACTTGAAAAATAATGCAGGCTTGATGCAGTTCGCCGTGATGGATGAGAGAAGGTAGGTCATTTTTCAAGTGTGCTAATAGATTTTCTAACATAGAGAAGTGGATGGAAGCAAGTGAAATGTCTGGAATGGACAGTAGCGTGATGTGAAGACGTCATTAAATGGGCTAAAACATGCAGAAACAGCACCGCGCTCCTTATCTACCTGTTCGAAGCCTTCTTTCCTGAGGCCTCCATGTCGTGTTTGCGGGCCAGCACGCCCTCCAGCAGCACGGTCTGGGCTTTGGTGGGCTCGAGGGGCAGGGTGGCAGCCCTCTCTGGTTCTTTAGGGAGCATTACTGAGACAGAAGGCTCCAACTCCAGAGAGCCGCTCTCTCTCATTTCTGACTCTATGGGGACTGTGGAATCACCAGCCGTCCCCTCCAGAAGACCTGAACTGGGCTCAACTGCACCAGAACCAGACTGGTGGAGAAAAAAATCCAGAGAAACAGAATGAGACAGGAAAAATTTAAAATAAATCAACATTTAACATGCGTGATTGGAGAGGATAGCAGAGCAGAGTATGCCCTTGATTTATATGTATCCATGATTATTCATACAAGTGCTCAAAGAGGGTTCTCAGCAGAGTCAAATGTAGTTTATTTTAGAGAAAGAAAGTCAAGGACCTCGTTTAAACACAGCCGTGGTATGAAAATAGCATAGAGAGGCTGATTTTAAATACGTCGAGTCTCTAAACCAGAGGTCACAATATGATAAAGTACAGAGGACGGGAGCTGAGTGAGTGTAGCTACTAACCAGAGTCTGTTCCTCAATCGTGTAAAGTTGCGAAGATTCCTCTACAAAGCCGGTGTCTTCCCTCCTGTGGGAGAGAGGGCAGCATGGGGTCGACATTTAAGAGCAGCGGGGTGAAGAACAATGGGATTTTGTGTGCAGAGAGAGAAACTGTGTGCCTGCATGAACGTTTTAAGGATAAGGCTCCGGATATTCTGTCATTTTGTCAACAAATCCAGTTAAAATACTTTCTGACCTCTTCGGCTTGTCTGTTGCTGAAGAGGTCAGTGTTCATTTGTTGTCTCTACTTCAATAAAACGTGTCTTAAAACTACAATAAACATTTTGAATATTACCAGACTGTGTGTATCCTTTCAGAGGATTTTTGTATACGACTTGTCTGCATCTTGTCTGGTGTATGCGTGTGTACCTGCTGTCTTTATCTGAACGTAGCTCGTCTTTAATGAACTGCTCCATCTCCTGCTGTTGATTCCTCAGCTCCAGCAACTCCAGCTGCAACACAACGGTGCACTGGAATCAGTACTTCACCCATTATTTGCTTCAATTTAGAAACATAATATGACCCGACATCACGTCTGCAGGTAAGATTCAGACTCTTTTTCATACCGTGGTGAGGCGCTCCAGTGCTGAGAAGCGCTCTTCCCACGTGGCGGTGGACTTCTCGAAGGCCTCGTGCCTCTTGAGGAGTTTCTCCACCTCGTCCACGGTGTAGCCCAAATCTTTACTGGTCACGTAGGGCTCCTGAGCGATCAGCCAGGCCTCCGCCACCGAAGCGTCGCGTGCAAACTGACACACCTCCAGCACTGGTGAGCATTTAGAGCATTTATAATGTAGTTTTCATCTTTCAGTAACACCATTTGAAAGCAACCTTCAAGCTTTCATAAATATTAATGCCGTTATTCGACCTATACTGTTCATACAGTCACATTATGGGGACACACCTCCCATTTGCAAACAAAATGCTGGTTAATAAAGACTTTGATTAAGGTTAGATTTAGGTTATTTTGGAGGGATGGAGGCTGGGAATTGCACATATGGAAATTTGTGAGGACATTTCAGAAGGTGAAGATATTTTGGACATGGAGGATATTTTTGGAAGGCAATGACATCTTTTGGAAAACGAGGACATTCTGAAAAGTGGCAGTTACAAAGTGAGGGCATTTTTAAAAAGTGACTGTTTTTAGCGTTGGATTTTTTGGAAAATGAGGACTTTTTTAGGATGTGGGACAACTTTTGTACAGAGAAGACAATTTTCCAAAAAAGCGAGGCCATTGGTACAAGGTGAGGACATTTTTAGAAAACAAGCACATTTTTTGGAAAGTAAGTGTGTAATTGTATTATATTGTATTATATTGTATTATATGATCTTTTTATAAAGTGAGGAGCAAAAGTTTTTGAAGATATTTTTGAGTGAGGATATTTCTCGGAAAGTTGACTCGAGAAATTTGGAAAATAAGAACATTTTTTAAGTGAGGACATTTTTTTGATATTTAGAGCATTTTTCAGAAAGTGAGGACATGTTTTGGAAGGACAGGATATTTTCACAGAGTCATCTTTAGAAATGATTAATTATAAAAAAAGAGAACAACATAAGATGATTTTGTCCTTTCATGTACAAAGGTTTTGGTCATATATGAGCTTCCACATGAGTTAGTCATAGTTTGGTTGTTTAATACAGATTTGTGAAAGTTATAATGTAAAAAGGAGGTTATACTCACAGAGTCTGAGCCAGTCCCATCTGTCGTCCCACTTGAACATCATCTCCTTCCTTTTCTCCGTCAGCTGCACCAGCTTCTCCTTGATCTGACACAAGCAGTTATACAGTCGCAGTTACATATCAGCATTAATAAACAACTCAGCCCCAAGACCGACTATCATCCACTAAGAATTAGTATTGTGAAGTAATTAACCACATGTTAAATTCAGGCCAGGGTCAATTGCTCATTTAAATTCTTATGGCTTTTCCATTTCTAATTAGTGTTTGCTTTATAGTCTCCCCGATGAGTGGAAGATGAGTGGAATTTTCTCTTTCGTGGCGATCCAATTGGTTCCATTGTGCCAGACCAGAACAATCACTCCCAGAAAAGTAATTAAATCTAATGAAAGCAGCAATTTGAGGCCCAGCTGAGGGTGAAAAGGAGCCGTCTTTGCCGTTGAGGCCTTACCTCAGCAGAGTCTCGGTGCTTGCGTGTCAGCAGGGCCTTGCCGAGGTCTATGCAGTCAGTGAATTTCGCTCCCCTGGCCTCAATCTCTGAGCGGATCCCCTGGTGGTACTTCTGCAGGAGCTCCACTGATGAGACATCCCTAATGGAGAGGAAGAGAAGGATGTTAAGTGATAACTGGTAATGCAAGAAATGTATCTACCTCTGTTGGTTGGGTCTGGAACTGCATGAGCAAGTTTACAGCTGGCCTCATAAATAAGGCACGGGACCCCCGTACAGTGAATCTCGTTAGATTAATGTTACGCTGTAAAGTTATCTAGCACACTGTAAATATAATTTGTACTTATTACTGTCACATTTTGCACATTCCTACACAAACTGTACATCTGTTTCATTGCATTCAATCTTGCAGTAATTAACTGGCTTTAATCTTTATTTATTCATTCTCATAGTGTGGTTATGCACGGATATACCACGGCAAATTCCTTGTATTTGAAAACCTACTTTGCGACAAACACAGACTGTGATTCTGTTGTTGTGCTATATAAATTCATATTTGTTAGATATGGAGATAATAAAGTTCAAAATAATGTGTATAATTGAATTTTCTCCTTGTGATAAATTGTTTTCCAGCGTCTGGAATGAGACAATAAAAAATGAGCTGTGTTGTTACTGAGCTGCGAATATTAACACCAACAAAATAAAACCGAATGTCCAAAATTTTGTTGTCTGTTGACACCGATGTGAATAAAAAAAACTCAGTTTGTTTTCCAGCTGTCTCAGTCAGTTTTTATTTTTCTTTTCAGAAAGAAACCGCGTCTAGAAGTTTGGAAAAGGCATTAATCAATGCTGATAGTTGAGCCAACATCTTATTACTAAGTAGACGTTATTCTTCTGTTTCCACCTACTACTCCCTGCAAACAGCTCTTTATTCAGGTGGTGGTTATCTTTCTCTACACACAAAATAATTAATGTTCAAATACTAGTAGACGATTGAAATTCATGTGAATAAAAAGTAAAGCTCAAGCACTCAAAGACAAGGTGTTGGGTTTGTTTTTCTGCTGTCTGAATTGGATGTTCCTCTTGCAGACTGTAATTTGCATAAATCAATGTTGGCATTAAGTTGAAACTGACTGCATGGATATCTGATCAAACTGTTGAAGTCCTTGTCCGAGGTGTGCTCACCTGGGTTTCTCCTGAGTCTCTATCTGCTGGATGATGCTCTCCATCCAGGCCATCAGGTCTCGCACCATGGTGAAAAAGCGGAACTTCTCAGCTGTGTCCACCAGTCGCGCCCTGCGGCCGTCGCAGGCTTCCAGCAGGCCCTTCCAGGCTTCCACCACCTCTCGCTCCGTGGCCAGGATGCTTTCCGCTTTGCTCCCTGCATACTGGGCATGAAGGCGTGAAGCTGTGTCCTGGAACTGTTGGACCTGGAGGAAGGACAACCAAGAGTCAAATCAGTCGCTCCACATTCAAAGATCTGCTTATTGTTGCTTATTGTGTTCTCTGTGCTCACCTTAAAGTTAAAGGCGTGTACATATGTGACATTTTGTGTTCCAGTGCACATACACTGAAAATAGACTTTTCAGTGAAGTAGTTCAGATGTTCAGTATTAAAACTTTTGAGATGAAAAGTATTTGCATTTATTGATTGTGACTTTTTTATTGAGGGAAAAGGAGAATTTTTAACTAGATAATTGACCTTTTTTATGGAAAAACTGTACAGCCAAGACAAGCAAAAAAATATCTTTAAGGGATCTTTAATTGGTTACATCATGAGATCATAAGATTTTTTAATGAAAAAGTAAAGTTTTGTATTTGTATTTTTGCATTTTGTGTTATATGAGACTCAGACTTTGACCCTTTTTTTCCCGAATTAAACAACTAATTGAATTTTATGTGGCAAATATTCAAAATACTTTGAACAAAAGCAATAAAAAGCAGAATTTATGGACTTTTACCACTTGGTGGCAGCAGAAAAGGTGTAAATATTATTGCATTATAAAGTTGTTACAACGAACGTGTTAGCAGACAGCTGCCTGACACAGAGTAACATTAGCGGGTTTTTTTAAGTAACGTCTCTGGACACCTGGTGACCTGGCATGTCTAACATTCGCTGTCCTTTTGGTTCTATTTTGGTCTCCACCACTTCCTGGGGGGGAAATATGCTTCTATACTTGCTAACTTTGTCTGTCTGTAGCGTACAGTAGTTTTATTGATTATTATTTTTGTTGATCTACAGCAGTGAGCGTGAACCAAAATAGTAAAGCTGTGGGGTGTAAAACCAAAACACAGAGCTGAAAGATGCTAAAACGCCATAAGGGAAACAGATTACATATATTAATCTGATGCATTATTAGTTAATATAAAAATATTTGTAGGCTCATTCCAAAGCAATGAGATTAAGAGGCTGATAATTCTACCATTCACGGGTTTTCACCCTTTGAGAAAACTTTTTACAGTTACAAAGACTTCCACACTTTTCCCCTCTAGAATGAATCATCAAAGTTTTTCTATAGGCCGCTGCCTGCTGTGTTCCCTCAGAGTAAAAGGGCTGATCCCTTGTGCTGTACCTGCTTCCCTAGAGCGGTGATGTCTCTCTCAAAGGCAGCGTGCATCCTGTGGAAGGACTCGGCTTTGCTGAAGTCCTCTCCCACATCATCAGGCAGCTCTTTCTGCTTCTCGTGGATCTGAACCACGAGCTCCTTACCGTCATCAAAGTACCTTAAAGAAGAAAAAAAAAAAGAAAGGATCGATCTCTCAGTCTCAGTGTTTATTATCATCGCATTTATCATCCTACAGCTATAATCAATGTTAAGTTGTCATGCTCAAGTTGAATTCTCTGTGACAGTGGATTCTGGTTCGACGTCATTAGTTGCCTCAGATATCAATATCATTCACACTTGTCTGGACACGTTCTGCTGCATCACAGGATTACACATGAAATCTTAATGCCAACAATCCAGATAACCGGCCGTCCGCTTGCGGTCAGCTGTGATCAATACTGTTTTCCTTACTTGAGCAGGTCGTAAGATGTTGTGAGGAGCTGAGCGCGAGTGTCGATGAGCTCCAGCAGATCAGCCCAGCTCTCATTGATGGCGTCCTTCCACTCTGCCATTGTGGCTGACTCGGTGTGACCGGCTTCGATCAGCTCGTCTATCGTCTGGTTGACGACGTCCACCCGCTCCTGACCCACCGTCCCCGTCTCCCGTGCAAACTCTCTGAACTTATCCCTCAGAAGCTGACGGGAACAGATAGGGACAGATAAGAGAAGAACCGAATAAATAAGTATTAACTAGATCAAAGTTTCTCATGTTTTGTATGAAAGGTGGAATTGCATTTGCTCTGGACAATGTGCGAGTTGGATGACCATATGGCATCGACAGAAAACTATTTTTTGATTATTGATTATTGATTTGATTTTTGATTATGCAATGATTGCTCAAATCAAACATCATATGGTGATTTTCTCTTGTTCGTTTTATCATTTCCTCTTTAGTTTTGATTTTTCATGTCCCGTAAATTCTAGTAGGTAAGCATAAATATTTTATCTAAAATGGCTCCACCTCCACAATTACATGAAACGGGTTTATATAAAAAACATATGTAGCTGTGTATTGGAGCACTCGACTGTGTCTATCAATAGATTTCATACAGGTTAACAGTGCTTTAATTACAGACTGACCAGTTGTTGTAAACAGACTAATGATAAAACCAGTAAAACACGTAAAAATAGAAAACTAGAAAACATCAGCATGATGTGTTTTAACAAGTTAAATGTGCCAGGCAACCAATGAAAGCACTTGGTGTAATGAATTCTCTCCTTCTGGTCCTGGTCAGCCGTTGGGCAGCAAAGTTTGGATTTTTTTTTTTTTTTTTTTGAGTAGACCAAATAAGAAACGGTGAGGCGAACCTCCGCAGGAGAGCAGAGCAGGGGGAGATGTTAGGCAAAGATACCGCATGAGGTGATAGGAAAAGATATTACAGTCTGGCTCGATGATTTGGCCACTCACCAACACAGTCAACAGTTGGAGCAGCAGTGGATGTGACTCACAGCTCACAGAGGCAATTAAGGTACTTTAAAAACCCTTCAGTGCCTGATTGCTGCAATTTGCATCCAAAATTGTAGCTCCTCAACAACTCACTAAACATTTCCAACCATAAATCCACGTAGAGCATTATCATGTTTTCTTCAGTATCAAATAATCCAGTGACAGTTGATGTATACAGGCTATAATAAAAGTTGTAGCCCACAGGAATAAATCCCTGAATCCATGTCAGCATTACAGTCTAAGGAGGGCTGCAGTGTCCGTGTTGCCTTCATCTCTCTGTGTCAAAAGAATATGGTTGCTATATTTTGGTGAAGTAGGAGCCCTAAAGTTTAATTCCCCAAAACAACAACCAGATTTCTTGTTGGCTCATGGTCAGTCGCAGGAAATTTAATGTTGTATGATATGATACAATCGCATGGGAATAATACCGTGACATGGTCCAAGTCCTGGCCCATCTCCTGAGAGGAAGCCGTTGCGTCTCTCTCTGCGATCCAGTGTTCCAGGTCCTCCACCTCTCGGCTCAGCAGGAAGTGGTGGTAGGTGTGGTCCAGCTTCTTCCTGCGGTCCTCGGCCAGCTCCTTCAGCCCCGCGTATTGCTTATCTACTTGTCCCTGACGCCTGATGATCTCCTCACTGCAGATGAGGTAAAGGGAGTGAGGATGGAAGGAAATGAGAAAAGGGGAAAAGAGATTGGATTTAGGTTTACTCTAGATGTGATTAGGATACAGGAATTATCACATTTTACAGGCTTGTCTCTCTTATCACCCTAAACCACAACTGACTGGGACTACATGAATGAATTAGCATCCAAACGAGGAGTATAGATATATTTTTTCTGTGTGTACATCGAGTTATAAAAGAACAAACCCATCGGGATGATCCTCAGCAAACATCTTTTGGGCACGGTCGGCCAGCTTCCGAATGGAGTCAGCATAGTCGTCCACGTTCTCCTTGAGGATCATGTGGCGCTTCAGCATCAGCATGGCACTCTGCTCGTCCTGTAGAGATGGAAGAAGAGATGAGGAAGACTCAGGAGGAGGCTAAGAAATTATGCGAAAAAAGGGACAAGAGACATCAAAGCAAAACAAAATACTACAAATGAGATCTCAGTAGAGGGTGCCACTTATGAAAAGCGTGTCAGCTTAATTGAAGAAACCCCTAACCATGTAATCATGTTAATACATGCAGTACCACTTGTTATTCGCACAACATGATATGCCTTGTTTTGATTTAGAAAATTAACTTTGTGTTGCAGACATCTGCGGCCACTTCCCCGACTTAATCAGGCCGCTTCCTCGCCTGTCACGCACCGCACTCGCTGTGCTCCTCACCTTGGCCTTTTCGTCAGCGATCATGTAAAGCTCCTGCTCCCCTATCCATGCCTCGGCCTCGTCCGCGTCATTGTAGTACTGCTGGGCCAAGCTGGAGCCGCTTAGCCTCTCCCTGCGCTTGGCCATCTCATCCTGCAGCCGCGCCCACGCCTCCTCCAGCTCCTTCATCTGGTCCGAGATTCGCTCCGCCTCCGGCCTGTCCTCGGCGCTGGCGGCGGACGCCATCCTCCTCCCTCGTTCTAGCACTTCGTCGACCCGAGGCTGGTGGCCCTCGATCTCCCTCTGCAACGTCTGGTGGACGGGGAAGGAGACAATGAGGGTACAGCATCGCCCCAGAGACAATTTGATGGTGTCAAAGGGGCTTTAAACTTCCTCTGTAACTTTTTTGATAATCGTTTCAGTAATTTTTCAAAGAAAACTAATGAAAAAAAGACCAAAAACTCTCTTGTTTCAGCTTCCAGCTGCTTTTCTTTGTCATATATAATTGTAAACTGAATCTCTTTGGTGTTTTGGACTGTTGATGGGTTAAAATGAGCAATTTGAAGACGGCATCTTGGGATTTTCTTGACTTTAACCAGCACAATTAATCAAAAAAACTACCAAAAAATAGCTTTTTAACACACACACAACTCTTTGCATACAGATGAGTCTCTTACCTGGTTCTTCTTCTGCAGCATTTGCACAGTTTGAAGATTGTGGCCATGTTCCTGCGATATTGCCAGGGGCATCCTCTCCTCGATCCAGAGCTGAGCGAGAGAAGAAGAAGAAGAAGAAGAAGAAGAAGAAGAAGAAGAAGATCATGACAATGAAAAGACAAAACCGTGGACTGGTTTCTGTTGAGAAAGAGCTTTAAAGATACTCATAGAGTATCATGAAAAATTAACACCACCCATCTTATACTGAATTATACCACTTAACAAAATGTCTCTGATATCTCAAACAGTAAAAATCCTTCTTTAAGCTGTCTCCTCCACCTGATTAAAGCGGATTTAGGCAGTGAAACCAATGAAGGATTAAAGCTTTTTACCCAGATTCACCTGGAGAGTCAATTTCACGGAGAGAGCTGGAGGTCTTACTATCTTGCATACTAAGTGCACATACTGTAATTGAAAACTTCATTTCCAAATTAATAAGTTATCATTTTGGGGCAGAGGAAACATCCTCAGGTTCGGGCTTTAATATTTCTAAAAATTTAAGTCCCAAAAGGTGCTGTCATTCAAGAGCCAACATTAATTCAGCACTTTTAAAAATCTGACGTTCTTTATTCTAATTCTGCGCTATCAGTCATTTTGTGAGGGCAGGGAGTTTCAACACTTTAATTTCGCTCTGAAATTGGATCCATGCTTACAAGCTCGTCGGCCAGGTCTCTGTAGAACTGGTGGACAGCCTTGGCCGCCTCCAGTTTGCCCTTGCGCTGGGCCAGTGGTGTGAAGAGCTGTTGGAAGTCCACATGCAGGGCCTGCTGCTCAGCCTCAAGTTCCGGCTGGTCCTCCCTGCCTCCGCCGTGCTTCCTGATGGCCTCCTGGAGCTCGTCCAGCTCCCGCGCCCGGTCACGCACCTGATTCTCTGTCATCTGGCACGGGGAGATACGATTAGAGAAAAAGATAAATAGCCTTTCAGGAGTCTAATCAGGACGTAGTGGAGAGTAAACCCACCAAAAGTTAGTTTGTCTTTTACCGTGTGCGCTCAGCTACTGATTTCATAAAACTTTTCCCAATGCAACACCGACTCTAATATAATTTAGAATTGTTCGAGTTCATTTTCCAACAAATAAAATGCTTTTTTTACATTAAAATTTAAATTTATAGAGTTTGTGTTTGTTGTGTTTAGATGCAAACATGAAACACAAATACAGATCCGACACAGCTGCTCACTCACTCAAAGTTAATCCTGAGAAAGTACATAATCTAAAGCAAAAAATATAATATATTCATTCCCATGGTGAGATTTAACTACATATGATTAAACAGATTAATGTATCTAAATGACTTACAAGCATACAAATCTTAAGTATATGCAGCGTATGCAGACCTGATGCTTCTTGAGCAGGATGTTGGCATTAGTCAAGTCTTTGACGTCCTCGTCTCCGCTCTGCAGCTCCTGCTGCAGCTTCCGGAGCCACTTCCGTATGTCAGTCAGGCTCTGGTCGAAAAGCTCAGAGCGGTTGGCGTCGAACAGCAGCCGGGCTTTCTCCTGAGTTGTGGACTCCAGCTGGTCCCACAGCTCGTGGAGTTTGGCCAGACGCTCCTTCACGATGGGCTCAAACTCAGGCTTGGACTCCATGAGCTCCTGACCCTCCTGCAACCACGAAGACACAGAGAGAATATAAATATAACCTGATTAATAAAATATCTTCAATATAAATCATATATTTTAAAAGTTTTCTGAGTTATATATCAACTTCAGTCTCTTTTTCTTACCCTGTAAAATGTTTCTATAGAATATTTCTGATCCTTTTTATGCATGTGGAGTTATGAGGCCACAGGAAAACGATGGTATGTCAGTACCTGATGTTAGGCTTTACCAATTGGTTTCACAGCTACGCCACAGTGCTGACTGGATTCAACATGACGGGGAATCAATGCAGCTTGACCTTGAATCCTCTCAGGTTAATCAGACCTTAAGTGGTCTCTTGTTTACTTTAGAACAAAAGATGAAGATGAATCTATCTATCTATCTATCTATCTATCTATCTATCTATCTATCTATCTATCTATCTATCTATAAGGTTGGAAGGACTACAGGGACAACTGTCTCTTGCCAAGTTGTGGGACAGTACATAGTTTGGTATTCTGGGGCTTATCGAGCATTTTCTAAATGCGATAAAGGCAAACCTGCATTCATGGCCAGATACTGTAATGATGACCTTGATGAAGCGACCTGGGTACAAATGTAAAAATCTGCAAATAACTTTTCAGTTCGTAATAGGACGACGGAAACTCAATTTAGACGACTACACCGCCTGCAGATTACTCCCCAGCTTAGACATAAAATGAATCATAATAAATCTGGATAGTGTAATGCTGAGGCTGGGATTTTTATTTATTGTGTTTGGACTTAGAGATGAATATTAGGAAAAAAAAAAAAAAACATAACAGATAGATTATGCATAATTCTTGATATTAAATTGAACAAGGACCCTAGGACTGTTTGTGCTGCCAGAACACTTAAAGGTTTACTTAAAAGTATACCAAATATCCAAAAGATGTACCCCAACTTTCTGTGCAAGAATAAATATATTGCTGAAATGGATAGACTGTAAACTTCCAACAATAGCTGGGTTATTTTTGATATGACACCTTGCGCATGTGAGCAGAGCGGAGCTGTTCTTTCCCTTCACTCCAGCTGCTCACAGCTCGCTTCAAAAAAAAAGAAAAAAGAGCTGCATGTATGTTTTTTTTTACTTATACACTGTTCAGGCTGTATGATGACACTGCATGTATGTGTCAGGCTTAGGTTATAAGATGTTTTACTACTACTACCAGTGCTACCGGAGTGAAACTGGAGTGGAAGATAAGGTGACAACAAATCCACTCCGCTCAGATTGCAATATTTAACATGCACGTCTAAGTGTATGATTGATCATATTGCTTCTAGACTGGCAGCTGTTGTGATGAAGGGTCTGACAGATACACAGTTAAAGTGTACAGGAATGTAAGACTGATGCTGTCTCCGTTGGCCTGTTTTCTAACTGTCTGTATGTCAGAAAGTTCAATAAAAAAAACATGATGTGTGCACATAAATTCATCCAATTAAGTGATTTGGGGCGACCAGCTACCCCACTAATTTGTAGGCTTATGCATTTTGGTAGCAAGCAGAGCAATGTGATGGTTCAGAGGTGTTTGTTTAGATGTCAGTCAGTCAAAGATTGCTCTATGTTCCCTGAGACTTGCTTACTTTTGAGCAATCAGATCAAATATTAAGAATTTGATCAAATCCCGGAAGATAAAGAGTCTGCGACTTTAAGACCTAATTTAGGATCCTGCATTAAATCAGGCCAGTATGAAGAGAACAGGTAGCTCTTATATTTTCCTAAAGCCCACTCTAACATAAAACCACTTGACAGACACACACAGGTGTACACAGGCACATACGCAGCATTACCAACCTGGTCTATTTTGTTGAGCCAGTCCTTGTTGGAGGCCAGCTCAGCCATGAAGGCCTGATGCTTCAGCCACTTGCTGTGGAGGTTCCTGGCCTCGTCGTACGACGTGTCCTGAGCCGTCAGCATCTTCTCGTTGATCCACAGAGTCAGCTGAAGCGTGAAGAACAAGTATCAGGGATTAGCGAGAAAAAAACTCAGAACTCGGAGCACACAGGGCTTCAAAACTTGGGTAAGTCATGGAAACATCAGCATTTTAAATGTGCACAGAGGTGACTTTCTTTGAGCTGGATTTACTTCTTTATCTTTTGAAAACAGAACATTTACCAATTAGCCAAATGATATAGAGAGGATGCAAATGTGGTCTAAGACAGCCTCATCAAGTACCACTGTGTTACAGTAAACAAAGCAGAATGTGTCTGGCAAACTGACTACCGAGACTTGATGACAAGTTGATCTCAGTGAGGGACATATTTAGCTAATAATTAATGTACTAATTGATGCTACCCAGTGATTACAAGAAGAGTAAACCGACAGTGAACTTACATCCTGGGTGTTTTGCAGGAAGTGCTGCAGGTCTCGATTGTCTTTGAGCTTTTCCGACACCTCCCGTGCTCTTCCTTTATTCTTGTTATGCCTGAAGGTCAAAAACAAAACCGAGAAAATACATTAAAAACACTACTCCAGACTGAGTTGTATCTCCCTCCACCTCTTAATTCAACAGCTTTGTCTGTGACATAACAGGATGTATCGCTGTACGACGAGAGAACGCACAGAAAAATACCTGACACAGTAACCTAAAACAGTCATCTGTTTCTCATCCGCTGCTGCTACACCATGAAGAACAGCTCTCACTTAAAGATCAATATCCATTATGGCGGGCGCCTGTCTACCAAGCTGAATAGTGGGAGTTAATGGGAAAAGCTCCCCGTGACCTCTTTACTGCCTCTTGTTGACATTAATGATACAGTGATAAGAAAGCTGTTTCACTGCTGAGTCGGTTGAAACTCTCAAGAAGAGCGAGTTCCAGTGAACGGGTCTATTTTTCCACATCAGGGGCAGAAAACTATTCATCAAACTGCTAAAAGTTACATTTAAAGTTGGAGTAAGGGTTGATACCACATGACTGCAGTGTAGAAACAGGTGAATTATACATTAGCTGAAACAATATGTATAATTCAGAAGAGAGTCGTTTTAACTTATCACTTGCATTTGGGTTGCACCGAGTATTGGATCTTTGCCGATACGCCAACTTGGCATTTCAAACTACTTCTGGCGGATTGCCGATATCGATGTAACCGATGCATGCACACATTTTTTTCCCGCCCAACTACAGAGAACATAACGTCCCTCCTGTGGAGAAATAAACATCTTATTATTACTGTTACTCTTATCATGATGGCCCACTGCCAGATGCAGACATAAAATATATTAATTTAAAAATGTACTCATAAAATAAGGAAACTGCTGCTCACAGAGGTTTTTTCGCTGGTGCATGTTTGTGTTTCTTCTTCACAAGTTTATTGTAATGATCGGGATAACGGCTCTTAAGATGAGCAATTAAATGGGTAGTGGTGAAGGAATGCAACGCTGAGCAATCATTGCAAATAGCACCTCCATGTTACAGACAAACTTGCGTTACATGTGCATTATTAAAGTGTCATGCATAGAGCCTGTTGTATCGGCAGAAATGCTTATTTTGACCCAAGACTTACAGTATATTTAATTTCAAAGCCTTTATCGGCCTGTACTGATTGTGTGCCCATATATCGTGCATCCCTAGATGCTACACTACTTTTTTCGGGCCCGGGATGGCATTGTCTGTCGGCTGGTCTGAAATGTCTTGAAAAAATATCAGATGAATGACATTTGGTGAAGATTTCTGAGGTGCCTAGACAATGACATGACTTTGATGATCCCCTGACCTTTCCTCTGGGCCCACCATGAGGTTCATGTTTGTGTTTTTTTTTAGTGAAATGTCTCAACTGGATGGATTGCTGTGAAATTTAGCACACACAAATTAATTCAGGATGAACAGTAACAGCTTTATCCTCTTAACTTTTCATAGCTTAGCATAACCTCAGGACAAAATGTGCCCCAGTTTGCCCAATACTGTGTTTTAGTACCAAATACCAGCAAGACTAATACGACTAAGAACATTCATCAGCCTCTGTTGTTCTTTATGCTAATTAGCAAATGATGGAATGCTTTAAGGTGGTCAACAAACGTGATAAACATACAGTACATAGCATGTTAGCATGCTGACATTAGCATTCAGCTCATCGTCCTTCACTGCGCTGAGGCTGTTGACTCAGAGGAGATTAGAATCAGTCTTCTTCGTCTTCTTTTTGTATTTTGCAAAGCTGGTATTGATTTTGTTTGCAATCACTTCCCACAGGTCTTCATTGTCTGCACTTGTCAAGGTGGTGGTGGTAAATTCTCTTTCTATCTTTTCTCTGATGTGCTTCCAGCAGTATATTTCTTTTCTTGTTTGTTTCCATTTCAGCCAGTTTCCAACATTCATCCCTATCTGAATATTCTAAATATGTTAGACTGCTGTTAAATCATGAATTTCTACTTCTACATTAATAAAAATTAACAGTTTTAAAATGTAAAATATTGAGTTTTTGCAGGATAACACATCACCGATTAATTATGTGATCACCTGAGAGAGTTAGGACTAAGAACTTTTTGACTCCTACGTCGACTTTCAGAGCATTTTTCAGTGAAATTCTTAAAAAATTCTTTGTTAGATACAGACTCAGAATTACAAAGAAGTATTCAAGGTTTTCCTGGCTAAAATCAGTTTGAAAATTTATTGTGACTGTGGGACAAAGAGAAAAAAGACTCTCCTGAGTCGAAATCTGTTCATGATCGATACCAAATCTGGTTGAAATCACGTTGTACTACAAAATAATAATACATTTCTACTGTTCAGCAGTCCTTCATTGAAATACTGAACAAACACAACGACTGACCTGTCTCGGATTGAGTCCATCTTGTCCTGAACTTTCCCAGAGTACAGGTTGTTGCTGTCCACAAGCCGCTGTCCGCCCTGCAGAGCGCCATCGATCTTGTCCTCGTTGGCCTCCATCGTGCTCACAAAGTCTTCATGTTTCTTCAAAGCTTTCTCCGCTCCAGCCAAAGTGTCAGGCTTGTCTATGTGGGCCAAGGTGTACTCCTGCAACAAGCAAAGAAAACTATTAACAAAGACAGGAAAGAACACTCTTGAAGTAGACAACCGGCTGACTACATTATATGACAAACATGCAGTGCGCTAACTGACCTCGCTGCATTCTTCCATACCACATTCTTTTAAATACCTGTAGCATCACTAACCCATCATTAAAAAGCTAACCCTCATTCTGTGGAAGCCGATTACTCTCCCACTTAAAGATGAGAGGAATCATAATCTTGATTTACACCACAAACAGTACCTGATTGTTGAGGATGGCCTCTACAGCCTTGCCATCCCTCATGAACTGCTGGAAGCCCAGACCCTGATCCAGGAAGTTCTTGCGGCTGTCCCACATCTTCTGCAGTTCATACCAACCACGGTCCAGCCCCTTCAGCCTCTGCTCCAGCTGCTGGTACTGAGGATCGTCCTCCTGACCCTTGGTGACCTGGGCGCCGGTGTCCCTCACGCGAATAAAGTCCTCCTCGTGGTTGTTTATGTCTTCCCGCACGGCGTCATGAAGGCTGAGCTGCTCCTCGGCCTCCGGCAGTGTAGTGGGCATTTCCTCGTATGCCACCGCCTTCTGGATCTTGAAAAGCCAGGACTGGAAGTCATCCATGTCCTGGAGGAAGGCTTGTAACTTGCTGACCTCGCCCAAAGAGTCCTCTCTGTCTTTCAGGGTCTTTTTTAGCGTGTCCCATGCTGCGTCAAGCTCCTTTCTACGGGCCAGGATGTCTGCGGCGTTCTCCGGGTGGTCTCGAGCCAGCTGATCGGCCTCATTCCTCAGGAAGGTGAGCTTGGTATCGATCGCGGCTAAATCTCTCTCCATGCCAAACAGTTTCCTCTGGATGGTCATGACGGCTGCCAGGTCGTTGCCCAAGTCCTGCGTGGACTCGATCACTCGTGTTTTGTCTCTGATCCAGGCGTCCGTCTCGTCACACTCCAGCCCATAGTTGTGCAGACTAACAGCAGAATCCACTTTCCTCTTCTTATCTTCCACCATAGCCTTGAAGGCCTCCCACCTGAAAGAGAATATTTTATTGAGTGTTTTCAGTCACTTCGATGTCACAAAGAGTCTTCAAAATATCTTTTTGAAACTTTGCTACCAAAACTTTCGATACGCCTCAGGTCAGAGGAAAAGATATGACTCTATTTTGTTATTAATTTCAGGTATAACACTGAATGATTCATTAGAAGTGTACTGTACAAATAAGCAGTGAAATATATACATACATAATGAAGAGATAATATATTCAAAGCACCTCTTATTCAGTCGCATCTGACATTCTTTGACCTCTTTGGTGCGAGGGTGTCTGCTGTCCTCAAGCTGTTTCACAGCTTTGTTGACATCATCGACTCTCGACTGCATATTTGCCATATCTTGAGCAAGAATGCTCAACCTGAAAGCAAGAAAAGTGCTAATTAATCAAACAGTATAATGGAAACAATACGCAGAAAGATCAAGTAACTGTTTGCTTGTGTTGTTTTTGTTTTTTTAACAATATTTTTGTAGATATATCAGTTTGAGATTACAACATTCAATCTAGACATGTATAAAACATAATTTGTTCAGTGTACCTATTCTGTACTACTTCCAGATCTTCCAGCTTCTCAGGCACCTCTAAATCCACCAACCACGTCTCCTTCTGGCCCATCCAGAGCTTGCATGCGTCTGTCTCGCTGAAGATGGTGTACAGGGCCATAGTGTCATCCAACCTCTTCTGTCTCAGGTCAGCCAGAGCCATGAGCTCCATGTAAAGGTCCTTGATGTCTTTCAGACGTCTCTGGATATCAGGCGTGTTTTGTAGCTCCTCTGGCAGCGCGTTGGCCTGTTTGGATAGTGCATCTATAGTGGCTCCGTTCTTGATCGTTTCATTCTTCAGGTTGTTGTGCTTCTTCAGTAGCCGCTGGGTGGTGTACTCATCATGGCCCACGTCATCGCTGCTCATCTGCCTCTTGGCATCCAATAACCAGGCCTTGAGATCATCAGCATCTCCCTGGAACTGGAAGAACCTCTGGGTGTCCAGGAGGTTCTGTTTCCGAAACGCAGCCAGCTCCTCCAGCTGCTGCCATTGCCTCCTGATGTCATCCATGCATTCTTGGACCTTCGGGGAACCGAAGTGCTTGGCCTGGATCATCTTTTCTCCTTCAGCCAAGACCTGTTCGAGGTTGGCGCGGCGGGCTCCGAGCTCATCCTCGAAGGCGCTGTGTTTGCTCTGCAGCACCAGCACACTCGTCAGGTCCTTACCATAATCCAGGGAGGAGAAGATGTGCTCCTTCTCTCTAATCCAGCTCTCCAGCTCCGTCACCTCCCACAGGAAGTTCCAGAAGCGGCGGGACTGCTCCAAGCGAGCTCTTCGCTGGGCCGCCAGGGCGCAAAGCTCCCGGTAGCACAAGTCCAGGTGCTGTACTCTGTCGCGGATCACCTGGGGGTCACATGGCTTGTAGGCTAGGGAAAAAAAACAAGGACAAAAAAAAACATTCAGAGATTTGTCAGCATTCTCAAATTCAGGATCCAAATCACAGATTTATGATTGGCTGAATCTTCTCCAGTGAAAATACGACACCTGGTGTCATATATATTAGGAAATAATAAGAAATGTTAGGAGATATACTGGGAAATATCTCCTCATAGAATGCATAAATAAGACCAGACAAAGTGTTTTATGATTTATATACATGTGAGGTTCAATACCCGGCCCTGGTCAAGGTCCATGGCCTGCAATCCATTTAGTGCCCTCATGCCTAATAAAACCAGGAGCAGGGGGTGTAATGAGCCACTGCACTTACTATCTCCATTGGCGAACTTGAGAGCAGCAGCACTGGCGCTCTGTACTCTCTCTGCCTGCAGAGCGATGTCGTTCTCTAACAGAGCATGTTTCTGTAACAAGTCCTCCACTTCCAGCAAGTGTTTCCCAAAGTCGGGAGATAGAAGTCGAGCCTGAAGAGAGGAGGTAGCAATCTGATTAGTTTAAAATCTAGAAAATATGAGATGAGTCGATGAGCATTGCTGTTCCTGTGCCGCACCTTCATGTCATCCATCCAGCTGATGATGTACAGCATCTCCTGGAAGATCCTCTGCAGGGTCAGGTTCTTTTCCAGACGCCCGCCGCGAGCCTTCAGCAGCTCCTGCAAGTAGTCCCACAGGCGCAGGATCGCGTCTTTCCTCACGTCGATGCGTTTGGCGTCGTGGTATCGCTCAGACTCCAGCTCCTTCGAGATGTCCACCAAGGCCTGGACGCGTTCCTCGTACGCAGCGATGTCCGTCTCAATGGCGTCGTGTTTTTTCTTTGCCGCCTCCACCGCTGGCAGGTCGTAACCAAAGTTATCCTGAGGGGAGAGGAGCACAGTGGAGTACTTTTACTTTTTATACTATACATATGTATGGCGTGGAGTACGCTACTTTTACTTAAAGGTGCCTTTAAAGTTCTTGTAAAAAAAAAACAAAGGTGTTTCTCAGGAAAACACAGTGTGTGTGTATCCTTGAGCTCTATCAAATGTGTATTTCCTTCCTCATGAATATAAGTATTATTGTTATATTATTAGTTAAATATGTAAAATCCAGCTTGCAGTCTTCTTCCTCCCTGCCTTTGCTGGCACATTGCAGCATATCTCAGAGCATTACTGCCACCTGTAGGTCTTTTGTTAACTTCTTCTAACTATTTCTCATCATAAAGTTGCTATTTTTTATTTGCAGCTGACACTTTTTAGTTTCATCTCTCACTGTCGCTCGCTCTCCCTGCTGTGTCAGTTAATTAATGCAAATACTGTCACAATCTGCACTGTTATACATGCAAATAGGTGTTCTAACTGAGATTGAGACACCTCAGAACAAATACCGGATGACAACATCTTATAACAGTCTGTAGCTTTGTTGCTGATGTTTTACCTGAGACACTAGTCTCTGGTTCTCCAGGAGCCAGGTCTCCCTCATGGCAGCCTTTCTGTCGAATCTTCTCGCCATCTGTTCCAGCTTCTCCTGTCTGATCAGCTCATCCCTCAGGACGCGCTCTCGCTCGTGCTCCGCCCTCTCCAGGCGCTCCCAGGCCTGCAGACAGACGATGAGACGGATCACGAGGGTTCCGTAGGTTTTGCTAGTCTGGGGGTGCGATTGCGATGTGATGCTTTCCATTTCAGATTTAAAAGTTCTTTGCTTGATCCTGTCCACAAAGACCTTAAGACTCACTGCATCTTATAATTAGGGCTACATCCAGAAATTATCAATTAATTTTCTTATTTTGTGTTATATAATAAATAGAAACAGATCTGTGTGCTAGTGACATGCTTTTTCTTTTGACATATGCATTTTTATTTTCATCTTTCGCCTGCCGTGCTGTCATCCCTTTATTTTCCTGCAGAGATGGCTTGTACAGTTTACTGAAGTGCACAATTGTATTATCAGTGTAATTTAATTCAGCTGTGGTTTAATTGTTGCCTTGGGGTCGTGCTCGGCTAAATGAATGATTTTTGTTCATGTAGCTGAGCTGAAAGCCTGAGCTTTGAACCACAGACTTTTGATCAAAGGGAGACAATCTTCATATGAATCCAAAGCCAAACATTTATTTATAATAACTGTGGCTGAAATGATTAGTTCAGTCATTTGTTGGTGGATTCATCGCTGAAGTCTGTTTGTTTTTTAGCAAAAATGCCAAACATTCCCTAATTCCAGCTTCTCAATTGTGAAGATTTGTTGCTTTTCTTTGATTTATTTGTTAATTAACTGAATATCTTTGTGGTTTTTGGACTGTTGGTTGGACAAAACGAGCTATTTTTAGATATTAAAATTGTGTTGTGCTATTTTTTGTTATTTTAAATTTTTCCAGGCTGAACTATTATCAATTATTTAAGAAAATAATCTGAAGACTAACTGATCTTACCCTGTTGATATCTGCGACCAGGGCTCCCTCTTTAGGCGTGTAGACTCTCTGGTTGTTGGCCCTCATACGACTCTGGATGGTGAACAGCAGCACCTCGAGGTTTCCCTTCTCCTGGAACCTGTAATGAGTCAAACAAATGTTTTTTTTGTTTTTTTTTTACTGCAGTTACAACATTTTTTGGCATCCTCACCTCAACAGAGCAAACTTTAAACCACTCTGGAAAAATTAGCATTCGTGACTCTGATTGCCCCAACCCACTCTCCATGGATTCTCTACATTACTCTTAAATGTATCCAATGGCAACCTTTCTTCTACTCAATCCCTGAGTGATGCCCACACTACAGTTTAAACCACATCCACCTCCACGCACATATACAGTCCAGTTGGCACATATAGTTGTGTCTAAGCATTTGGGCATTTCAATTGATAATCCCTTAAAAAAAATCATATTTAACAATGTATTTCTATCATAATTTAATCATATTCATTACTAAATATATACTTTTTTAATTAGAACAATAATAATTTGTAACAAATTATATCAGTATTTATTTTTGTCTGGATGCACACACGTGTGACACAGCTTTTAATTTAACATATTTTGGACGACCTCATTTTGATAAATATCTGCACATTTAAAATGTAAAATGTGCACATTACCTGTCAAAAACTTTCCTGCACATACTGTACGGCTCTTTTCATTTTAGATTTATAAATATTTTTAATACTTGGGTTTTTATCTACCTTATATTGTTTCTTAATCTTTGTTATCCACCAATAACACAAAGACAAATTCCTTGTATGTGAAAACCTGATTCTGATTCTGATATATCTGATCAGGAACGAGTCTAATATCTGTTTGTATGTTTGTTTGTTTGTTTGTTTGTTTGTGACAAAATCAATCAAATATATGTTTTTGTCTATTGAAAATGCAGCAGAAGTATGGATTTCACTGATGTATATTACTTGGCTGGAAACAAACCTCATCAACAATATCATAACAATAACAATATCACACAATAGAATCCATTAGATTACTTACAAAACATAATAATAATGTGTTTTTTTTTCTCTTAAGAATAAACAGCAGCCAATAGATGAATTGCAATTAACTTGTTCCCCAAATGAAAATGTTTGTGGTTCTGTTAGATTTCATAGAAAACTCTAATCCAGTTGCTCGGAAACTGTGAAATCTGCTTAATATGAATCATTGCACAGGTTTTCTTTTTCTCTTGAAGGTTAAAAAAACACTGGACACAGAGTACAGATCAGAACAGAAATAGAGTGTGCTGTAATGGGGAGGGCGTTTTGGCTCGACTCACTTGGGCGGCTTCTCTACAGTGCGGTAGGTGTTGAAGGCCTGAAGCTGCTGCTGAACTCCAGTCAGAGAGTTGGCAAGTTTCCGGTTGTTCAGCACGATGATGGTCTGCTCGATCCACGTCAGCAGGTCTGACGCCAGTGTCTCGTACTTATCAATCATCTTCTCTGTCTCGATGGCGTGATCCAGAACCTGAAGAAGGAGGAGGTCAAAGACGATCATGGAAGCGGGCTCAACAAACGTAACGCATCAGTACATAAGCATGCGCCATCTTTCTATCTCACCTTTCCAACTCTCTTGCCCTCGACAGCGAGCTGCTTCATCTTCGAGAAGTAGTGGTAAAATGCCACGACGTATGTGATGATGGACTTCTCATCTGGGTTCTCCGTGAACACATCTACAAAACAAAACGGCACATAAGTCAGTCAAAGCCAAGCCAGAGACATCTCTAGTCCCGAGGTCTTTTTCCATCAGGCTTAAAGCTCATAAACATTTAGTTCTACATGAAGGCACAGCCTCCATCAGCCACTCGCCTTCTGGGTCTAACAGTTTGGTCACGCCAAGCTTCTGCTCTGCTACGTTAAAGGCGTTCTGGAGGTTGTGGGTCGGGTTGGACCTCTTCAGATTGTTATACTCCACCAGATCTGGCCTGAGAGGGAAGGATGGAGAGAGGAAAAGAGGAAAATGAGACAGTGAAAGACGATGAAGGAGAATGAGGAGGGGAGACACTAAGCAGAAAGGCTTCATGCGTGTTTACATTTCAGAGTTGGTGAGAGTGGATTTGGTCATTCATCTCTCCTTACCGGTGTTTGTGTATGAGAGCGTTGAAGGCCATGCCGTCTTTCCAGCTGGTGGTGAAGTTTGTGATGTTGACATTGGGATACCTGCAAAACAACAGCCAGGGGATGTCATTGACTAAACATAAGGGAGACTGTTGATAAGCTCCTGTTTTAAATCAATGTCTGGGATCTGCTCCGCTCCTCGGCATGTGCAATTATGAACCACACATTTCTGTAGCTTCAGGCCTGAGCAGATGAAGTGTTTTCCCAGAACGGTGGCATTTTGTGGGTTTGCTCACAATGAATACTGCTGGATGCAAACACTTCAAATGAATACCTTTAACCGAGTTCAACATTGTGGGGAAATTTGCGTATTCATTTTCTAGCCAAGAGTGGGACGGGTAAATTGATTTCACACTCTTGTCTGTACAGTAAATATGCTGTGCAGACGAGACAACAGACAACACGGCCAGCAGCCTTTTAGCTTAACTTAAATACTGGAAACAGCAGCAACTCTGTCCAGAAGTAGCACAAGTCACACTAATTAAACAAATACTTTGACATTTTGGGAAATACGTTGCTTAGTCGTCTTCTTGCTGAGTAAATTGATACCACTGTCATGTCTGTACAGTAAATATGAAGCCACGGCCAGCCGTCTGTTAGCTTAGCTTAGATTAAACACTGAAAATGGGGGAAACAGTTAGCGTGGCTCTGTCCGAAGCTAACAAAACATACCTAAATCTCACTAATTAATTAACTAACTAACTAACTAACTGACGGGGAAACTTGTGGCTTCACTTGAAGATAACAAAATCAGCACCAGAACACAAATTATACAAGTTAAACACATGAGATATAACATGTTAATTAATGAGCTTTCGATGTGCTGATAAGTGGATTTTGTCAGGCTAGCTGTTTCCCCCTGTTTCCAGTCTTTATGCTAAGCTAAGCTAAGCTAAGCTAACCGGCGCCTACTGCAGCAGTAATTTATTTAGCATAAAGGAATGAAACTTCTCATCCAACTGTCAGCAAAAAAACAAATAAATATATTTTAAATGATAAGTATCCTTGAAAAAAATCATAACTTATGTTCTTAGGGTTATCAAATATATTCTGTACTCTGAGTACTGTAAACTGCCAATTGTAGTTTTGAGCTAACATAAACTTTGATGCACATGTAATTAAATTACTTCTTAATATCAAAGTAAAAACTAAAGAGTGCTTCAATATTTGTACAATGAAACAATTTTAATTTAACATGGAAAATAAAAATAGTACTTGATTTCATTTATAGAGCACTTTTAAAGCTGCACAAACTAAAAAATTAAACATATAAACAACAACCTAGAAAACTAAAACAATATAAGTGCATAATTAAATACTAAAAGCAGTTTTTAAAAGCTGAATTTTGAATTGTAGCACACACCAAAATATATTTCTAACCACTAAAAGACATACAGCTGTGCACAGGACAGAATTCCCAATGGGTATTTACAACAGCTTGGTGATGCTAAAGGTTACACATCCCCACTTACCCTGCAGTTTTCATCTGACACCACAGAAGAAGAGCGTCCTTGGCTGAACGTGTCTCCTTCTGGTCCGCCTGGCCCGTTTCCACAATAATGTCCTGGATCTGATGAAGAACAACAAGCACAGCTGGATGGTAAATAATGAAACTTAACTAATGACTGCGAGGTTTGCAATCAAATGCAACAATTCGCAACAGAGAACAAAAACCTAACTGGCGGTAACATGTCACTAATAGGATGTACAAGCAGGGAACAAGTGGCACAAATACCCAGTCGAAATACATAATTTATCATAGCTCACAGTAATATTAGGAGGTTTTTATTTGTGTAAAACAAAACTCATGCCAAGTGGTGTATCATCAATATTATTAGCTGACTGGATTCACACAGATTTAAACCCGGGGTCCAGTTGATAAAATGAGAGGTGGTAATTATCGAAGTTCTTATTTTCCCACAGTGTGCCAGTAATTAGAGCAGTGATGTGATCTGAGAGACAGGCCCTGAGAGAGGGCTAAATTTAGCCAGCTTTGGTTCTCCTTGGTTTATGCAGACTGAAAAGATACAGACAGGACCAAGTCAACTCCTTTCTTTCGTTCTTTCTTTCTTTCCTGTTTCGTCTCCTTTTCTTTTTTGAAAAGTCTGAATAATGCAGGAGGCCATATTGTTTGAACTAACATGTCTAAAAATAACGGTTTCGCTGTCAAATTAAAAATAAATATATGCCCCCTTCCGAGTAGATAAAAGAGACATGTTCTGATGTTCTGGGTGTGCTTCAAAACGGCAGATAATAAAGGCTGGAACCTGAAGGCATCACATTCGAGGAAAAAACATCCCAAGGCTCTTTCTGTGCTACATGCATACACATCTAAGTGAGACTAAAATGAGTTATAATGTACTCTAATTTTATTTAGATGATTTTTATAACAGTCTGTTGTAGCATAATCATAATAACATATGTAACAGTAATGCTCAAGTGTGACCAGCTCATCTTGTTATCTTAAAAAAACATTAATATCACGTCGTTATCAGACCAGAACTGTACTTTATACTTACACTTGTACAATCCAATGTGATTAAATACAACAACTCTGCCATAAATTCTCCTAGTCCGTAGGGACTTGGCTTGGGAACAAGAGGGTGGCCGGTTCAAGTCCAGCATGGACCAAAGTGTGGAGGGTGGACTGGTAGCTGGAGAGGTGCCAGTTCACCTTCTGGACACCGCAGAAGCGCCCTTGAACAAGGTAACAAACCCTCTAAACTGCACCCAGGGGGCCACTACGTGGCTAACTTTGAGCCCTTTGTATGTGTGTGTTTGTATTTCAGGTAAAATGAATGTAAAAACTTGAGTCAGAAAAAGGATTTCCCCTCGAGCGATCAATAAAGTGTCTATTCTATTCTTTCTATAATGTTTCAGTTTTTGTTGACACTGTCAGAGAGGTATTAATTCTACTTTGTGTTTATTATTGAGGCCTTTGTGTGTGCATTACATTTAAAGGTGTTTCTAACGTTCTGGTCCTCTTATGTTTGTAAATGTGGTGGCCAAAATATTAGAAACACCTCTCAATATAATGCAGTCCAGTTTAACACCACTGCAAACTACAGCCTTAATAGTAAACATAATAGTTACATGAACACCTCTCTGACAGTATCAACAAAAACTGAAACATAAGTAGTTGATACATACACTTAACAAGCCGTCCTTGTGCCTTGTGCTTCCTTTTCTGCGTGATCAGATCAGCAAACATTTGTAAATAAAGTTAAATATGAGCCGTCAGCGTAGCCGAGGTCTCAGTTTACCTGGAAGCGAAGGATGATGGTCCAGATGAGGCCGAGGATGAGGCGATGGTTGCCGTCGACGATGTCGTGGGAACCCATGTTCTCCAGGTGGACCCTCTGCTCTTTGAGGAACTGCAGAGCCTTGTCCACATTCTCCAAACAGTGGATACGCATTCGGCCTTTAGTGGGTTTTGGCTAAAGACAGACATGAGAAAGAAAGCGAAATATAAAAAGTTAAGACCACAAGAGAGAGATGGATGGATGATGCAAAGAAACATAAAATGTGAGGTCTGACTTCTTACCAGTCGTTCGCCGGACAGCACCTCCAGCAGTTTAATGAGCATGCGTCCGTCCCGCAGGTCCAGGTAGAGGTCAGAGATGCGACAGCCGACCCGGGACAGGATTGAGTTGACCCATTTGGTGAAGGTCTTCTTCTGAACCGCCTCACGCTCGTCTGATGGGAGCACAAAGTTCAAGAAAGAACATGAGCAACGAAAACACTACAGAGCAGCACCGCTGGAGCTGGTGGGGGATTAACTGTTCTGCACAAGGGCACTTCAGATAGATGGAAGCTGAGGAAATCTGACTGTTTCAAATGAATCCTCAGCACAGAGTTAAGCTGCTCGGACATACCCAGTTATCAATATTAGCTGGTAAGCATTGTCAGCAGGATCCAGGCACCAATAATCGTATTTCTGCCTTGACATCAGCTCTGCCTCCATGAAATATCTCCATAACTATGGACCGATTATGAGCCAATGGGCCCCCCACGCCTCCTACATGGGCGGCTGATATGACTGATATTCTGCAGGTGATCCAGAACTCGCAGGTGCTGCTGTTAGTCCAAAAACTAAACCTCAACTCAAGTATTTAGTACACCCACAGCAGAACCACACCAACACACCTCTGCACAGATATTATACAAACTACCACAGCACAATATACAAAATATATCAATGGAAACATGAGATGCAAGTTATATTTTCTTAGATTTGATTTAAACTACTTTAATTTTACTGGATTTTAATGAAATGTTACTTTAGCCTTAGTAGACTGTGTAGGCGTAAAGTGAAGAAACAAGTCTTGGATTTAATTGTCAGATACTCAATTTTAACCCAAGTGTCTAACAATGAAATGTCAACAGTTACTTCAAACTCTTTAGTAATGTGTCCGCGTCCATAACTTAGAGTCTGTGTAAAGGCAATTCTGAGATTTTTTTTTCCAAATACAATATGTTGGAAAACATGTGAAAAGACTTTGAACGATATATTACTGAAGTGTGGAGTTAGAGGTTAAAACAGTTTTTCAGTCCAGGATTTTTGTGGGCGGTCCTTAAAGGGTGGCTCGATGACACGCTGAGGCCACCCTGAGCAGAGAGAGAGAGATGAATTCATCTCAGCTCAGAGTGTTTCAAAGTTAGTCGTGTCATTTTCTGAACTCAGTCACGTTTCAGTCGTTTCAAAATGGCTCTCACGAGTGCTGGACCTGAGAATACTGCTCAATATTACCTGATTTTGACACCTAATTTCATAAAATTGTAGATATTTTTAATCATTCATATTTGGCTGGGTGGTTAATAACACTTTCTTCTTTGGTCTGACAAACTCAAACAAACTTTACACAGACTTTAAACCTCAAATAATCAAACCTCGACACAGTGCTGACAGCCTCACTGTAACACTTTAAAACATCTGGACCAGTCACATTATCCCCACTGTATATTTGTATAGTACGCCTCTTTTGTATGTTCATCATGTCACTCTGGTGTCACCGTCGTTCCATTAAAATGCTGACATTTCTTGGAAACCGCCAGTTTTTGCTCTGTTATCAGAGCAACAGGAGTCACCAGCGGTCACGCCTTCTTTGACTACTAAGCAACTGACATGCTCGATACAAACTAACATAAATGTGTCCTCACCCTTCTTGCAGAGCAGATACTGCAAAGAAGTCGTGCTGCATAATAACATCACGCGCATGAAAAGTTAAACACAAACGAGGTCTCTGCATCGTGAAGCGTAGGTGTGCGGTATTTATGCTAAAATTCCTTGACTGCAATTTTGCCCTAAAAAATTTCAGGAATGACAGCGGCAGAGGGATGCAGAGAGCGCGAGTGCATCAGACTCGCAGAGGGTTTTTTTGGAGGACGAGCGCTGCCCACGTGGTGACACATCTCGCCGGGCTCATGCGTCTCAATGCGTGGCAGATGTGCCTCCTACTCAGCAGCAAAAATAAAACCAGTTTTGATGGGACCATATGTCAGCATGACCCAATGTTCTATACTCAGTTTGTTTTGATTGTGAACACACTTAATGGGAACGGGGTAGGCGTGAGTGGGGGCTGTGTCTGCATTTAGTAAGCATATAAAAAGTCTCAAATCTACCTGTGTGATAAACTTTCAGATTACAGAGCAGAAGAAGAAGTGTGAGCGAGATACACACCGACTGAGCAGGACATTTTTTTTAATTAAATCTACTTGACAGCACTGTTTCTGAAATATCTCAGACATATTTTACTGCAGTTTCTCATTACCTATCAGCCTCTACATTCACAAATAACGATGTATCTGCAATAAGCTAAAAGCAGCACAGTCGATTTATTGATCCAGCTCTAGAAATGATGACATGTCAGAGTAAACGAACACACCGCAGCAATATCGATCAAACCAATGTCACAATATTAACACAGATATAATAAACCTGTGAATAATGAACATATAATAATATACGTAACATATAAAATTATTAAATTGATGTCCAGTGCAGGAGTGTGGTTGAGTGGAGAACAGGCCTGTGTTCGAAGAAGAACTCAATTAAATAATTTCTTATCATCTTTGGTATTTTTGTCATATTCTGTACAGATATGTAATGATGATTGTTGATTAATATGTATATTGATGTTATCCAAGTCTATATTTGGTCATGTGACGAGATAATACAGTGTAAAGTAGCTTTGGCCCATCATAATAGCTTTCACTGGGGCCCGTCCCTGTTAAACTGGGCTATTTTTTTAAGTTTAATCACTTATTTATCAATTAGTTTATTTAACAGGATCAATACAGATAAATAATGCTAACGTAGGAAAAAGAAAATCCACAGATGTAATGTATATTGAGGATCTCGTTAAAGCTAAGTTGCTGTTTTATTTCAAATTAGCTGGAAATCAGATATTTATATGGAATTATATTATGTTATACCACAATATGAACATATAATCATTATATCACTTCATGCCAATAAACAATAATATTGAACATATCAAATTAAAAACATCTCACATGTGTCATCACTTTAATAATAACTAATAATGAGCTTTAAATGGACCGTACTTATATAACGCCTTTCTATTGAGCCAAACTACGAGCCAACCATTAACACACCAATGGTGCAGCCTTTGGGAGCAATTTGGGGTTCAGTACGTTGCTCAAGGACACTTCAACATGCAGATCGAAGGAACCAACAACCATCTGATTTGTGGACAACCCACTCTACCTCCTGAGCCACAGCAGCTTTACTTTCATTCTATAAAGAAATGACAACCCTAATAATCTATTTTTAGTAACTTCTCACAGAAAATTCACTTTTAAATGTGAATATTTTTGGAGTCTTCTTGGTTTATCAATCAGAAAAACATTTAAAGATCACCATGTGCAGTGGAACCATGTGGTGGGATACACTAGTTGATATGCAGTCTTTGACTGAAGCTCCAGCTGAGGTATTTTAGAGTAATCTGGAGCAAGGACGACAGAAGGACATTGTAAGTTGACTACAGTTACCTTGATTGCACCCTCAGCTCCTAGCAGGCTTGCACGTATTGTGTGTTTGCTCACACCTCCTTACAGTTTATCAGGTCAACCACTGGCGATGAGACATTTCCCCTCAGTCATCCCATCTTGTGACTTCGCCTCGGTCTGCCTGCTACAGTGCAAACAGGGCACTGTTTATTCCTGAATCCAAATATGACTGCAAACTATAAAGTGCAAAGGACTGCATCCTTAATGACTTGCGTAATAAATGATTCAGACCCTCGGGGCTGTGGAGAACAAGCAAGGAGAAGATAAAGAGCAGGAACAGAAGAAGAAGAAAGAGGGAGGAAAAGAAAGGAAAGGGTGGTAAAGAGAAGACGTTAAAGATATCGGATTAAAGGTTAAAGAAGGAGAGAATAAAACAGAGGAGGAGACACAGAGCATGGAGCAAAGGTAAACCAGGGAAGAGGAGGAGGAGGAAAAGAGGGCAAGACAAAAGGTAATAGGGAGAGTGACTGAGGTGCAGGCTTTCAGGTTTAATCTACAGAGACCCAACCAGGGAACTAGAACAAGATACATTACCTACAGTATCTCCCCTACTGCTAAAAATGACCCAGTAAGCACCAAAAAAAGCTCCAGCTCCATTCTTAGCATCATCAAAGGGAAGGAATCAGGGATTATAGTGTGTAAAACACACGGTGCAGCACAGTACAGTAAATTAATCATGCTTCATTCTGCTCCCCTCAGCAGAACAACGGCACGCACTGCTCCGCTACATCCACACGGATAACCACACCATAAAGAATAAGAAACGGCAATTAAAGATGTGCAAATAACTCAAAGCTCCAATAAGAGAGTCAGCGACTGATTTAGCACCAACTTCGCATCATTATCTGTCAGCAAACAGACACAAAAAAGCATCAACGAGACAACAAAACTTGTGACAAATGCTTTCTGGACTATTTGGGCGGCTGCCTCCGGAGGACTTTACAGTGGAGTCAGTGAGAGGACAATTAAAGTACAGCCCCCCGAAACGTGCACATGGTTCTCCCGTATCACTTCACACCACGAGACCTTGAGAGGAGACGCTGTGCAATGATGCTCCTGGCCATTTAGGAAGGATGGGACAACAGAGAGGGAAGGAGGATCGTTGCTTTTTTTGAATGGATCCCACTGAGCCGTCTCCAGATGAGTAGTTCAACAAACAGTCCTCTGAACGCTCGCTACTGAACACAGCCAACAGCAATCGTCTGAACTTCTGTTTAACCACAAAGAGCGGAAAATACATGAATATGAAATGATTAGTGATATATGATTCGGTATCATCTACAGTGTTATTCTACTTGTTTACCTTAAAAAATGTTCTCCAGACCAACAATCCCCACATTAGAACTTCATATGTTAATATTGGGCGGTGGTGGTTGTTTTAAAGTATCAATATTCTGGTTTGTTGCCCAATTATTTTGTTATTTGTTCAGTTATTCTGTCTGTAAACTGAAAAATGAAGATGTACTTTATGTACATTTTCAGAAAAATGTACATATTTGTTGTTGTGATACATAATAACATACTTAGGTAGAAGATTTTATCCACTCTTAAAACATGTAACTGTAACTTTTGCTGAAGTGGCCACAAGCAGCGAAAACAAAAAAATGAAACATTTAATTTCATTGTATTTTAAAAGATTTTCTCGGGTCGATTTCTTTAAAATAAAGCAACAAGTCGAATGGAAACACAAGCAGGGGTCAGCACATCTCCCGGCGTGGTGCCCAGTATTTAATAATTGTCATATTTTGTGATAAAACCATTAAAATGTTCATGCCTAGCATGTCTAAATGTCAACAAACCAACTCTGTAATGTCGGTTAAACAGCACTCATCGCTCTCTAAAGTTTGCTAACTTTAACTAACATCAGCCACCATGAGCTATCTAGCTGTCATACCAGACAAACCTGCAGCAAAACTCCTGAACAAGAGTGTGTTTTACTGCTAATGAATGAAAACTTTACATTAATTTTAATTTGAAAGTGTTTTTTAAGTTATATAGTTCATCTTAAAGGTTTCATGTCAACATTAGTTGCAGGATATTTGATCCAGCAGTGAATGTTTTTTAAATAAGATGTATAAATCTACAGTTTTCATGAACTGTTTGATTATTTCTGAATAGAAAAGTATCTGTAGTAGTTCGTGCGATGAGCTAACTATAACTTTACTGTATGGTCAGTGTTTGGTTGTACTTGGTGCTGCCATTGTCATTCTGTCTTTTTACATGAATGCAGCACTCACACAGAGCATCTAACTTTTTCCACTTTCTGACACAGTTTTTAGACGCTGCAGCGGAGTCTTGTCACCGCCGCGCTGCGTTCCTTTTCCAACTTGCCGGTTTTATTTCTTCGTACAAGCATCACTAAACATTTCTCTGTTTCACATGCTTTTACTCTATAATCTCTCATCCACTCTTTGACTCCAGTGAAAGCCCCATGACTTATTCATGCTGATGGATTTTCCCTGTATACGGCCTGATGTGTCTTTTCCCATAGTCAGCTTTTACTGGACGTGACGCGCTGGTCCTATAGCACGCTGCTGCTACATGCCTGAGTCATGTCACTGCCGGTGCTACCTGTCCTGCAGCCATGATATGGTGTGTCTTTATGAATGAGGCTCTCCAGGAGTTTAGATGAAACGCCTCCTCTGTTGGCTTTGTTTACGGCCTCCTCAACATGTTCTCTAAGATGAATTGTCTGAACTTTAGCTAAATGGATTTACAGTCTGCAACTGGTAAACATCAGAATAGTGCACGTTAGACACTGTCAAGGTTTTAAACCAGTATTTTGACATGTAAGGATTAAAGTCTGTTTACAGGTGTTGGAGAGCATTACTGCCAGCGTAAAAAATGACAAAAATCTAGAGGGAGTCTGAAAGAAGTGAGACGTCTGTAGCCTGATCCAAAACTCTGCTTGAGGCTAGCAGTTTGAGGCTACATTAGCTGCTACTGGCATAATACATTGGAAAGGTGTGCAGACCAAGCGGCAGCGTCTGGTGCTGGGAAGTGAAGCCAATGCTGAAGTGCTAAAAACTTGCAGTTCCTCAAACGTCCACTTGAGGCTGGCTCCAGAAGAAGTGAGTCAGTCTCCATAAGTCCCCATGTTAAAATGTCCAACTTCACAGCAGAAATAAACATGTTTACAGCCTGGTACAAAAAACAGTTTTGGTCTCTATAGCTAATTTCCCCGTTCATGACAACTGTACTGAGGGTGAATTTTTATACAACTCACCTGTTCAAATTATATTAAGGTTTAAAGTTATGCAGAATTAACACTTGACAGGTAAGTGCCGTTACAGATGGCCGCTGATGATCTACGTCTATGCTGTGCAGGTGCAGACAGAGCTGAGTAAAGCAAAAAGGTTAAAGGTCGCAGTGTAACAAAAACAACTAGACAAGCTGGAACAAGCAGCAGCAGAAATACTCGACAACAATGAGTTTGTCAAACTCCAGCATCGATATAAGAAAACAGACGAATAGTTAAAATCAATAAATGTAAAACAGCCTGTTTCTCTTGATCTCTCTATCTATTACTTGTTTTTCTGTTATTGTTGTCCTGTCCAACTTGATTCTGCTGCAATCTTGACCATATCTCACTAATAGCAGGTAAATAAAAAGTTAATAAAATTTCATGAAATGCAGTTTGCGGGTCGATACGCTTGGCTCCGAATAACCTCTCTTCAAAAGTTTTGCCGCTTAACGTATCAGTTGCCTCTGCAGTCTTCAGAACGACGTCGATACTTGAAATCCAGCAGAGGCAGAAAAAAAAAAAAAGCATGTTTCCCTCTCTGTGTTCCTGCATCGTCTCCTCCACTTTCTTCCTCTCACTAATGCACTCCTGTCATCAGGGAGTTGGATAGCATAGTGCAAGCTAACAAAAATCCACAGTGACGGCGAACCTTTCTTTTAAAAACCTTCATATGCACACACACACACAGGCAGGCAAAAAGTTAAAACCATCAGAGAAAAATGATTATTTTTTTAACACACACAAGAGTTTGTTCTTTGGAACAGTTTGTGAAAGGTAAAGGGCCATGTGGGGAACAAATGACAAGCTAAAATGTTGAATATGTTTGTTATTGAAGAAAATAGAGCACTAAGAGTGTATAAAACTAGCTACCGATGAATGGCGTTGGAGGGAAAACATCACAACCTTTTTAGGAGTTTGCTCATGAATTATTCAAAGCCAAGTCACTGAACAATTGGGGCAGAGCCACGGCTTCCTGAGAATAAATAAATTACTACCCTATACATTGAATAAAAGGGTTACTGATATGTAAGCTCAGTTTTTTTTCCAGTTGTCACAAACTAACACAGCCCAACCTCAGTGCAATCCCATCCCGGCCTAAACGCAAACACAAGTTGGAGAAGGGAGGGGGCATGATTAGAAAAGTGTTGTCCCTCTCATCTGTGAACTCACAAACACACACACACACAGGTGCACAAACACACACAGGTCTTCCATCAGGATACCTTGCAGCTGTCTGAAGCGTCCATCCAGGATGGAGTTGAAACAGATGTTGGAGGTGCTGTAACTCAGCCAGCGCGCCCGCTTCATACTTTTAGCCGAGGAGGATGAGGAGGAGGAGAGGAGGGCGGTGGGAGGGTTAGGGTTGGAGGCCCGCTGACGTCTCGGGGTGCAGGAGGAGGATGAGGAAGACGAGGAAGAGAAGGGGGAGAGACCCGTGGGCGTCATGGCGAGCGGGACGTGCAGGAGAGTGCCGTTCCTCTCCGGGTGGTGTTCAGGCTCTTGCTGCTTCCCGCTGCTGCTGCTTCCCCTCGCTGTCTTCCTGCCTTCAGCTCTCTGGGCCCGGTGGACCGCCGGGGTGCTCCTGCTACGACTGCTGCTCATGCCGACCCGTACAGGGACCTCCTTCTCTGCAGGGGCATAAGGGCGGCTGGCAGCCTCCTTGGTACCTCCGCTGCTGCTCCGGATGGCTGTGGTCTCCCTGCTGCTGGCCTTCAGGCTGATCTTGACCTCTCTGAGCCGGGGCTGGCTTATAGGGGCAGCACGCAGCAGGCAGGGGCTGCTCATCTTGACCCCCCTCAAACAATAACAACAACACACAGCCTGGAGCCGGCGGAGGAGCTTGGCACTCCACGTCTCTCCTCTTCTCTGTCTCTTGGCTCTCTGTCCTCCTTTCCAGATCCCTCTTGTGCTTACTCCTGCTCCCTCCCTCCCTCCCTCCCTCCCTCCCTCCTTCCTTCTTCTTCTTCTTCTTCTCTTTCTCACTCTCTCCTCCTCACTGCTGCCGCGATGATGCTATGCCTCCACACTCTCAGGCGGCACAAGGGCTCAGGCAGCCTTCGGTTCAGCTCAGAGTGAATATCCCGAGCCCCCATCCATGCATACAATATGTTTCAATACATCCACGTGCCCACACAACTCCCTCCCGCTACCCACCGCTCCCACACAGTCGTGACATCACTGAATGTGAGGTGTATAACTGTGGTTTCCTGAGCCAATAATCCAATACAAAAGCTATTTATCCTCCAAGAAACGTGTCTTTTTTTAGATTTACGTAAGGAGCAGTGTAAATGGCCGGATATTCAATACGTTATGCATGTGCTTTGAAGGCATGCTGGGTGCATTTTTCTGGAGTTCACAAGCTGTAAATCAGCAGTGGGTGTCATTCAGAGCCTCTCTCAACTCCTGCCTCTCTCTTCACTTTCCTCCCTCTTTGTACCACTCTCTCTCTCACTCTCTCTGACAGGAAACACTGATTGCATTACAGAAACATCAGTGCAGCAGCACTCTAACACAATATCACCAACACCCACACAGAAGCCTTGATCATTTAAAGAGACAGCAAGGAAAGCGGCGAGAGCCGATGAACGGTCTTGACGTGACTTTCTAACCTCAATACGTATATATATATATTTTTATGGTGCGGATCAAAATGTGTGCATAACATCGAGTACTGAAAGCTGGCATCAAATGTTTTGATCAGGATATTTGCATTCTGTGAATGTCTCTGTACGTCAGCCAGGCACACTTACATCAAGCCATTTGTAGATTTGACGGGAGAGTTACTCCCCCGTTTACCGATGAATACAAGTCAACAACTGAGGTGTGGACTGAGCTGCAATGTAGCTACCTGTAACTCAGTAATTAGATGGTACAAGTCAGCCGGTAGCCAATCAACTTATCCATAAGCCAATGATTGTGAAGCATGAATGATGCAACTGATGCTAATAAGCTAATGCAAGCGACATCAGGGCTTTGTCCCTGAACTGAAGCAACTTTTCATTAGAGGAGGTGGATGAAGCTGGTGATCTGATCATACCAAAACTAAGAACGTGTGTGTGTCTCCAACACTGTCTGTGACTCTTAGTCCTATATCAGATGGTTCAGACTGGGGCCCGAGCAATAACCCGAACAATTGCTTTTGCAATCGTGGGCCATTGCTCGCACCCCAAAGGGTTAAAAACAGCTAACAATATATAGTTATTTTTTTCTTATTAAACAGCTGGGTACTGTAGTTTTTGGCAAAAGTTACTTAAAAGTCCAGTGTGTAAAATTTAGTGGCATCTAGAGGTAAACTTGCAGATTGCAACCAACTGAACATCCCTCACCTCACCCATCACCCCTTCCATGCTAGTGACAGAACCTGAACTGGGTATGTGAAAAATGTGAAAGGCGCTATGAACGACTTGTGCTTGGTTTGTCCGTTCTGGGCTCCTGTAGAAACATGGCATACTTACTTAACTAGTATAATCCATATTTAGCCAATACATTTCTCAGAATCTTACACACTGGACCTTTAAACAGGAGTACATTGTGTTTTTGTCCGGGACTATTTTCAGCTGAGGATTAATACACAGTTGGTGAGTATCTACAGCAGCAGCAGGACTGTGAATCAAAATAAACTACAGTGCCGGTATTCATGGTAATGGAATATGTCACCCGGTGCAACAGTGTGGCTCATGGATGCGTGTTTAATGATTTCAGGACGACAGTGGAGGTCCACGGCATGAATATATATCAGGTTTTGGCTGCACAGGCAACATTTGTCGGTGGGTTCAATTCATTGTTGGTTTTGGTGTTTACATGAGTTGTACATAAATGTAGAATATCACCAGATTTATCCTGCAACTGTACCGTTTTTTATGTAGGCAATGTTCTTGTATAGCAGCTTGTATGTGTGTGAACTTTAGCTTCCTTTGCTGAAGTTTAAATCTGTTTAAATTTTACAGAGTAAAGTATCAAAAAAGCAGATTTAAAGCAATACCAAGCAATGCCCACAAGTGTCTCCCCTACAGAGCTGAATTCATGTTTTACTACCAGTTCGCTGACCTCTCTTTTGTCTACGGATTTACAGAAATGAGCACGGTGTGACCCTCAACTCCCCCTTTTGTGTTGCGCTTCCCTCCGCCACAGAAACACCTCTATTTTAAAACCCCGAGCAGCAGCCGTACCCCACAGGTGGGTCATAGCTTACGAGCTTAGCCAGAAATGCCAGAGATCTGTGCTATGGGAGGCAGACGGGCAAGACAGCTGTCCAGGCCGGTCAGACGGTGGACATTCTGGGAATGTGCAAGTGATCCACTTGAAGAGGGGGTGTGGAGCGGTGTCAGGGCTCAGCTGCCGAGGGGTGTGTGTGTGTGTGTGATACCACGAGAAGAAACATGCACACACAACAACACATGCACACACACGACACATGCAGAGCTCTATCTGAGAGCTCTGGAGTAAAATAATGGATCACCTGGAGCGTGATTTTCTATTTTTTTTTTTGACTAAATCTAAGTGAAGGTCAAAGACACATTCAAACCTGCCAAAGATAAAAAGACGCCTATTATAGCTCATCCTCTCTGCCCTTCCCACGCTCTTAAAGAGACGCTGTCATCTCAAAAATCTGCCACACGGATGCCTCAGAGAGGACACAGCCTGTTTACTATGTGTGCACTCACCTGCGAGGGCCTTGATGCGCGAGCGCTCAAACAGCCTGGCGGAGCTGTTGTCATTGTCTAGCTCCTCGTCAGAGAGGTCGAAGCGGGTGTTGATGTGGCTGTACTGCTGCGTGATCTCCGCATTGTCAAAGTCCGTGGTGGAAGTCATGGCGGTGGCCAGCGTGGCAAGGCAGGTGAGGGGACGGCAGCCGGCGTCCTCAGGTGGTCTGGGTTTGTTGGGATATGAGTGGAGGGGACGAAACGGGGAGGACGGACCTCAAATACTGGGGGTAGTCTGAAAGAGAGAAGAAAGACAGACAGTAGAGGTTAATGATGATTAACTGGAGGTTAACATGGGAGTAAAATGAGGTTTAAAGTCCATTAAAAATGTGTTTCACTTATTTCTATGTCACTTGGATGTTTGATCTTCACTGTGCAGAATGACGTATGTGCATAGTTTAACATTAGAAAAGTGTTTTACATTCATCTGCTGAAGGGGGGAAAGTTTATCTGTGATCACCTTTAAGATCTGTACACATGAGCAAGATTTTGTGACATCACAGCCGCCTAATATATACACAGTTTATATAGTTTATACACAAGTTTGACTCAAGTTTGTTGCACAAACACAGAGGATGGACAACTTAAATTAATTTTCTGGCATCAACATGTTTGCACACTCGTATATTCTGTATTTTTCTGATGACACAGAAGGAGGTGATCTAACTTATACAGTGTTTTTATGTGTTTACGTGTCCGGGACGGGTTCTTTAAACATAGGAATATAAATATACAGATGTGATAGAACAGATAATTGTGTGCAGAAATACTGCTAATGCTATAACACTGCTCAGTGATTCTCTATTCCAACATATACTGAAGGGTAGGGCTGCAACAATTAGTCGTATAATCAATTAGTTGATAGATTACATTCTCTTCAGTCATTTTTCAATAAAAAAAGTCTGAAATTTGATGCTTCCAGCTGAGATATTTGCTGCTTTTTCTTGGTTGGAACAAAACAAAACATCTGATGGCTCGAGGACGCTGTAATGGACATCTCTCACTGTTTTCTGATAGACCAAACGATCAACTCGAGAACAAAACAGGAAATGGATGGTGTGAATCCAGCTTTCTCTCGTCTCAGTTTTTATTTTGGTGTTAAGTTTCATTCATCAACCTCCTTTCAGAGGAGCCGTCTCTATACCTGGCATGTGAATGCAATTTTGGCACTTTGAAGAAATCTATGTGATCTCCGATGTTGCACAGGTATATTTTCAGACAGAGGAATCTCTCGCCCATCGTCGCTTTCACAAGAGCTCCGCGTGCCATGTCATAATCTTCCATTTTGTGTGCCACTTTGCTCGGCCGCCTGCAGTGTGTCTGTGTATTCTTTGTGTGGAATGGCGGGTTGAAGGGTAACCGCTCAGATAGCTCTATCTGGGTGCAGCATAGCTCTCTTATCATGCTTCACAGGGGGAGGGCAACCCCTCTGTACCGCAGAACATGCTAAACCGCCTCCTTTTAAATGATGCAGCTCACGTAGTTTGAACTGTGAGTGTGTGTGTGTGTGTGTTTGCGTGTTTCTACAACTTGTGTTGATTGACTCACGTGACATGGACTAAGAATGCATACAACACTTGATGAAAACCAATATTTTTCTTATCAGACATTAAAGCAGTGACATTAATACTAAGATTTGAGAAAAGCCAAATATTTTTCTTTAATTCTACTTCATATTTTAAGTACATTTACTCAGCTACTATACTTAAGTTCAATGCTGCAATGCTTGTACATTACTTGAGTAATTTTATGCTAGTTTATACTTCTCTACTACATTTCAGAGAGAAATATAACGTATAAAACAGCATAAAATGGAAAAAAAGGTATGTACAAGTACCTTAAAATTGTACTTAAGTACAGTACTTGAGTAAATATACTTAGTTACTGTCCATCGCTGCTGACATGAATTCATCACGTGACCACAGACATTCAGAGAAGAGGCCCTCAGCGATGCACAATGATGTCGTCCTACAGGTCTCCAGTATCAGTCCTCTACAGTCGGGTGTTATCAGCCCGGGGATGCTCCACCCACCACCGGGGATCCCCTTATCACATCACACACAACCTGGACGGGACTACAGCACGACGCAGTCATACTCCTTGTACAAACCCCCCGTATCCACAAACTGTCAAGCTGTATTACAAAAAAACCCTATAAGACTCTAATCGTGTCAACGGACTGAGTGACTGCTTCACTTGGCTGCCAAACACACGCAAACCGCAGCAAATTAAGTGTGTGAGCTGGGACTTCTTCTCAGTGATGCTGTACAAGGCTCCATTTAAAGCTGTATAAAGACAAGCTGGCCTTCTGCTTATGTAGACAGTCCTGTGACAGAAAGTTCACTGCCTGCCACGGCGGGAGTGTGTGTGTCTGTCAATAGCGAGGTGTCGTCTTGTGGTGTCCTTGAGCGTCCTGGGTCACCCTGTCAGCTTTGAGTTCCTGTAATGCAGAATAAAAGTCTACAAAAATCCCCAATGAGATGCGGCCACTGATACAAAAATGCTGAGCGACGGTATCAGAGGGCCAAAACAGAACTTTTCTACACCATTAGAGCAGCGAGGTGTTTCTTAGAAATGAGTTTTAGCTCAAACGCGACTCATTAAACTGTAACTGAACGCCCTGAAAGACGATTATCCAGAATCATTACTGAAAACTGCACACACTTCCATTAGAGCTGCGACTAACAACTGCTTTCATTATCCTCTAATTGTTTTGATCGTTTCCACTACTGCTAATCTCAATTAGTCTTCAAATGGGTCAAATAATGGAAAACAAGAGTCTACAGCCACGCTAACAGCACTGTGAGGCTGTACTCAGGCACGGCAATGCTTTGAGCTAATGAATGTTAACATGCTCGCAACGACAACGCTGATGTTGAGCAGGCACCGTGTACCAATTAGCTTTTTTTCTCTCTTTATTCTCATCTCTGTTTTGTCTTATTTAATTTTAATTTCTCTATAACTTCACATCATTGTAAAGGAGAACAACCTCAAGGTTAAATAAAGATTTGAAATGAGATGAACTCTGAAGCTGAAGCTGATGGTTAATGTCATTAGTTTTGCAGGTTTTTGGTCATTAACCAAAGGATTAGACTTAAACCTGATGATACAGCACTAAATGAAAAGTCAGGGAATCACAAAAATCATTAGGAATCATCCTCTGTTGACCACGAATGTCTAAAGAAACATTCATGGTGCTCCATGGATTAGTTTTTGGGATATTTCAGTTTGGACTTAAATGTTGGGCCGACCAGCTGACGGAAAAATGCATATTTGCAACATCATGCAGCCAAAGTTCTTGCATGTTGCGTCCAAAAGCCTGTCCATCACCCAAAGATGTTGCAGTTTGCAGTGATACAAAACATATAAAAGCAGCAAATGTTCCGCATTTTTTCCTTGAATAGCAACTTTCGAAGATAATCGACTGTTTGATGAATCAACAAATACTTTCAGCACTCGCTCAGATGTGTCTGACCTCGCTGATGATGTAAGTGCTTTATAAGTCATATTCTAAGTGTTTCCATTGTGAGGTATTTGCCATAAATTTGATATGAGGTCGATACAGATATCACATCTTTCACTATTATTAGCCTGCGCTGATAAGACAGATGATGTAATGCTTTTATAACCCCCCTTGTATTTCTCTCCATCACCTGTAGTAGATAAAGTCCTCGGCACACGGTCAAGTAAATATAACACTTTTATAGCAGCACATTGTGAATGCCGCTGGATAATTTCTCTAAAGTCGTATAAATGTCAAGAGAGATGATTAAAATGTCGGCTGGAATTTCTCCAGATATTCGAGAGCTGCTTTTACACCAGAGAAAAACATTTCTTTCAAACAAATCTTTGATTGTGTTGATATCCGTGGATGCTCTGCACATATGGTGTGACTGAGATTTTTATGATTTGCTGAGTTAGTATTTAAACAATTCTTTGTTTGTGAGGTGTGAAAAAAGCTCAGACGCTTGTGATTTTAACTGACTGCACCAATTTCCCCTCTTTTGCTGTTGCTGCAAATTTACGCCGTAAACAAATATGCAGGATGTAAACATCAAATCAGCAGCTGAGATGAATAATAACTGTGTTGGGGGGGAAACGTGCTCCCAGCTGTGACTAAACTCCTTGTTGATGCACTCGTGATGCAACGCATTAGCCGGGGCTGGGGAAGGGAGCACATTATTCAGAGCAGCATGGAGTCAGATGGAGGAGAGGATGAAATAAGAGATGGGTGTGGTCAGAAAGAGACGTGTGACCTACAGTGTGTGTGTGTGTGTGTGTGAAACTGTAGCAACTGGACTGAGGAGAGGAGAGGGAGTAAAGCAGAGAGTAAATCTGAGACATAAACACAAAGTGGACGGAGATCAATATGGAGGAAGAAGAGGAAGGGAGGGGAGGGCTGGTTACTGGTCTGAGTGTCCAACAAAGTCTGCACCGCCCTCCTCAAACTGCTGATATCGACATCAAACTAACTAATGCACTGTCCAACATAAGAGCACAAACACGGTGGAGCTCAAACACACTCTGTTTAGCATAATCCATACTGTATATTGATTATATACGCAAGATGTGAAAAAGGTCCCTTTGTTGTGGTCAGTATTGTTTTGACGGCAACAATACCGAGCCTGATTCTTGTGAGAGGTTATAAGGAATCGATAGTAAACTATTCCTGGAGTGTGTTTACACAAAAGTCCCAGCTCGTCCCAGACATGGCGACACACTCACACTTGTCCTTTTAAGGAGGACTGAGGAGGGACGTCTCTTCTGCTCAGAGAACATTTCATTTCTTTATCGTCTCGGAGGGCTGACGCATTGTTTTGGATTACGGATGGAGTAAAGGTTGTCAGGCAAAGAATCTGATGTGCCTGTACTTGAATATGTCCGTTCAAAGCAGTGTTCTACATCTACTCCACTACATTTCAGAGGGAAATATTGTACTTTTTACTCCACTACATCACTTTTCTTATTGTACTTAACCAGAGAATGTCCTATTGAGTTTAAAAACCTCTTTTTCAAGGCAAGACAGGCAGCAACAACTAAGAACAAGTCAATTACAACAGATACAAGACAGACAGACAGTATTACAACACACAGCGATCTAGAAAAAGAATAAACGTTTTAGCTTTAGTTACTTTTTACTTCACAGATTAAGATTTTATATAAAAAAACACATCACATGGACATGAAACATGATGCACTGTTATAGATTTAACTATCCTAAAGTGTTTAAAGTGACATAAACAAGCTCCAGATTGAGTAACTTAAATAGTAAATGATACTGACACATTAAAGCATCAGTAATAATAATAATACAACAAAATAATATATACAGACGCAATTTTAAGTACTTTTACTGTTGATATTTCAGTAGTTTTTACTTTTTTATATGTAATGCAGTACTTTTATGGTGTATTTCTGTTGCTTTTACATGAGTAAAAGTATGTAAATACTTTATCTACCGCTTGCTAACATTACAAACATTTTTAAGGCGCACTTGTCCACGCACAAACATGCGCACTGACGTCATTGTGCGCACTTTCCTCGCGCTGAGGCCTGCTCACACTCAGAGATAACAAAACTGATAAGTCAAGAATTTATCCGACATGCAGCTTCATTAACATTTCTTTAAAAAAAAAAAAAAAAAAGTTAAGTTTAATTTTAACAACAGAGCAGATTCATTTAAAATAAATAATTAGTGTGAAAGCTTTAGAAAACGACGTCATTATTTGAAATGGCAGCCTGCTCCAACAGGTGGTTCAGAGGAAACTTTTTAAACTTCAAACAAACAGCAGCAGTCTTCATGAGAAGGAGCAGCCATTAAGTGACCGGTGACAGAAACTATTTGGCCAAAGATCAATAATTTAATTTAACAATGGCGCAACTAGCTCTGCCTTTTAATTTACACTTACTTGCTTCTGGATGTCGTCCTGTCCGAAAGTGTTTATCTTGAGTCTTCTGCCGTGCCAATAAACCAATTATAATCCCATTGAGGCAGCAGCGGGGTGCTGGTGGTCAGAGTGGACGGAGGTCTCCACAGCGCGAGGAGGGCACGGGGGACGAGGGAAAGGGGCTGAAGGCGCCGCGCGCTCCACGGTCATTCCCGAAAGCCAGCAGCGACTGACCCACCCTGCCGGGTTAAAAATAAAGTGGGCGCATCCAGTACATGATCTGTGCGCGCAGGGGACGGACATTCCTGACAAGAGCTGGTGACTCTAAATGGCAGAGACACTTCTGATCTCCTGTGCACCCCCCTCCACCCACCCGACCTCTCCAACTACCCTGCTCCACCCCGCCCCGACCGGGGCTCTAATCGCCGCACACACAACACCCACCCACCCGCCGGGACCCTTTTTCAGAAATGTCACCTCTGCTGTTGCCTCTGCGTGCCATTCAACATGCAGCACGGAGAGAGGATAGAAGAGAGGAGAGGAGAGGAGAGGAGAGGAGAGGAGAGGAGGTCTGGACATGGAAACAGGTCCTGCAGAGAAAAGAGCTTCATGTTACAAAAGATGTGCATCAGTTACAGTCCCAACACCTGTCAGACTATCAGACATCAGAGTACTTTTACTTGAATATTGCAACTTCATAGTTAACTCCTGCACCTCTACATCTCAGAGTGCAACACATTTAACTGACAGCTTCTCTTCAAGATACAATTTTACATTAAATATCATGTTATGAGTTTATGACATCTACCTTTATGTCTTGTATCCCTTTAGTTAGGACTTGCACACAAAAAAGTGATTTTCCATCAGCTCGATGGCTGCTGAAGGCCCAAAACTGTGAGTAAAACTGTCCACAAAGAAGCAAAAATCAGAGATAAATACAACAAACAAGTACAAATTTTTGTTTTTCCTTATTTTCTACCCTATTAATCATCTCCTGACCCTTCAGACTTATCTTGCAGGAGCTCCCAAGCCTTAAATCACTCGATTAAAGCAGCAAACTGTAAATAAAGTAGTTAAAACGAGCTCCGCTTCGACTAAATACAACAATAAAATGCTGCTTACACATTGATGCATCTGTGTTTACACTGTACAAACATCACTGACAGTTTTTCCTTCTGTACTTTCACGCAAGTAAGCAGTACTTTTACTTGTAATTGAGTATTTCTGTTATTGTATTAATACTTTCACTTAAGGATCTGAGTACTTCTTCCACCACTGCCCATCAGATAATACAACATACACTGTGAAACATTTTAGCTCCACTTGTCTGAGGAGATTCTTTGAAACAATTTTCAGCATATTACATCAGTGTCGTCATATCTTTTAAAATAAATATTATGCTTTACATTGAATTAAATTTAACTATTTTTTGAGTTTCTAGATGTTTTGCAGAGTGACTGAATATAACCTGTGCGTCTGTGTTAAAAATACAGTTTTAGAAGTGTCATACTGGAGTTACATTCTGTACTGAAGTGTCAACTAATAACATAAAATATTTTAAACAGCTGCTTAAACTAAGAGCTCAGTATTGTTTGACATTTTTCGATAGTAGTGCTGATAGAATATCTGATTTTTGATAATTAGAACCTTACTTTGAGGGAAATGAACAGCTTTTTCCCCGTTTGACAAAAGATAAAACTTCTCAAAACAAAAGCAATGAAGTTAAAAACAGGTAAATACAGTTTTTGTGCCACGGACACAATCAGCACTAAAGATACAGACGATTAATAACCAGACTAACTTTGACTTGTGACTGTTAATAAATCTGTAAAAGAATAAATGAAGGAAGATTGAAGGAAAAAAAATAGAAGAACAACAATTCAGTTGAAATATGTACTGTATTCATAAAAAATGACCAAACACATGGTCCAAATGACATCTTATTAGCAACAGGAAGCAGGGTGTTTATAATAAAATACATTTTCAACACATTGTCAAGACATAAATAAAGTTTTTTACACAATGAAATGAGCACTTTAAAATATACAGAAAACAAGAAACCAGTACAAAAAGTTGTCACTATGTTCCTTCACTCTGTGTCTTCAGTATTTTTGTCTCTTTCTTTGGTTCCCCCGAGAACGTCTTTTTAAAACCTTCAACTACTGTAAATAATATGGCTTCATATCTGGATGCAGCTGACCGAGCTATGACTGAGAGCAGTCGTGCTTTTGATCAGCTCCTGCATAGTTTCAACACTGTACAAACAAACAAACAAAAGAAAAATCACTTTTTAATACGTAACATTAATAAATGCATTAACAGTTTCGTGCAAGCCGACGTAAAAAAAAAACAGCACCGTGCTTCATAATGATAAAAAAAAAACAAACTATAAAACATTCAACAACAGCATCTCAAACAGAAAGTGGAACAAAATAAATACGACAGATTCAGAAACAGGTGAAAAACAAAACGCCTTGAAACTTAAAAAGCTTATGCAGATTTGGGGTACCGTACTGTGTCCATAACTTACTGCAGCTTTAATAGAGAAATAAAGGGAGGTCAGAGGTCAGCTACAGAGCATCATCCCTGCAGCTGGTGGGATCCTTGCCGTCTTGCTCAGGGACACTTCAGCTCACACAGGGGCTTGAACCACAGAGCAAACTGAAAACTTGAAAGCTGATCCGCCTCGTCGCTCTTTGACTTGTTAGATCTAAAAAGTTGTCTTTGACTTTCTGACTCAACATCTCCCTGTTTTTTTTTGTTTTTTTTTGCTACAAAACTGTTTTAGTGGTTTCAAGTTCGCCTACACAGACAAACACATCACAAAGAACAGCTGAAGAGTGGCTAAATAAATCTTAGCATGCTTTCTATCCAACCTTAGCTTAGGGACTGTATGGAAATTACTGGTGTGGTGAGGGGGCTGAAAAAATCCCTTTATCTGACCCTCTCTCTCTGCCTAATAATTTTCACACGGTCCCTTACACCCACTTTTCTCCTCTTTGCTACAAAACTGTTGAAGGACATCTGAAGTTCATTTTCTGCAGAATGAAGGTCTGAGTGGTTACAATATGCAGTGCCTGAGGAAATAAATACAGTATGCAGTGTAACAAATCAAGATTTACTAATATCAACGTCAGTATTTGCAAATATTTCCTTCATATGGACGTGGTTTACTTCATAAGGACAATTCAGGTGTCATCTCAGGTGAAATATGATTAAGTCAACTGAATTTCAAATACCTTTCCTTGTGTTCTATATCTGAAAAATAACGCTTGTCATCTATCTAAGCAGGCTAAAACAGCCCACAGTGGGATTAATAAAGTTGTTTTGGGTTTGAATAAAACGAAGCGTTTAAGTATTTGCAAAAACTCCTGAACAAAGTGATGCTGCCTCCTGTGTACGGTCTTAATCTCAGGTGTATTTACACGTCCTTGCAACTACAAAACATCTATTTTTTTTATAGAAAGTAAACGCTGGTGAAAACAAACTTGCATTAAATCAGTGTGACCTTGGATTATCTGTTGACTGACTCTTAAACTTCAATTTTACGGTTCTCTAACTATGACGCTGACCTTGTTAAATCTAACATATTTGGTTGTCCTTGTTACAATATGGTACAAATCAATAGACACCATATTGCTAACAGGTATTAAATCAGGTTAGAACAGAATAATTAACCCGAATAACTCAATACGGAGGGGAAACTTTGCCGCCTCGGATAATTAATCATCAAACTGTCTAAACGAAATATACTAAATGTGCCATGCCGAGTCGCTTGCTGTGACTTCTAATTAATCTTTGGTAAAACAGGATTATGATTGTTACAAGCATTCATGTACATTACAAATATAAAAATACAGTTTCAATATTTTATAAAAAATACCTTCATATAAAACAAAAAAGCTGCTTCAACTTTGTAACTGGGAATCGACGTAACAGTGCTCTTAGAATTAAAAAAACAACAAAAAAAAGTCAAGTAAATAAATTTCAGGTGCAAATTTTAAAAGACAGACTAACTCCACGATGGAGACAGTTTAGTCTAAGTGCTCACTGCTAACGAGTCTTCAACCTTTAACGAGTTTACGAAGAGAGGAAAACGTCAAGATCGGCGATGACAGCTGCCTGTCGTCTGGCAACGGTGTTCAACAGTCGCTGAGGAAAGGATGGAGTTCCTAAGTCCACCTGGAGGACAACAACAACAACAAGAGAGTACAGTCACAAATACAGCAGCAGTGCCCGGCAACCATTATGTGCATGGACGAACCAGAGATGAAAGCAGAGTCAAATCAATCTGCATTACTGTGTGCACTTTTTAGCTGCTTTTATTTTGAAATATTTTCAAGAGATCCTGCAAAAATCATCACAATGCTGTTAAAATAGAAGGTTATAATCTAATCCCGTCGCCATGGCGCCATGTAGTTGGCAGCCAGTTACAGTATCTCTGAATCTCTGTTTTTAGTTTTTAGTATGCAAACATGGACTTGGAACTATTGAGATAAGTTTTTTACTTTTTCTGTTATCCGGACTAATTCATGGCACATCGGGTGACCCATTCAAAAAAAAAAAAAAAAAAGAAGCCACGGCTCTCTTGTTTACACTCGAGACTCGCTAGCATACTGTCTATGGAGAGACCAGTGATCCGTGCTGAAGTTAGGAGAAAACGGGGCATGCAGAGCTGGATCTAAACGCTGCGAGCGGAAAAGACGGCCCAAACCATGCGTACCGTCTATTATCATGGGGAACGCTAACTGGGCTACAGTATGGAGAGTGTAGCATCACAGACACGTGGCTGAATGAACTCTATTTCTTATCCACCGTGTGTATATACGAGCTCTTGTAATGACTGAATTTCCACGGTGTGGGATCAATAAGTTAGCTTATCTTAAAATACAGCACTTTCACATACACTGAACAAAAATATAAATGCAACACTTTTGTTTTTGTTCCCATTTTCTCTAAATCTCTAAATCTCTAAAGATCTAAAACATTTTCTATATACACAAAATAACCATTTCTCTCAAATATTGTTCACAAATCTGTCTAAATCTGTGATAGTGAGCACTTCTCTTTTGCCGAGATAATCCATCCCACCTCACAGGTGTGACATATCAAGATGCTGATTAGACAGCATGAATATTGCACAGGTGTGCCTTAGACTGGCCACAATAAAAGGCCACTCTAAAATGTTCAGTTTTATCACACAGCACAATGCCACAGATGTCGCAAGTTTTGAGGGAGCGTGCAATTGGCATGCTGACAGCAGGAATGTCCACCAGAGCTGTTGCCCGTGAATTGAATGTTCATTTCTCTACCATAAGCCGTCTCCAAAGGCGTTTCAGAGAATTTGGCAGTACATCCAACTGGCCTCACAACCGCAGACCACGTGTAACCACACCAGCACAGGACCTCCACATCCAGCATGTTCACCTCCAAGATCGTCTGAGACCAGCCACTGGGACAGCTGCTGCAACAATCGGTTTGCATAACCAAAGAATTTCTGCACAAACTGTCAGAAACCGTCTCAGGGAAGCTCATCTGCATGCTCGTCGTCCTCACCGGGGCCTCGACCTGACTCCAGTTCGTCGTCGTAACCGACTTGAGTGGGCAAATGCTCACATTCGATGGCGTCTGGCACGTTGGAGAGGTGTTCTCTTCACAGATGAATCCCGGTTTTCACTGTTCAGGGCAGATGGCAGACAGCGTGTGTGGCGTCGTGTGGGTGAGCGGTTTTCTGATGTCAATGTTGTGGATCGAGTGGCCCATGGTGGCGGTGGGGTTATGGTATGGGCAGGCATATGTTATGGACGACGAACACAGATGCATTTTATTGATGGCATTGTGAATGCACAGAGATACCGTGACGAGATCCTGAGGCCCATTGTTGCAGCATGATAATGCACGGCCCCATGTTGCAAAGATCTGTACACAATTCCTGGAAGCTGAAAATATCCCAGTTCTTGCATGGCCAGCATACTCACCGGACATGTCACCCATTGAGCATGTTTGGGATGCTCTGGATCGGCGTATACGACAGCATGTTCCAGTTCCTGCCAATATCCAGCAACTTCGCACAGCCATTGAAGAGGAGTGGACCAACATTCCACAGGCCACAATCAACAACCTGATCAACTCTATGCGAAGGAGATGTGTTACACTGCGTGAGGCAAATGGTGGTCACACCAGATACTGACTGGTTTTCTGACCCCCCCCAGACCCCCCCAATACAACAAAACTGCACGTTTGTGAGGCCAGTTGGATGTACTGCCAAATTCTCTGAAACGCCTTTGGAGACGGCTTATGGTAGAGAAATGAACATTCAATTCACGGGCAACAGCTCTGGTGGACATTCCTGCTGTCAGCATGCCAATTGCACGCTCCCTCAAAACTTGCAACATCTGTGGCATTGTGCTGTGTGATAAAACTGAACATTTTAGAGTGGCCTTTTATTGTGGCCAGCCTAAGGCACACCTGTGCAATATTCATGCTGTCTAATCACCATCTTGATATGCCACACCTGTGAGGTGGGATGGATTATCTCGGCAAAGGAGAAGTGCTCACTATCACAGATTTGCACAGATTTGTGAACAATATTTGAGAGAAATTGTTATTTTGTGTATATAGAAAATGTTTTAGATCTTTGAGTTCATCTCATGAAAAATGGGAGCAAAAACAAAAGTGTTGCATTTATATTTTTGTTCAGTGTAGATGTTTTGGACTTCCAGATTCACACAGACTGCCAAATATGTTTTTACTAGCAGTTAAAATGTGGCAGTGTATCTCACCTGTAGCAGGTAGATGACCCTGGTGACCTCCTGTCCGCCGCGCCTAATTGGCTGCAGGACCCAGCAGCTGGGCATCATCTCCCCTCGGACGGCATCCACGCTGGGACGAGGCAGAGACTCCTCGAACACAGACTGCATCGCCAGCACACACAGGCCAGCCTGAGGCAGAGAGTGGAGAAAAAAATAAATTAAAAAATCATCAATAAAACAGGCAGTGCAGACGTTTGATCGGCCAAGAGGCAAGTGTACACTGACACTGATAACCAAGAGCTGACCAGTGTGCTCCACACCCACTGCCTCTGGGTCAGTCTTGTTTATGCTCAGTGTCTCTGTGAGCACGAGCAGTGTCTAAACGGCGTGTTCAACATTTTGTGGATGAGAAACTCCGTGTCACGCTGCTCATCATGAACTGATTTTAATTACTAAAGACACAATCATCCGATCCTGGTTCCCTGCCACAATAATGTGACCGTAAATGGATTTTTTTCTCCTTCGAGCTAAAGCGTGATTTTTGTGCACAACTATGCTGCAAAAATGCTCAGTGGACCTTACACAAGGGCGAGTAGCAATAATCATCAGAACCGGCTGGATGATTTTGCAGCTGTGCTTACCTGTTTGGACTCAGTGCTGATGCAGCAGAAGTCCCGCGGCTGGCTGAGGTGGCAGGTGGACGGATCTGTTAGTATGTAAACTACAAAAACACAGAGAGGAACGTGTCAGACAGAAAAACTGGTTGATGAAAACCTGGAAATAAAATATAGAAAACAACCAACCAAGGCAACGGAACAGAAATGTATTGCCAAACAAGCTTGGACAGCAACCTTCAGAACAAAATGCATCATATTTATACAAAGATATGACGATCTATCTGTGGTGTGTGGACACAAATGGACAAAATAAAACAGCAGAGCAGAGGAGGATGAGAGTGATCTCGCAACAGTATTAAAATGCACCATAGTGCAGGTGTGAGAATGGAGCTGGTCATGCAATACAATGAGCGAGTCAATGATGAATGGGACTGTGCACTGGACATAACTAATGGATGCAGACGCATCATTTGAAACAAAACACGCGCACGCTCCATAAATGCAAAAAATATAAATAGTTTTGCAGGAAAGACAAAATAAATAATAATAATAAATAATATTTTCTATATTTATGTTCTTACATGCATCTTAAATACAAATATTTGCAAGGTAAACTCTTGATGTTGCTCACGTGGGCAAGTATTTATCAGTATTTAATGAACTGCTGTCTTATCTTCATGTTTCAGGTCTACTGTTGGATAAAATGTGCTTCAGAATATTTGCTGCACGTGTATTACATTTTAATTTATTACTGATTAATTCATGCTGAAGTAGATTAATATTTTTGTAGTTAGCTGAGGTGCTGCTTTACTATTTTATACACTGTTGGGTAATTTAATCCATAAATGTTATTTTTAAGAAGGAAAATTCTCTGAGCTGTAGCAGAGTAGAAGTATAAAGAGGTATAAGTTAAGTACCTAAACTTCAAATTTACACTCAAGTTTAGTTAAATTTACTTCAATCCACCACTGTTAATGCAATACAAAGAAACCCTGTGAGGATAAATACTGAGCACAGACACATTAGCTTACCCAGCTGAGTGCTGTCATCTAGTGGTCGTGTCCAAACAGAACGGACTGACTGATTATACACGTGGCTCTTGGACAGCTGGCAGATAATGTTCCACAGACTGGTCAGGGGTCTGTCGAGCTCCCCGGCCCCCAGAAAACCGTGGACAGATGGGCTGGAGGAGGGCTTGTGGTACGCCTGGATACCTCGTTCTTCTCCCTGATATCTAAATAAACACACACTTAATACTTTAGCAAATGATATTTATGAAGTTAAGCAGATGATTAATCTGACAGCAGACAGAGATGATTTTTTTATTAAAGAGAATGACTGAGCTCACCTCCAGCCTGCTGTGGCTTTGCCATTGAGCAGGCTGCTAAAATCCCCAGAAGAAGCTAGTCGCACCTGTGGAAAAAGAAACGTATAGTTCAACCTGATATAAACATCTAGAAGAGTCAAACATTATAATGTCTGGATAACATTTAACACGATGGATGTTTTTACTGAAACACATTCAGCTCTCAGGTCTGTTGTTACCTCAGCCAGAGCTCGACCGAGGAGACTGGATGTGATGTCCTGATAGGTCGTGGATATGGAAGAGGAGGAGCCAAACGAGGCGGCGCGTTGGCGAGTACAAGCAGGGGGTGATGGAGATGAGGTCATCAGGGGCTCAAACGTGGCGACGGGAGGCTCGAGGCGGACATCTAGCGAAACATACAGATGGAATTTCAATACAGAGAATGCAGAGGGGGACGACGTGGGCAGAACTACTTTGGAAACTGTTTTAGACATCAGGAATTAAATACTCATTAGTTTCTAAATCTAAATTTGAAATCATGTCAATGATTGTTTGTTTGTGTAACGACTGTTTTGTCGACTGACGACTGCCCCCGTCTGTTTCGGTTTTGTGAATGACTGTCCAGTCCTCACCGTGGGCAGACAGCCAGGTTCTCTGCGTCTTCACGCTTTGAGGGCCACATATAGGGGGACGTGTCCTGACCTTCAGTCCTTCATCTTGGAGCCCGGTGACCTGAACAAAAACAGTGACAACAACACTGTTATCCTCTGTGTTGCTCATTCAAGAAGAAACATTACAACACAGTCATTCAAAATGAGCTGTTTGCACTGTAAAAAATAATCCAAAACAATTTATACATATAATTTAATTTATATATATTCAAATCTAGTGTAATGTGTAACATCAGTGTCCAAACCTGTCCAGTCAGAAGAGATCTGGTGCCATGCTGCAGCTGAGCAGTGTTGCCGCTGTTGTACCCTGATGTTGGTCCAGAGGAAAGGCTCAGGCTGGATCCCGTACACAACGTGCTGTTACTGATTCTTGTCCGATGCCTCAGATCATCCTGTTTCACACACGGATAGAGATATTTACAAGTTATTTACAGTGTTGTAAATAACACAGTGATGCTGTAAAATATATGTATATTTATCGGCAAATGAGTTAGAATCTTAATAATCAGAGGAAAAATGCTTTAACTGCCAAAATAATTAGTCAGTTAATGAAGTGAGCTCTTTTTCTCTCTTCCATGTGATTCTAAGTTTAATTGATATTTTATAGACAAAGAAATTAATTAATCAAAAAAAGATCAACATATTGATGAATAATGAAAATGATTAGTGGTTTATATATAGTGCTTTAAGTGAACTGACGCAACCACAGAGACTACAATCACACCAAATCCGACCTTGACTTCCTGAGATAGCGCCTGCTGCTGAAGCCTCCTCTTCTCCTGTTCAGTCCTCTCTCGCAGTCGTTCTCGCGCCTTCGCGATCTCTGTCCTGGCCTCCTCTCGGGCTCGGCTGTAGTCCCGCAACAGCTGCTCAATGTCAGACGGATACTGGCCCTCTCCTCTCGGGGGGTCTGGTATTCTATCATTTAGATAATTCACTGAGTTGCATTTACACCAATAAAAAATATACAATTTCAATACCAAACCTAAAAATTTAAGAGTAATATGAAAAACTTCTTTTCGTGATAGAGCCAGTGTCTTACCTGGTGCTGTCGATCACCTCCTGGCGGAGCTGTTGTAGGTACTCCTTACGCCGACTGGGCATGGCGGCAGACACCTTGGAGGAAGCCTCTTGTGGAGAGGAGCGAGGATGTTTGCTGGGACTCAAACTACGAGCTCTTCGGCAAGTCTGCAGACGTTCTTCCCTCTCCTGCCTCAAACCCTCGATACTCCTGCGGTGTCTGGGAGGAAAGATTCACAGAAATAGAAAATAAAACAACAGGAATGAAGCCAAAGTTCTAAGTTTTAGGGATGAGCACTGGACCTTGATACCTTGTTGTTTGTAGCGTTTACTATCAAAACTGTCAAAAGTTCTTGTATAACTGTTGCAAACACTGATGCATTAACAAGTTTAGGGTATTATATCAAAATAAAGAGTATGTGGGTCATTTATATCCTTACCTATCATACAGCTGCTGTTTGGTGGGCGCAGCGGTCAGTGGCTCCAGCTCTTCTCTGGACCTCGGGGTCAGCATCTTCAACAGTGTGTCCGTCTCTCCGAGGCCATAATGCAGCTTGGCCTCCGTCAGCTCCACGGTCAGCGGCGTCGGGTTCATGTTGAGGCTGACCGTCGCCATCACCTGCTCCCTCTCCTGTCGCAGCCTCTCTATCGCTCTCGCCCTTCTGTCGCTATGCACCGCGGACTCCGCGTTGGAGCCGTAACTCTCCACCTCGCCCCACTCGGCACAGTTTCTGCTTTTGTCGTGGTCTTTGGTAAGAAATGTGGCCAGTTTGTTTGAAGGCTTTGATTGCTGATGGCTGATGCCCGACCAGTTTGTGAACTTGTTGTGCAAGGGCAGGTCCTCTGGGACAAACTGGCGGTCTTGACACACGGACACGCCGATGAGAGGCGTAATGTTTACAAGGACGTCTGTGTTGCACTCGCTGGGTGCCAGCGACACCGTGTCATCCTCTTGAAGTTGAATAGTCTTGTTGCTGACCACGGATGGATTGTAGGAATCAGTGCAAAAATCTACAGAATCAACTTCAGGCCTTGTGAAGTTTGATGTTATTCCACATTGGGCTTTAGCCTGCTCGTCAATATCAGTCGGTCTTAATATGGGAGAGATCTGGCTCTGCATAGTTAAACCTTTTGTTGAAGTAGAAGTCCTCCACTGCTCAGAGGTCATCTGCCATTTGGCAGCCTTGTCTTTAGCTGTAACATCTCTCCTGTAAGTGTCTGTATGCCGATCCAGTGATGAACTAAGGCTTACAGAGCAGTTATCAGAACCTTTAGGGCTCGAGCAACTCATTTCACTAACCTTCTCAAGTGATACAGATGCTGATTTACAAGAAGAAACATCACACTCTTGTCTGGGCATTTGATCATCTTCTGAAACAGTTGTGCATACTGACTGTCTACTGGAAGGCACACTGAGGCTGCCTTTCTCAGAACTATGGTCTCTATTTATATGCTGATATTTCGAAGGACACGGCGTTGATTGGTTTCCTTTCTGCTTCACACGTAATCTTGCTCCCACAGTCAGTATAGGAGATGATGCACGGTCTGTGTATGTGGCTTGCTTCTTTAAAGAAACTGGTAGGTCATTTCTTAAAGAGGGGCTGAGATTTTCAGATATTGCAACACTCCTGTGGCACAGTGCCTCGGGCATGCTGTGCTTTGAGCCTCTAGTAGAAGCAGATCTTACACGTCTTTGACATTCACCCGCGGCCTTTAAAGGCGGTGTTTTTAGAGGGCCGTTCTCTGATCGCGAGGCAGGCCTTTGTGCTGCAGCAGAGGTGTTAAACCTCAGGTCAGGCATACTCTGCATCTTTTCATCTGCTTTGCTCTTCACCACACGGTGCACGTTCTCGTCTTGAGATACGCTGACCACCTCTGAACCAATCACTTTGACTATCACGTTGACTTCATGAGATCTGTCGCTGGGTGTTTGATTTACAGCGACTTCCTTCTCTGCTGGTCTTAAAGGCCTTTCGGTCTGGATCCCAACATCTACGGCCGTCTGAGTTGAGCAGTCTCTCTTGGTGTAGTCGGTAGACTCACTATAAGAGATGCTGATATTTGACAAGTTGACGCTCCTCCTCAGACTGGACTTGAGGGATTCTCCTGTTCGCATTTCCTGAACATCCCCAAGCAGGTCCGAGGTGCTGTCGATTAGCTTTGAGAGGTGAGCCGACATGCTTTCCATGCTGGCCCATGTTGGAGATTCTTTAATGTCCACTTTAGTTTTCTGTGTTGTAGGTACGTCGGTGTTACTCCTTTTGTGCCGCTCTCTCCTCTTTGGAGCACTGCTATTGTTACCAGTATTTACAATCTGAAGCCCACGCTCAGTTTGAGTGCCACTTTCACACGTCCTCTTTCTTTGGGTTCTGCTTGCCTGGGACTCTTGCTCAGACGAGTACACAAACATAATTTCATCCACCTGACTGGAGTTGTTACTGGTGTTACCACCAGGAACGTCGTTACTCGAAGAGTTACCAGTCACCGTCAGGCTGGCTAGATGATCGTGAATATCAACAGATGTTTGTTGAGATGTTTTCTTCACTTGTTCCTTATAATCTTCCATACTGCTAAGTGTACTGGAGAGCCCCTTGTTGGTGGCGTAAGTGCTCAGATGGGAAGTGAAAGGCAAGTCCTGCCCGTTCAAACCATTGTCAACACTGCAGCATCTCGTTATACGTTTCTCAGCGCTGTTCAGAAGTGGAGATTTACAGGATAGGTCAGCAGCACTTCCGAATCCTGGGTTCTTGTAACAGTGTTGGTTTGGGTCACCGTCTTGCCACTGGTGAACAAAAGGGTTGATGTCACTGGAGGCAAAATGCATAGGGGAGTCCTGAGACTTTAGCGTATGTTGTGGTTCCCCTTTCTTTGCAGACGGGATGATTTGTTCCAGATTTGTCTTCTGTGACGTTGCCTGAGGGGCTAAGGAGTGGGTGTAATATCTACAAACTTTAACTTCACTTTTACCCGGAGTCCCAGCAGAACAAGTCTTCATTTTAGATTTGCTCGCCAACAATGAAGTAGAAACATCTGGATTGTTACTTCTGGCCTGTCTGACTTGTTCGCCATTACTTTTGCCAAGCTTTACCCATTTAGATGGGAGCCGGGAGCTGTGATGCACTCTGGTGGTTTGGTCATCGTCCTCCTCATCATCAGATGACTTAATAGAGGACTCAGAAGAAGAGGAGGGATGAGTCTGGATCTTAGACCTTCTGAACCTCTTCGACTTGGACTTTTTAGACACAAGACCAGAGTTATCCAATTTATCGCCAGATGTCTTGAGCTCAAACTGTTGGCACGTCACAGACCCATAACCAACTGTATTTCTGATGGCGTTCCCATGTGGTATCTTGCGTTGTGGCTGTGTTGCTTCATATTTCGACTCTACGAAGATCTTTGGAACCTGCGCTTCAAATTGATGAGTCAATGTCTCTTTGTCATTTTTCATGACACAATCCTGGCATTTGTTGTTGTTGTAATTCATATTGACCACATAAGTCTGAGCCAATTGATTTGAACGAGTCTGTGGACGGTTAAACTGATCCTGTTCTGCGATACAAGGTTCATTTTCTCTTGTATTGTTTGTTTCACCATTTTCATCATGACCAGGAGTGACAGCAAAACCTCTCACAGAGGAATTCACAACAGTGCGTGTGATCTGTCCATGCAGTTTGAACTGAAGATTTCCTCCATCAGGTTGTAATTTTATGGATCCAGATGCGTCTGGACTATTTTGGAAATGTTGCCAAACCTTCCTTCGTGTTTTGTTTTGTTTGTACGAATAACCGTCTTTATCGTCAACACTGGCTGTGGTTTCCATGCCGACAATGTTTACATGACGACAGCCACAGTTTTCTTTTGCATCATCCAGGGTGGAAGCTGTTTCATGGCATATTTGATGAAGTTCACCCACAGTGGAAGGTGTTTCATGGGATTTTTGATAAAGTTCACCAACAGTGGAAGGTTTTTTATGGGGTATTAGGAGAAGTTTGGCCCCAGTTGAAGGTGTTCCATGGGATATTTGGTGAAGTTCACCCACAGTTGAAAGTGTTTCATGGGATATTTGGTGAAGTTCGCCAACAGTGGAAGGTGTTTTATGGGGTATTAGGAGAAGTTTAGCCCCAGTTGAAGGTGTTTCATGGGACATTTGGTGAAAACCAGAATTCACAGCAGGGCCATCCAAACAGCTCCAAGTGTCCATTTCATTCTCCACAGTGTTTCCCCGTGGATCAATACATTTGCTTTGTGAAGAGGAACAACTCACTGAGGCCAAACTAATTGGATGCAAATCGGGGTTGCCAGAGTGCTCAGACTCTCCGTGGCTCTTGGAGACACAGTGATCGATTACTGGCTTGTTTGACGTCACGTCAATAAAGGTACAAGCATGGTTAAACTTCTGTGTTACTTCAGTAGATTTAAGCAGGTTGCTCTCATGACTAGCCCTGAATTCAGCTAGCAGATCTAATGCCTGGTGTTCACTTTTGTCCGCTGTGTTTTCACTTGTCATCCTTTCCAGTGGAAGGACTACTCTGTCTTTCACCTGATCACTTATTTTATCTCTCATCTCTCTTTCTGTCCATCTATTACAGCCAAAATGACATGCAGATGATGACAAGGCATCCATGCTTCGACTCCAGCTCTTCCTGTCATCAGCACTGTCGACCGATGACAGTGTCATGTGTTCTTTCACCACTTCGGAGATTCTCAGGTCAATGGCGCTACAGATTGCATCAGACTTGCAAATGTGTTTTCTACTTTCTTGATGTTTTCTTAGGTTGTCAATTTGGAATCCTCCCCCTTTTCTTTCTTCAGCTTCTTCCTTTATCATTACATCTCCCTTTTCAACTGCTTTCCTCTCTCCTGCTGAGGTACCACTCTGAGAAGTACTGTCACCACATTCAGACTCCTCAAAAATCTGACAACTCTCTCCAAGTTTCCGGCTCGTGGGATCAGAAACTGGCGATGCCACTGAAACCACTGCGTCTCGTCTAATGCCGCCATCAACACAAGCATAATCACATTCAGGGCTGTCAGTTTCCACAGAGGACTGTTCCCCTTTTGAATCACTAGTGTTATTATTGTCATCAGTCCAAATATCTTCCTGGCTGCCAGCTGGTGCGGAACAGAAAGATACCAACTCTCTGCTGTTGCTCCTTTTTGGGATTTTCAGGCTACCTATGAAAGCATCCTGTTGGTCTTTGTTCCTCTTTCTGGAATTTTTACAAGCTGATTTAACAGCCTCCTGCTGTAGTGCATTGTACTGCTCAGTGCCTTTGGTTTCAACCTTATCTGACGTTTTGTTGCTTGCAAAAGAAAAACAGTTCGTATTCCCAAACTCAAACCGGTGTATGTTATTCAACTTTTCTGTTGCACCACCTAGATTGCATAGCACTTCATCTTCAGTGGAAGATCTGAAGGCACATGCAGCGTCAGAAATCTTGTTCGACACTTGACTTTGCTTTGTAGGACTTGACGTACATGTTTCAGTGTCGGTTGACAACGTAACATCAGGAACCACGTCAGATATATCTGCAAACATCTGAAACAATTTTACTTGTGATGCCTGTTGTTCAGTGTGGTGGATCTCAGTGGGTGTCACACAAGCAGCCTGATCTAAGGTTGGTAAGGATGCCGGACTGCTGTAGTCTGTAGCATCAGCTGCCACATTTGCCATTCGTCCCTTTGATTGCTCTGCACAACATCCTACATCCTTCAGGGCTTCATCTGGTGTTTTTAGAACATCTAATATTTCTGATGTGCTCCCTGAAATTTCAAGACTGTGTTCCTGCACTGTTATATTTACACCGTCAGTGCTGGTGGATGTTGAGCTACAGCTTCTGGATCTGCTCTGAGAGTCTGAGTGGTTCATATTGGTTGGACTAGGACTGTTGCTGCTGCTGCTGCTGCTGCTGCTCTCTACACCTCTGAACATCATTTTTCTCTGGAAAGGCAGAGAATCCCTGTGAATCCTTGGACTGTCTGCTGCGTCGGTGGAGGACCAGGCATCAGTGAGCGCCAGCAAGTTTTCTGGCTCCCTCACGCTGCAGCTGCTCAGAGAGCGTGGGCTGCTGGTCGAAGTGGTCTGCATGTTACCAAAGTCCTCAATCAATTTGTGTACAGTGTCTCTGGAATCTGCTACTAATGGGTTGTGGGAAGGAGGCTTCATTGTTGAACCACTGTGTCTTGACTTGAGGGAACCTTGCTGGGTCCAATACGCTTCCGTTGAGAGTACCTGAGCTTTTTGACAGCTGTCTAAGCTGACCTCTTCAGTCCTACTATGCTGTGCAGATGAATAAGAGCAATCTGCAATCAATGAGTAAGTTGGCACGACTGTTTGGCTAAGCCTCTTCACCGTTGAGTATTTCCCACCGCTCTCCACAGCCAATGAATCTTTCGACATCCGACTGTCTTCGCTCTCTGCTTCACTCTGAGTTGCTTCCTCGTGTTTCAGCTGCTCTGCTAGGGCCATCGCATAAGCAGAGGACAGGGAATCAAGAGAAAAAAGGCTTTCACAGTCCGACGTTCCTTCATCCCCGTCGTCTTGCTCTTCCTCCCATCCGAACAATCCGTGCTGCCTCTCGACCCATCTGCTGGTCTTGTTCATCAGAGCCTCTGTACTGTGCCACCGCCTCTGTCTAACGTCTTCAAACGGAGTCCTTTGGTCAAGCTCCTCGCACGAGAAGGCTGTTTTAATGGCACATTTACTTCGGCTCATCTTGTTATCTTTAAGGCTCCTGTCTCTTCTTTGTCTCCAGTGAAATTTGCTTGCTAGCCTCCCCAGATGTTTGGGGCTACGTCCTCCATTCGCACCTGATGGTGGTTTCCTGAACACTTTGGACAGAGCTGTTTTTAACCTGGGCCCAACAGAACGAGAGAAAGTCTTCCTGATAGTTTCTACTCCCTTGTTAGCTGCAGGTTGTTGAGTTATCTCTTTCATGCAAGGGACAATCTGAGAACTGGGTTTGGGTGTTGTGGGTCCTTGTTTATTTTCTTTGCTGGCTGGCTGCAAAGAAGTTCCAACTGGCGACTTGAGAATGACCGTTGAGTTCTGATCCGATCGGTTCTTAAAAGACAAGTCTCGGTTTGGCAGCAGGGGTTTTCTTTCCGGTCGTTCCCGGCAGGGTTGAGCTTGGGACTCCTCTTTGACAGGTTGTCTGATGTTTTCGGAGGAGTTTACTCTACTGCGGCAGGATTGGCTTTGTCCTGAAGAAAGCGAACCAGAACAACTCTGGGTTCTTTCCCGAGGAAGACACTCATCCGAAACCCACTTCCTGCTGCCAATGGAATCAGAGGACGTGGAGGAATTTGACGTCAATTCTGTGGATCTGTTCCTCTTGAGGAAGTGTCTGTTGAGGAGAGAAAAAGAAAGACAAATGTGAGATACAGATACAGATAAAAAATAAAACAGCTGAAATATTTTGGACTGCATTAGCCCATTACTTCCTGTTCTTCATGCAAATAACTCTACAGGTGGTGCTTACCTGAAGATAGGAGTGTTCTGTGGGTAAAGCCGAGACAGAAGATCTGCCGAGAATGAGTGTCTACGAGAAGCAAATGGTCTTCCTCTGTGTTTTGAGGGGGACCCAAGCTCAGGAGACTCTGGGCTCTCTGGTCCTGGAGGCAAGACCCTTTCCAACCTCTGCAATTCCCTCTTAGCTTCCAACAGATGCCGTTTGCGGGCGATTCTCTCCAGCTGGTAGTGCAACCTTTTCCGACGGAGGCGGCTCTCGGCACGGCAAAGGGCGTGATGCTTCAGTAGCTCCTCCTGCACCGCCTTCTTCCTGGCCCTTACCACGTGGGATGGACGATCCACTGTCTGGTCCTCAGTTCCATGACTTGTCAGGCGCTCGAGAAGGGGTGCAGGGATAATGTCTGTTTGAACTCCAGACTCTTGGGTGATTCTCTGCTCTACGGTTGTTAGACGCTGTTTCTCCTGCAAAATCCACTGCTGGACTGTTGGGTAAAGATTTTCAGAAGGGAATATTTCTCAATATTCTACATTTTACATGGTTATCCAAAACCAACTAGAATTATCTGAATGTGCAATAACTTGCAATAATATATGAGTGTGTAGAAAAACTACTTACTCTCACTGTACTGCTGTCGGAGGTGGGCCTGCTCCCTCTCCAGCTCTCTCTCAGCCCGTCTCTGTTCAGCCTGAATCTCCTGCCGCAAACTCTCCACATAGCGTTGCTGCTCCTCTACATGCTGCCTGGCGGTAGACTCCTCACTGGGGGAGAGAGAGGCACCCAGCTGCCCTTGGAGCTCCACTTCTTTGTCACTATAAAACAGACACACAGATCCAGACTGAAAAAGTGATGGAAAAAAACACAACCAAAAAATCTGAAATCATTTCATCTCACCTTGGTACAATTTTGAGTCTATAATTTAGTAGTTTGGTGGTGGAGGATTTAAAGTTAAAGCTGCTGTTGTTGGTTTTCTGTTCTGCGTCTCAGCAGTAACCAAGCAACGGCTGAGCCTGTCCTGTAAACAGCTAACTGGGATTGTTCACAAGGGTGGGGGCCAATGGAAACACATCTCCACCGACTCGACTGAAACACGCACAAAACATCTAACCCTATTTCTACAGCATGAACACTGGTACAAGACATGTGCCTCTATCAAATATGTATGCTGTGAGTTGGCAGAATAAGCTCTCTGCACATAACACACATCTACACAGAGGGATGGATATTGTGCCGTTTCGTGAATTTGTTTTTGGAGGCAGTATTTACCTGTGGTCAGGGGTCAAGGGGCAAAGGTCAATGTAGGTGCAGCTCATGCCACCTTCACTGGCCTGAAAACAGCAAAGAAAAGATCAACTTTAATATTCAACAGAGAAAAATCACAGCTATCAACATTCCTGGAACATGATCAGAGATTATTTTGTGCATCACTATCATCACATCAACCGCAGCGTCCCGCTCATCTGCTCATTATTAACCTTATTATGATTGCCATCATAACCGACGGGATCATTTTAATTTTTTAGCTGAGCAGCGCCTACCCGTCTGCGCTCCCGGAGGACTGCTGCCTCTGCCGGGTGGTTGAAGCGGAACTTATGCACTCCTCCCAAGGTGATCACCGTCCCTGGAGAGATACAGATCCTTCATCACAAGTTCTGCTCGTTCCGCAGCGTCGTGTTGATGCAAGCTGGAGAAAGTGTAAGTGTGTGCGCTGCGGTGTATATGAGCGGGGTAGAGTGGATGTTGAGTGTGTCTATATGTTAATCCATGAGAAGAATCTGTGCGCCTTTAAGTGAGCATGCATACATAAGTGTACATTAACCCATATCTCTTATCAAACCATATCTGTGCATCTTTAAGTGGCTGAGTGTGCACAATTGTACATTAACCTATATGCTATATTCAGCATAGTGCAACGGTCCCAACATATCACGTGTTTACCTGGAAGTGAGATCAACTAGAAGCAATTCAGAGGTACACAGCTCAACAAAATCTATAATAATAGGTCTAATATTTTTACACATTAATGTAGAAATGATATATTATCTTTAAGACATTCTTAGCATCTTAAATTATACAAAAACATGCAATAATAAACAATAAGGGTCACCAAATCAACCAGAACTTAACTATTATGGATCACAACTTTGTGTCGTACCTAAGCTAAGATTTTATAAAAACTGTCTCATGGTATTAAAAGAAGAATGTATTATCAGTCAAATAAAAGTGACATGCAAGCTGCAGGCCTGCATATCCATGAGGGTCAGATCAGATATTAAAAACATGCTTCAACTTTCCTTTTGCTCTTCGCCTTTGACTACAAAACATCCAATCTGCATCACATCAGCGTAAAAAAAAATATATAAGACAGTGTGATTAAACTGTTTCATTGAGGACAGGAGCTGACCTTGAGCCAGTCGGCAGGGCTCCGTGATCTCTCGGTCGTTGAGCAGGCAGACGCAGCCCGGCAGCGGTCTGAGCGTCACCACGCCTCCGTCGTTTTCAATCTCACAGCTGGCACTGCCCTGCAGAACTAGAAACACGAAGAATGCAGAAACACAATCGCACGTACGGATTTAGAAAGCTGTGCTGATGCAGCTACTGTCCTGCTAAATATATCCAGCGCTCAATGCAGCATTTAATGAGAAGTGAGCATTCCATCTTGGGATATGTTTTACTATGCATTCACACACTCTCATTCTCTGACAGTCTGCTGTATATTTGTATCTTCTGCCGTGTTCCCTGTTTCATGCTGCATGTTTTATCCAAAGCTGCCAGTTTGCTGCACGTCTGCTCTGTGATAATGCACGGCTGTAAGACGCTTTGAGGATTTCCACTCTTGCAATGTTCCAATTAAGAAAAAAAAAACCTTATTACACGGTTTCCAAAGGAATATATACAGCTGGGCGAGGAAGCATGGAGACCCAATGAATAAATAAATACCTATTTGTGGTTCCTCAAATTGTTCCTGAGGACCAATGTGGGTGACTCCTTCCTGTGAGAAACAAAAAACATTGTGTAAACATGGCAGCTGCATTCAAAATCTACAAAAACAAAAACAACTACTGTGCATACTGGACATAAAACACAAGCAACAGCAGCTACAATGAATTTTACACAATAATCTGAGAAGTCCTTTCACTTCGCTGACAGAAAAAATATCATTTGTTTACTGTGAATCTTATCTAATGGGATTAAGAGCTTTCTTATATGGTGTCAAGACCACATGTGCTCCCAGGTGGCCTCAGCTCTTCACATGCAGGAAACAGTGTAATTGTCAGGCCTGAGGGTATGCTTGTCATTGTCAGAATCAGGACAGCTTAAGCTCCCCCGAGTCCTAGCCTCAGAACTAAGAGCCTCTTATCCAACTGAGCTCCATGCATTGCGGAAGACGTGTACACACACACACATACACAGAGATGGTAGATCAACAGGACAGTTGGAGGGTGGAGTGAAAAGAAAAGACAGTAAAAAAACGCACCTTTCCTCAAGAGTTTTTCTAGCAGAACAGAGAGAAAAAGTAGGAGGAGGAAGAAGGGGAAGAATCTAGTAGGAAAAAAAAGAGAGATGGTTACAGTCAAGACAGCTGACAAATCAGTAAACTTGAGAGTTAGGGAAAAGTAGAGCGAATAAGGAGAATATCAGTTTGGGGGAGTTTCATCATGTCGTTCATGCAAATGTGTATTTTTAGTGCACACAACAGGAGATGAAAAGAAAGAGACACACTTCCTGTACAACTAAATATGTACTACTACTATGTACACTAATAATTCTGATATCCAACTACCATGTAGGCCTATTCATAAATTTACACTGAAATTCACGAAGACCTCATACTAAAATACTACATCATATATGCAACATGTCTATCTGCCGTTTGTATCATCGTACCCTGAGGTGATAGAAGACGACCCCGGTGCTGAGAACGTCTCTATCCAGAGCGACCAGATGTGGTTGGAGGGAGTTGATGAGGAATCCGGCCCGGTCTCTGTTGATGTCCACGCTGTACTGTTTCAGCAGCTCCTTCTTGTCTCTCCAGCCCTCCGACCAGTCCTTCGTCAGCTGCTCCACCTGAGGAGGAAGACGTGGATGAAGAAAACGAAGGGAGGTAATTAAGAGAGGCAGTTGAGACCAGCATAGAGTAAATATCTGTCTGTCAGGGAGATGATCATACCAACAGTATCAATGCTAATACTGCACTACGGTTTCCACTACTGTTGCTTTCCCAACAAACACGGCGTGACAATGTGCCACAGATATGTATTATTCCAGTGATATCCATTGCTGAGACATCTGCTGCTATCCCAATACAAAAGAGGTGGATGGATTCTTCTTTATGGAGCTGCTGGAGAAGTTTTCTTTTCAACAGACAATGTTCTAGTGCCTCAGGATAATCCGAAGACCTCAATGGGAACTTATTTTACTATTTTATCTTTAAATTTCTGCAGAATCTTAAATAATCTCACAACTTTAGAGGAGGTAGCTAGATACAGGAAGTTGCAAAAAGTGTCCTTTAAGTTGATATCGTGCACACAAATAAATCTGCATCATATTTCTATCTTTTCTGAAACCTTGTGACCCCGACTACAGTTTAAAATTCAAGACCTGTTAGTCTGAATAATTGGCCACATTTGTGATAATGGACGCATCAATAGGTCAATGAGGTTAAAGATGTCAAACAGAGTCGTTTTTGTGGGAGTTTAGTGATGATTACATGATGCGCTGTATGTCTTTATAGTGTGTCAGACTGACATGAGACTGAATATGAAAGCAGACCGGCTTCATGTGTCCAGGACTACTGTGTCTGTCAGGCAGATGTAACCATCTGCGTCGACCCCGTGTTACCTTTAGTTCGTTCTGTAGCACGATGTCAGAAAGGTTTCCATCCCTCTCATCACTCAGGGATGGACTGGGATTACGCTGCTGTCAGTCAAGAGGATAAAAGGAATGATCAGTCAATGTGCGAAAGGAAAATGTCACAGTCGTTACAATGCAATTCACTCTTTACCACCCAGGGGACTAAAAAACGCCACAGAGACACAAAGCACTGTACTAAGCCTTTGCTACAAAAACTTGTAATGTGGGAATCTCTTTCATTCAAAGCCTACAGTACTAAGAGGGTAAACCCAGCGGGGTGTATCCCTGAGAGAGTCAGCGCTATGCTCTGACGATAAAAAGGTCACTGTACCATTTCAAAGCTGAACAGCATGCTCTTCAGCCTGTCAATCTCCTCCCTCAGTTCTCTGATCAGCCGAACATTGGCATCCTGCACAGAAATCAAAGCGCACGTTAGCCTATGAAAAAAAAAAACATTTTGATCAAACTGAATTCTTCATCGTCGGACTCTGAAACAGCCACTGACCTCATTAACCCGAGGCTTGTTGACGATATTTCTGGCATGGGCAGCGTAGCGCAAGGTGCTGAGGGTCTCGTTGTAACTGTTAGCGGAGGGTGAGACCGCTGTACACACACACACACACACACACAAAAACACACAAGTGAAAGACACACATACAGCAATTAGCAGTCACATCACAATAAATAAGCGTGTAGAGTTTCAAGAGCGAGACTCTGTGGTTTTAGCAGTGTGGTCACATTACTGCAAACTATTTTCCAAAGCATAACAAGTACTTTTTAAATTTAATTTCCAGACATGCAGCCAGTCATTAGGTTTAGTACACTGCAGAATAACTTGCAGACTTGCTTGGGATGAAGTGATATTCTCAATAAACACTCAGATATCAATGCACATGCATTTATTTTTTTAGTTAAATTATCTTGTGACACTGCAGCAGCTATGAAGAGCAGCCGCTGATTTTAAGTCTCCAAAGTTAGCTGCCATTTAGAAAAATTACCAAATATTACATTATATTTTTGTTTTCACTTGAACTCACTCTAATTCTTTTAATTTAGCATGTTTGCCTTTTGAGTTTGCAACTTTCAGTTAAGTCTTAGGGAAGTCACTTCCCTAAGACTAAGACTAAGCCATGGTCCTTTTTCATCTGTTACACCTACTTGCGATCATGATGGTCTTGGAGTTGCCACCCAGGCTGTCTTTCAGCAGCCAGGTTAGCACAGAGTCTCTGTAGGGGATGAAGCAGTGCCTCCTCCCACCACCACCACCACCACCTCCTCCACCTCCGGAGAGGGAGCTGCTGTGGCTTCCCACCGTGCTGCCATCGCCCTCAGAAGCCACGCTGTTGATACTCTGACAGCTGCTGGACATCTGGGAGTTCTGGGCTGAAGCAGAAACAGTGGGAAGAAGAGGTAATTGAAGGATTTATGGCGTGAGTGCTACAGACAGAAGGGGATGCTTTAAGGAAAGAGGAGACGTGGAAGGAAAAATAGGAATCTGTGGACGTTCATGCTCAATTCAATTCTCTCTTAGACATCATCACTTTGACTTACCGAGAGCAGATATGACGATGCCCAAAGTAACCAGCGACTTGTTGATGTTAGAGCCCTCGGTCAGTCTATCCCTGCAGTAGTTGGGGTCTGCACGCTCACTGTGAGATACAACATAAACTTAACGTAAGGTTCATGTCATTCAAGTGATTAAAGACTCAGATTAAAATGTGGAACTGAGAATTTAGAAACTCTCATCCACTAGGGGGCAGTTTTGTCAATGACTTTGACTTGATAGATGATGAGAAGAAGGAAACATCAGTTGCACCTTCCAGCCAAGTCCACCAGGTTTATCTTGCTGACAGTTTCTGAAGGAAGGTTATTTTCTAGGATGGCCTGTAGAGGAAAGACGAGAGTAATCAGTCTGGATTACTTCCATTTTAATCTGCAAAAACTACAAATAGGATCATTAGCAGATGAGTGTAACTGTGCATAATCTGATAGGAGAGCTGAGGGAGACGATGACCTGTGTGTACTGGATACTGAAGATGGCATGGGATCTGCTGCTGGCGTCGTGGTTGTGGGTTGCTGCCGTGATTCTGTTGGCGATGCCTTCCTCCAAGAGGTCCATAGCCTGCTTGGAGTCTGAGACCACGTGCTGCGATAGGTCTGATTAGAGAGGAGGAAACAGTGCTCAGAAAAGGACAGAAGGAACCTCCAAAATGTTTGTTAATTCCCACAGAGGACAGAAAGTCCCTGTGAAACTCCCTGTGAGAATGATTATGATTGTTGAGGATTAGAAAGCAATTTTTACAGCTTTACAGAGACCACCAAAAAAGACATGTAGAGGGATGAAGATGAAAGTGTAAGAAAGATATAGATTCACATTTGAAGCTCGAAGTTGTGTATGGCTGCTTTACGAATAAGGTGATACATTGAGTAAGTAAATTACTCTGATGGCAACGGGCAGGACAGAGATGAGAAAAAGACATAAACAGGAAGTATGTCTCATCAATACTTGCTCACGTTTGAGCTGTAATATTTTCCTAACAATGCTCGACTTCCAGGCGTGAATCACGTATCTTAAGCGGCTGTAAAACACATGCACACACAAAGACTTGTGGCGCCAACATGTGGTGACTTATTTTTTTGTCCTAAATATGAACATTTAATACACATATTTAATGTATTTAAAAAGAACAAGAGTGGCTGTGAAACACTGTTTGATGGAAACGTGTTGGCGGAGGAGAAGTCCTTAAAGTGCTCTGTGTGTGCGGTGGAGTGTTCTCCTTGGAACCACAAGGAAATGACTTCACTTCCTCTGGTCAACTGGGATTTCTCCTGATACAGACAATGAGTGGATGTTGGGCTTTAAGCACAGAGAGGGGGGCGGATGAGAGGGCGAGAAAGAAGGAGGAGAAGGAGGAGGAGGAGGAGGAAAGAGATGAGGAGAAGGAGAAAGAGAAGACGAGCTAAAAGAGGAGTCTGGGTCAGAGCCAGGACAGCCAATTCTGGACCTGATCAAAAGCTTAACAACGGAACAAAATTCCACCGCTGACCACATACCACAGTGACTTGTAAACTAAACTTACAAGACACGAGCATTACTCAAAATACTGCAGACCATGTTACACATCCAAGTCCATAATTTGACAAAATTATGTGTTTGAGTGTGGATGACAGTGTAGAGACAGAAAATGTACCTTTGCTATCCACTCTCATCTTCGCTCTCTAAGCACCGAGTGTTTCGGACAGATTGTTTTAGTATATGATCCACGACTGAGTCATAAAACCATAAAATTTAAATATGCAAAATCCTACTTTATGTCCGATACATCAGGGTGCTCAAAGGTTACTTAAAAGAATGTTTTTTTCCTGTGCCGAGATTTGGTATCTTATTTTAATCTTAGCTAAATTATCCTTGCAGTGTAATGAGAATGTGCAGCCTCTAGACCTCTAGATAAGTACTTAATCAGTAAGACAGACAGAAAAAGACTGAAAGAGGAAATGATCTGTTGATTCTGGAGCTCAACAATTTGTGCAATTACACCTGGAACCGTGAGGTCATGTTTGAATACTGAATTTTAATTCTAATTCATTGAATTTGTTGGATTTGCTTTGTGTTTGTAGGATTGATCTTTGTACAAACCTTTAGCTTTCTACTGTTGTTTTGTCTCTCACCTTTACACTGGAGAATAAAGTCAATAGTAACAAATAAAACATCACTTTGGTGTTGGAGGCGAAGGCTAAAGTGGCAAACAAAGAACGTTTTTTCTGGTTTAAAGTGAGTATAAATGAGTTTTCTGGGACGTACATTGTGTCTTTGCTGTCAAACACTTTACAGATTACAGGTGCGGGTGTACCGAGCACTCACCTTGCACATAGGGTCCTTTCTCAGGGTGTTCTCGAACTCTCAGGGAGGGTCTCTTCTTCTGGTCTCCCGGTCTCAGCAGGTCTCGCACACGCTCGTTATAGATCTCCAGGAAGCTGCAGGGACACGGGGATGAAACAACATCCTGCTATCAAGACACAGGACGGGATCATCTAATATCTAATAATAAAAATACGCTACAGACCTACGTACAGTCCTGTTATACATCATGTGAGTAGTATGACTTTTCTGAGTATGTCATAAACAATATTTAAGTTAACCTTTCTGGCATTTTGCCTTTATTGTAAAGTTGAGAGTACAGACAAACAAAGAAGAGGGGTGGCGATGTGTGACAATGGTTGTATTTGAACCAGGTCGTAGTCATGGTTACGTGGTCTAAACGACTGGTGGAGACTGCTGGTCCAAAAGAATCGGCCCAGAAACTACGCTAACCCAGAAATTAACAAAGCTTCAATAAGTTGCTCTGAGACTGCCCCCGACACAGACAGGAAAATCCAGTTTTTCATTTTCATTGTATTGCCTGCAGCTTTGCAGCATAATTGTTCCATAAATACTCGTCTAATTTGAATTTTAGGAAGTCGCCCGATTGAACTGATTGTTTAAAAAAAGAGTCAGACAGTAACAAAGTACCTGATCTCCACTCTGCTTGAGTTCTGTCCATCAGGAAAACTGTCTTCAGACCTAAAGAGACCCTGTAAGGAAAGGACAGATGCAACTTACTTCGCGCTACAACACCACGGGACACGTGGCTGAATTATCGGTGTGCAGCTTGCTACGTTCAATTTTACAATCCACTGATGTACCTGACAGATCCGAGGGGTCAAGCCAATGGAGTCCTGACAAAAAAAACAAAACAGAGAGTGAGCGTACAGTAGCATCATTTTGACAGCTGTCACGTGGAACCGTGTCACATCTTCACGTTTGCTTATTTTCAGCGCAGCGTGGTGAGAGCAGTTGAGGCCTGAAAAAATGTACGTAATGTCAGTGTCCTGCTCACCGGTGTCCCCATCATTGTGTACGTCTTTCCAGATCCTGTTTGGCCGTACGCAAACAGGCACACATTGTAGCCCTCAGAGGCTCCGGACAGCACCGACACACCCAGGTCCTGGAACACCTGAGGAGCATTAACACACACACCCTAAATCACAAATACACAAAGAAAGACTGACTAAGTGATGTCTATAAAACAACCAGGTGGAGTCACACACCTGGATTTCCTTCCCTATCTTTTCTAAATGTCGACATAATTAAGACTGTTGCTGATTCAGGATGAAAATCACTTCAAATACACGTTAACGACGGAAGCAAACAAATCTGAATGTGTGTTTTACTAAAAGAAAGGTGCTCATGTGGGCTGATGTGTTTACAGTGTAAGCTGATGTCCTTGATCTTAATCGCATTGTGTTTTTTCACGTGAGTGTAGGTTTACACCGAGGTTTCGCTATCACAATGCTGTGGCAGCGGGCCAGCGGTGAGGAGGGAGGTAACGTTGCTTCTTGCTGAGGTGTTTGGGTAAGGAGCAGGGAGGTCAGCTAATACACTGGGTAAACAACTTTGCAGAATGTGAATGTGAGCGAAAACGAGTGTGGGGGTAAGAAGATTTTTTTTAAAAGTGACTTGGTCAGGAAAATAAACCCTGCCTAAAAGCCCGGTGGTGAGATGGAGGGGATCCGGGAGAGTCCCACTGAAAACAATCAACTGAGGCCTCTTGTTTTCCTTCTCTCTGCGCCTGTATCTGAGAGCCGGAGATTATTAGCACGAGGTCATACGGTCATGAGACATTTAATTAGTATTAAACACATGACAGTGTATGAAATCTGTGTGTGTTCATATATTATTCTGTTTTCAGGAAGAAATAAGTTGTAATTGGGGCAAACTGACACACCAACTTTGGTAAAGGCGTTGCCGTGAGCAGTCCTGAAGTTTGCCATACAGTCACAGTAACTGGTGGCAGTAGCTCAGTCCATAGGGACTTGGCTTGGAGGGTGGCCGGTTTGAATCCAGCAAAGACAAAAGTATGGTGGGAGGACTGGTAGCTGGAGAGGTGCCAGTTCACTTCCTGGGCACTATTCTATACAATAACAAATTTTATTGCAATATTATAAAGCAACTCATGATGGTCATCATTTATTCACTGGTGAGATGTAATTTATCATAGATCATGCAGCACCTACAGTACTTTCTGTGTATGTGTGTGTGACTGTTAGAGGTGGGACAAATGGACAAATGATCAGTCTCCTCTGTTGTTTTCTTTCCTTTGTTCATTACCGATAAGAAAAAAGAAACGTTATCAGAACATGTGGCCAAAAGCTCAGTCCAAAGGCAACACATGCCTTGTGGGGGGGGGGGCACAGCAACCTGATCTAGACCAGACCTGAGACGCAGCACATTCCCCTCCTGAACCATAACACACCCAGTTCAATGAGGGGTCCCCTCCCCTGGCCCCCGGGGCTCGGGCATGGACCACGAATACTGGTGGGTAAGTACACAAGAGTAGAGAGGAGGAACGCTCTCACAGCTACTACGATCTCCAAGGATCAAATACACGGCAATAATTTCAACATACCTCCCATGTGTGTGAGTGTGTGTGTGTGTGACTACCAACCACTGTCAGGAGAAGCGAGAACCTGGACCTAAGCCTGTGTATACTCTGGGCTTACAGGACGGTGGGAATAGGTTTAGGTTGGATGTGGTTGAAAGTTCTTGTGAAAGTCTAGAGCCTTGTGAAAGCACTCTGAGAGGATTCAGTGGTCAGCTGGTTGTTCTTAGAAGTGTGTGAATCTGTGTGTGTGTTAATATTCAACAGCCTCGAGTTGTCTGAGAAGAGTAAAATGTACAGCGCTGATAGGGTGGAGCGAAGCTCACACAGACATCTTATCTAACAGTGACCCACTGACAAAGCAAAAACCAGAGAACACCTAACATCAGGACAGAGACCTCTGAGTACCGGCTTGAAATGTTAATCAGCACAATAAGTCACTCTAATTTCATAAATATGATACGTTCAGATGAGTTTAGAGTTATTTTGCTTTCAGAAACCACAGAATACACACGGTAAAACATCACTTTGCACATTTCAGGGCACAAGTCGCTAAAAGATTTTCAGGTGGCGTCTTCAAGTATCTTATGATATCAGTCAATTTACTATCATCCATTCATTTTCCATAACTCTCCTTATCAGGGTCGCGGGGGGCTGGACAAGTCGCCAGTTCATCACAGCCGACACACTGAGACAAACAAACATTCACACTCACATTTAGAGTCACCAGTTAACCTGTTAGGTGCATGTCTTTAGTCTGTTGGAGGAAGCCGGAGTACCCGGAGAGAACCCCACGCAGACACGGGAAGGACATGCAAACTTCACACAGAAAGGCCGGGAACATTTACTATCATAGAAGACTAAAAATGAGTGAAACCTGTGATTTTATTTTTCAGTTTTTGCTCAATGATTAATTCATTTTTAACTTCGACTACCTGAAGTATCGACTAAGTCTTTCAGCTCTGGTCCATTCAACAGTGCATCTATGTCACCCTGCTTCTTACTGACATTCAAAGTATTAGTTACATTTCTTGCATTTAGATTACTGGAATCAGTTTCATGTCATCTGTTCCTTCTTAACCCAATAGTGCTGGAAAGGAAAGTTGATAGTCCAAAAGAAGATTAACAAGAATTTCTGATAATAGATCAAATATTTAAGTCATGTATCAACCAAAAATACCAAACTTTTTCTGGTTCTAGCTCCTCAAATGTGAGGATCTGATGCTTTTCTCTGTTTTGGATCGCTGTAAATTGTTTTTCTTTGACATTTTAAGACGCAGTCGGAGCTCTGGAGGCTTGTGATGTGCAATTTTCAGCGTTTCCCGACAGTTTACGGACTGAACGATTTATCAAAGAAGAACAAATACTGATTAATCAATAAAGAAAACAACGGTTAGCTGCAGCTGTAAAAACACACACACACAAACACCATTTTTCATTTTTAAATTATTACTCTGTAGTCAAGCCAACCATGTGCAGACAACAGCCACGTGTTACTAGTAAAAGTGCTGCTACAACGGCTGTCTTACTCGATGACCTTATAAATCACCAAACAGGCTCTGTGGTACAGACGTCTGACACATCATTATTCCCGTGCATAGGAATCCATTTGACACGCGTGATTATAGGCACATTTTAGCCCAACTGAGGCTGAAACTAACAATTATTTTTATTGTAGATTAATCTGAGACAGATTAAACACCAAAAATATTCAATTTATTATCATGAATGACCAAAAAAAAGAAGCATAAAATCCTCAAATTTCAGGATATGGAAACAGAGTTTGGTCTTTTTGCTTAAAACTTAATTAACTGATTTTCTGTCAATCAACAAATCAATTTATAGAATAACTGCTTTAGCGCTAAACCTAACTAACTAACTGAAGTTAAAAAGCAGCAGAAATGTAAGCAACACATCAAACATAAACAGGTAAAAACCCGTGAATTTTAGCCAACAGGTGGAATCTGTTTTGCAAGTTAATGCAATGTTTAAAACAAAAATGAAACAGTGAGTTTGTTATGTAACTGCAGCCCAATAAACAGTAACGTGACAACAAGTGTGTGCAAAAGTGTGCAGTCCCCCTGGAGTCCGGACCACCAACTGTTGCCCCCTGCTTCTTGGTCGAATGGAGGCTTAAAACACGAGACAAAAAGCAGCGCCGCCCCTGTCTTGTCCTCATCCTACTATTCAAAAAACAGACAGACACCCGCTCCTCCTTCAAACACAGAGAATCAATACAGCCCTTGTTAAAGTTGACCCTCTTAAATTCACTCTATGGGGGCTACGACGAGGCTGAGGGGCTCCGGGGCTTAACACAAAGAGCAGGATCTTCACTTCACTTCACTGTGTACTCCATCTCTGAACTTGACTCTCTCTTTTCTCTTTGTACACTGTCCCTTTTGTTTTCTCGGTTTTGACGTTTGATTTCTTCAAATCTCTGCAAAACACTTTAAATGACCTCTGAATAAAACCACAAAGAAAGAAGCATAAACTTATTTCAGCCTCTTGAAAGAGTTAAGACTGCGTGCACCAGATTGTCCAGACAAACCATGTTAGGCAACATTAAAACAATCCTGTCGTTTGTCATCTCTGTCGCACAAAATTAAATCAGCAGATTGTCATTTTTTTTTTTTTTGCCATTGTGCTCAACCTACTTTCACAGTCTGCAGCAGCCTGCAGCATTGGGAGGTATTTTTGGCTGGACAAAGCAGTTGAGGCAAGAGACAGGTTGCATTATGGGAATGGAAAGGTACTCCAGGATCAAATGAAGCAGAGGGGGGAAAACAGCCTGGAGATAAAGTGACTGGGCCAGACCTCATAGTAAGCGTGCAGGCTGGTTGGCCGCCTCGAAACACACAGGGGAGAGACTAAACACCTCCATTAACAGGAAGGCGGTTGCCACCAGCAGGCCGCTGCACGTGCACGTGTGTGTGTGTGTGTGTGTCTCTGACTGGTTTACAGCAAACAGCATCCACAACAGGAACAAAGGCCTCAGAGTTTGCTTCCTTCTTTGAGGGAAAAAAATGTAAAAACAATGTAACAATGAAAAGAGGAAAAGCAGAACATAGATTTCATTCTTGTATAGGAAATAGGTCAAATCCATCAGGTCAAAACAGTGCAAGGAAGGAAGAGTAAAACAACGCTTCGGGGTCAAAAAAGAAAAGAAAGGGGCTCCAGATATAGCAGAAGGCAAAGGAAATGACATATAGTCAATGCATGAATGGCAGATCATAATCCAAAACATGACCTTTTGCACACATCATCTCTCCAATACACACTACTGATATATTTACAGTGTCTTTTCATTTGGTAATTTAGAATCCAGCCTTGCAGGAAGCATTAACGGTGATATTTGCTGGTACGATACACTCGTCTGCTAAATATCCAAATAAAATGCACTGTCAGGCTCGTGCTAAGATTCAGATTTCAAGCGATGTCAGGAGACGAGAGAGTGCATGAGTGACTTCAAACCAAGTGATGACACGCAGAGAGATATTATCTTGTAAAATTCTGCTTCCCAAAAGGAAAGTTGAAATGTCACGTGTGCGTCGAGCTAAGCTGGACCAGACGTCTCCGAGGGAAAATGAGGTCTCCAGGAAAACAAGGAAACTGTATTCTGCGTCGGTTTTTTTTGAAACATGGGAAACACTTTGTTTTCCAGAGTGGCAGCCTTAGCTGGTGGCCTTGTATCGGAGCAAATGGAGGCATGGCAGCAAAGTGGGTGAGAAATGTAAAGAAAGAAGAAAGACAGGATGATAAAAGACAGGCTGACAACAGTGAAAAAGTAATGGTGTAATGTCTCTGTAATGAGTTAAGTCCTGTAATCACTGGCTGTGGAAAATGCCAATTTCTGGTCTGGTTTTATGTGGCCTGCTCTACACTAAACCCTGGAGAAGTATTTATGTGTCGTGTGCGTGTGTGTGTGTGTGTGTGTGTGTGTGTGTGTGTGTAAATGTGTGTAAGATGTTGTCAGGGGTGATGGCAAAAGGCCAGACGAGCAAAGTGAAGCACTTTGCCACATTTAAGGCTTCTCGTTGCTTTTGCCAGGTTTGACGCAACCAAAGAGGAACAAGATGTATTTTCCCTTCCGCAAACCACTCTCACCAGTAGGACAAAGACGTGAGAGTGTAAGCAGAGTGCAAAACGAGATGCAACTTCCCCCCCCCAAAAAAACTTTTCCCATCCAGGACAGCTGCAGAAGAAGCGAGGGTCTCTCGGTTCGCAACCCATGCTTTCTAACTGGGTTACACAAACACAACAGCTGGGCCTGAGCAAAAGCTAAATGCTTTTCTTTAAAAAAAAAAAAAAATGTCACTGGAGATCACTTTCCCGACTTCCTGTTAGGAATATGAGCAAGCGAATGAGAGGTGAAAGAGGGAGAAATGTGGAGAGGACACAGACATGGAAGCAGAATCACATGCAGCAAGAAGAGACACAGAGGAAGCTGTTTGGCTGGAGTTCAACAACGCTCTCGTTTGTCACACTTGGACAGGATTTGTAGGTCAAATTAGCATGGAAGAGCTGCGAGAGAGGGAGGGAGGAGGGACGGAGAGAGACAGAGATGTGCAGGCCAAACAGATAGGCTGCTCCTCATTACTCAGGCCTCCCTACACATGGGAATGAAGGGCAGTGGGGAAAGAAAGAAAAAAAAGAGGAACAGAGGACAGGAGACAGAAGAAAACATGAAGGCAGGGGGCTCTGTGGAAGCACATTTCTCTTTTTGTCAGGGCACACTCTCTATCGCGGCTGACACCGGGGCAAAGGCTAGACTTAAAACAAATAAATAAAACCATATCTGGTGAGAGTTTGGGGATTTGCTGCTCCTCCCCAAAGCACAACACTGTAGATTGGAGCTGCATGTCACAAAAGCTGGAGACGACTTCTGCAGCTTTCAGACTGATGGGACCCGTGCGTGAAATCCATAAGGTGCCGTGCTGCAGTCAAGATTCCTTCACTGGGGAACAAACTGGTGCACGTCACTACAGTTTGACATGAACTCAACACTATCTGATGTCACTTGAGTGTCAGATTTGAGGACCCACACCCATCTGTTAGTGCATGAATGTTTCAATTTTGTGTTATTTAATGTATATTTTCCTGTGGTGAGCTGGCGACTTGTCCAGGGTGTACCCCGCCTCTCGCCCAAAGTCAGCTGGGATAGGGCTCCAGCCCCACCGCTCTACAGATAATGGATGGATAATGTATATTTCTATTTAAGTTGCCAGATGTTGTTACAAGAGAGCACATACATCCACAAAGACTGCAAAAGTCCTTTAAATTAAGTTAATTAGCTATTTTAACAGTGTCAAAAAATACTGCTTCTGGATGTACATCAAAATGGACAATGATGAAATACATCAGATTATGTCATTAAAGTATGAGCAGCTATGTGGGGAAAAAAACAATGTTTAAATGCCCTAATGTTAAGAAATCATTCCAGGATATTATTCTGAAATCTGTGATCTAAGAGACAAAAAAAACAGGGCCAAAAATCACTGACAGTATAAAGAATGGACGGCGTATGCATGATGTCAGCCACAGGTTTCTGAAGAGTCGTTCTGAAGCTCAAAATATGTGCTACTGACCGCTGACGATGGCTGTCCTGCCACTTCTGCCTCCCGGCTAATCTAAAAACCAGCTAAGACGCAGATCGTTGGCGGACCGAATGATGCCTGGTTGCTCAAATAAGCCATCTGTAACGACACCTACCTGTCAATCAAAGCGTCCACGCTCTTAATTCTGCATAACTTTAAGCCTGAATATAATTTGAACAGGTGAGTTGTATAAAAATTCACCCTCAGTACAGTTGTCATGAATGGGGAAATTAGCTATAGAGACCAAAACTGTTTTTTGTACCAGGCTGTAAACATGTTTATTTCTGCTGTGAAGTTGGACATTTTAACATGGGGACTTATGGAGACTGACTCACTTCTGGAGCCAGCCTCAAGTGGACGTTTGAGGAACTGCCGTTTTTAGCACTTCTGCATCGGCTTCACTTCACAGCCACGGAGGCTGCCTCTTGCCAAAAGACATAACTTCCATGAGATTTAATCGAGGGGAACAGAATTCAAACAAAAAGCCGAGGCGTTATTATTAGCGTTGGTTAGCCAAGGGTCAATACACCTCTAATAGTTATCTGTTAGTGAAGAGATGCATCATGGGCAATACCTGCACTATATTACAAGCATTCAAATAAAAATATGACACAAGCTCCAATCAGAGGTCACGGAAAAGTGGTTTCCTACACTTGCAGTCTCTTGTAACAACTCCTCTTATCTTCTGTCTGAAAGCATCGAGTCTGCACATAAAAAACAGGTGCTTTTCCTGTATCCATATGGTGTAGATCTCATATTTCTTTGTTGACAGCATGTGGTTTATTCGGTGTCCTGCTTGTAGTTAATTCAACCCAGGCCCAACTGGACTGTGTTGTGGGGGAGTGAACACTCACGTGTGCGTGTGGAGGATTCTTCTCATGCACAGAGGAGCTATTCTTTCCCCCCAGTCTGCAGCACCACTGACACACAGACCTAGAAACACTGCGAGCATAATCGAATAACAAACTGCATCGACAGAGGCACAGAGAGAAGAAGAAGAGGAGCAGCAGGAGGAGGAGGAGGAGAGGGAAAAACCCCAGCAAGCCGACTCCTTTTGGCAAATAAAAAACAGCATTGTGCTCTGAGACGAATCCTGAGCAGTGACGTCTTTGCCCTGAAATTTAACAGCGAAAAATCACTTAGTGAGGCAGCTGTGAGTTTGGCAGGCCAGAGCTGGGGGGGGGGGGGGGGGGGGGGGGGGGGGGGCTGCAGAGGAACAGTGGACCCCGTGCCCTCTCCTTCGTCCTCCCCTCCTCCTCAAGCCGAGGAATTCACATCCAAAGTTCCCACTTTCTGTGTCAAACCTCTGCTTCTTTTTTCACTTTCCTCTCCCGTGTTTCTCACTGTCAGAAACAATTAACAAGCTGAGGTGTTTGTGTTATTAAATAATGGCAAAACCTATTTATTAGCTCCATCTAGGCCCAAAACAAAAGGCAGTAACAGTCCCAGTTCTCTCCTGCATTACCTCAACAGCTGGCTCCCATTATGGATTATGGTTGTACGGCTCTTTCACAAACCTACTTCTTCTCACCTGGCAGCACCCGTCTCATTCCTCTCTGCTCAAAGATATAACTTAAAATCTTAGAGTCTGAGCCTCCCATGCAGTGTAAGACAAGCTTTTTTTTTTCTTGTGGAGAGCCCTCAGCGACAAGAACGCAACCACGTCTGCACCCCAACATATAGTTTAAGATACCGCATTTCTGTCTACTCTCTCTCTGCTGCACGGCGATGGAAAAACCAGCACGAGTATCTGGTGTAAACTATCAGTGATGCGTGGACGTGTACAGTAAACGGCACGCTGCAGCAGCAGTGGGGAGGGAGAGGTAAGGGGCTGGGGGCTGGGCAGCAGGTCTCTGAGGGGCCCTGGGTGTGGTGGGATAGTGCCGGACTGGAAAAGCGGGAGTTAAGATCCACTTTCTCCTTGTCTCGTTCCACCGCGGGGCTCAGATTGTCTCGGTCTCATGGGGACTACAATGCAAAGACGAATTCGGAGCAAGTTCCTGCTCTGTAAAAAGAAAGTGGAGTCCATGAGAAAAATCCAGCGCTGGCAGAAACAGCAGCGAGTCATTAATGTGTTAAAAATAAATGTGGTAGCATACAAGGTAAGAAAGAAACTGAATCTCACTTGAGAGCACTGAAAGTGAAATGAGGCAACACAACAAGTGTGGGAAATTAACACCGTGCCCCAACACTGTTTGGTTGTGGATAACAAATCTCTGCACACCACAGGCCACTTAGATGGACTCTTCGCTGTTCTAAAAAGTAATTTGTCTGGTAAAATAGTTAGAGCAGCTCTTGAATTATAGAGTCCACCTGTCACTGTTGATCCATTAATCTGGCTTGCTGCCCTGCGACACAAACACAGCATTTTCTGCTTTTTCCTTCAGGCACCGTGCCTTCACATCCGCCAGAGAAACGTCCAATTCAAATATTTTCAACTGTGATGTGATCAGTAAACGGCTGACGTTGTCGTCTTTGTTAAAGAGATTATTCTTTGGTGCAGGAAAAGACGTCAGCTTTAAATCCAGCGGCTCTGTCCTTTAACTCGTGTCCTTTCGCCCACCACGGGTCAACAGAGGAATGTCTTGTGGCAACTAGGCCACTGTGACTGGACACAATTCTGCTGAGGCTAGCTGCAGCCGAAGCCAGAGAAGAAGGACAGGAAGAAGTGTTGTCTGTTGCTCTGCGCAGTGTGTAGGCCATCACAGCCTGGTCTTTCTCAAACGTATACAAAGGCAGCACTGACGAGAGGAGAGACAGGCAGTGAGGGAGTGGCAGAAGAGAGAAGGATAGAAGACTTAACTGTAAAACCAGGATGCATGTATCGTGCTGAACAATGAAAACTTGATGGAAATACAAATGAATAACGAGACAAGTAATCTAAAAAAAGAAGTCTTTCCTGTAATGGAATTAGGCAGCGCTTCCTCCTGATCTGTAACCTCAGTCTCAGGTTCCAGCAACACCCTCCAATCAAAACAACACAAAGATATCTAATCACCCAATCAAAGCCGGGACATGAAAAGCGAGCTGACTCTAACCGTGCCATGTCTGAGGCAGAGAGACTTCTGGGTAACAGATGGAGCTGATATCATATCCCCCGAGTGGCCTTCTGTGTAAAAACATACAACACAACATACGCACTCCCTCTTGTTGTGGTTTGTCTACAAGGACACCGTTTCCTCTGGGCTCTTTTCTTGCTGCAGAGGTTGTGTGTTTGCTGCCCAGTGTCAACTTGTGGCCAAAGGCTGGATTGGCACAAACTTTGTCTCCACCCACGAGAGGGCACGAAAACAAGGCAAGACAATTTACCTAATTTGACTTACTATACTAAGACTGACTGCTGTATTCTGACAGTCAACACCCAGATTAAGAAACTACTGTGATGTTTGTGCTGCTAATCCTGTCAGAATCTACTCGAGTATCTGTACAAGAATCAGTAAAAACACTGTTTATTTTGTCACAGTAGCAACATGAGAGAATAAGTGGATACTGTATGTAAACTCTGATGTTTAGGGACCTCTGCAGTCATTATTCGGGCTATGCTACAGCATGTAAGTGGGAAGATTACAGGAATATTGTAACAAACCTATCTTTAGAATACTTATTTAGAATAAGGTCAAGTCGAGTTTATTTAAACACAGTCGGTCATTACCTCCTCCTGCGAGGCATAGTGAGGGGCTGCAGGGTCCGCCGACCAGTAGCAGTAGTCAAAACAAAACTCCAGAAGCTTCTCCCTCGAATCCACGGCACCATCTGTACGTCCATCCAGCTTCAGGGACAAAAACACAAGAGTAAGTCACATTAGAATGATATATTTTTTTACATTTTTACAGCACTTCGTGGACAGCTGATACAGTATTACTTTGCATACTGAAATCCAAAGTATAAAGTCAACATGTGCTTGCGTTTAACAAAATAAAAAGAGCTACATAAAAACCCTAGTGATAAAAAAGCAGGTACGATAGCCTCTGTTTATTGGAGTGCTGTGGTGTGGAATTGCAAGCAAGCTTTTTCCATTCATTAGCAACACATTCACTCTTCCTTCAGTCCTTTAGTCGCCTCACTGCATTAACACTAAACACCTTTCTGCTTACTGCGAGCGAATCCTGAACTGAGGAAAAGATAGTGCAGCAGCATTCGGGCTTGCCCAGACACAGCATCTGCACCGGAGGAGGACAGAAGAGCATCTAAACATTTGTTCTGAATCGCTGCATTCAACCTGGAGAGCCGTATTGTTGTCACTGAGAGCGCCTGACCTGATACTTTGGTTGTCATTTTCAATTTATAGAAGAAGAAATGACCCTGAGTGGACTAAAGGTTTGTGAACACCGGGAGCGAAACACCTCAACTAAACATGTATTTTCATTGCGGTTTATTTATTTGATGTTGTTTCAGCCAGGTTTAACAACTTTAATTAATGATCTGCTCCCTTTAACAACTGTGTCTGTAAACATCAAAAACAATTATCTGAGTCCACTACTTATGTCGATTAATGTGTTTACTATGCAAGCCGCAACCTGAGTGCCTGTAAAGCCAATGCAGGAGTGCTACAAACTGCAGGTCCTCAAACGTCCACTTGAGGCTGGCTCCAGAAGTGAGTCAGTCTCCATAAGTCCCCATGTTAAAATGTCCAACTTCACAGCAGAAATAAACATGTTTACAGCCTGGTACAAAAAACAGTTTTGGTCTCTATAGCTAATTTCCCCGTTCATGACAACTGTACCGAGGGTGAATTTTTATACAACTCACCTGTTCAAATTATATTAAGGCTTAAAGTTATGCAGAATTAAGAGCGTGGACGCTTTGATTGACAGGTAGATGTCGTTACAGGTGGCTTGTTTGAGCAACCAGGCATCAGGCATCTGATTTTTTTTAGATTTTTAGATTAACCGAGAGGTGCAAGGGGCAGGACAACCAACATGGTGGCGACCAGAGCCACAGATTTTGAGCTTCTAAATGTCTCTTCAGAAACCTGTGGGTGCCGTCCATTCTTTAAACTGTCACTGATACCATCAGATTATCAACGCTAAAAGTGCAAAGTGTTGAGTCACATAGCTTTTGTTCAGCCCTTGCTCTTTAATTCTTAAGACTGATGCTAAAAGATGATATTTACAACTAATTTTTGGCTCATGAGATTCAGTTTTATTGTCAGACTGCATTATAGAGGAGTCATCTGAGTATTTGGTGAGTTCGGTGAGTGTAGGTTCAGTTGCAAAAACAGCATCATTGGCGCTGGTATAGGTTAAACTGCTGTGATGAATGCACCGATGTAAACTGCCTTTCCTTCCTCTAACAGCAGCATTAGGCAACACTAAGCTCTGGGTATCAGTTTTGTTCACAGCAATTGGCTTGCCTGAAAGCATGACTGTTTAACCCCCCCAGCACTTTTAGGAAATTCAACAATGGCCTTGCAGTGTACGGGATTAGCCAACAGCAACACCGGCCACAGGCTACTCTCCCAGCTCGCTTTATTGTTTTCACACATTTTAATTTAGCTCAGTAGGTCTTTATAGCTTGGGTTACTTGATGTTTGTTAGTTAGCCGTGCGTTTATTGTCCTTTAAAATCCACTCCTCTTCTGTTCTCTCCGTTTCAGATCCTCCAAAACTGTCCCACTTTCCGTAAATAATTATTCCCATGAGATCTGCAAGAGCCTTGGAGTCTTGATCCTCTTCCACGGCAGAGGGAGGCCATATGTGGTTTCTCTCTGTCACATCATTTGTAATAGATTCTCTCCTCCCCCCACCCGACTTCTCTCTATATGTCAGCTTTTTAAACCCCAAATGTAAACAAAAGGGAGCGACTCTGTAGCCAAATGTATGATCAGCAACAGGCTTCACGTTACGCGTGAGGAGGTTGTAGTTGAATTTGAGACTTGAAATTTTATCTTTATTTTTTATCTTTTTTGCAAGTTTGCATCATTAGGATGGTTGTTTTGATACATTATCCTCACCAGGACCTCTGCATCTACAAGCTGGACCCTTCAAATACACTAAGTTTATCATCTCAACCAACACAAACCTTCACAAACATAGTGTAACAGCACCAGGCTGTCTACGGGCGATGCAGCTCAACTAATCAGACGAGTCTCCTCGAGTCATCTGACACAGCAGGTTGGTAACTTAGTGAAAGTATCAGCTTACAGCGGTGTGCAGCTCGCACAATAATTATTCCCACATGTGCAGCAACTCTTAAAAGACCTAGACTAATAACTACAACAAAGGGCAAACCAAAAATTACCTTTCTCCATCAACATATAGTATCAAACATGACTGACTGTGCTTGTCTTGCAATTAGGATTACAATTAACAAAGTGTGTGTGTGTTCGTGTGTGTGTGTGTGTGACCTCAGCACATTTAATAAACAACGGTGACGTCAAGCAAGAAAAGGCTGATCCAAGACTGTAAACATCCTGTTGCACCAACAGATACACGCTACTCCCAATTTACCAAGAAGACACGCAAACAGAATGAATGTATCTGTGCAGCTGATCTGGATGTTTTCACTCCGCACGTTACTCACCTTTACATTTCGGATCTTCACAAACTTGTCCTCCACTTGTACGGCCAGCCTTCCTCCATCCGCGCTCTCCCTGTGAGCAGAGAAGAGAACGACAGCCTCCGTAAACATTCGTGTATGGATGTGTAAATAAATGATGATGAATGTTTATGAGGAGTCAGATCAGAGAAGCTTTAGCACATGCTTCCAATAGAGAAGATCTAAAAAAGGAACGCTATCAGCATTGATCAGTGTCTCCCGCTCCCCAATGAAGACCGGACAGAGATTTAACAAAGGTTTCACTTTGGATTCAACACCGTACAGACACGTTTAAAATCCTCTTTTTGCTGATGCCATTATAACTGAGAGCGTGTCCAGATAAATTTAGGTTAGTTCCACTTGACTTGAGGCTATCACATGACAGTTAACACAATGAATCTGTGTGTCTGTGTGTGTGTGTGTGTGTGTGTGTGTACATGAATTCAAATGAAAACAGATCCTCACGCACTCCAGAAAAACTTCCTCTGATGAGGCAGCTTGGGCTGTTTCCACAAAGTCGAGAGCGTGCACGAGTGTTGTGCGTGTGTGTACAACACAGACCAGTGTGTGAGTGTGTGTGTGTGTGTGTGCGCGTGTGTGTAAAACAAGGTCAACTCGGCAACGTGCGCAGCTGGACCAGGCACATCTGATGCAACACATGCAAAAGTGGAGGCAATCACAACACGGAGAGCTGCGAGTGAATTTCGATCTCCAGGAGCGATAATGACGACGAACGCCGCCCGGAGTGCAAACACTCACGTCTCTGCGGTGGGTGGGTTGGGGGGGGCTGACGAAGGAAGGCTGTTGTAATCGCCAGCTCTCTCCCTGTGCTTCACCACGCGGGGCTCATTTTTTGCCAACCCCAGCAGCGGGGCCCAACCCAAAACCACCAACCTTCTATCTCGGGCTGTAACTAAGCACGGAGGAGAGGAGGGTGGAAAATAGTAGACCTCATAAAAAATGTGTTCTGATAAAAACCTAAGACATGTCATTTCACAACATCTGACGCTGACATGTTTTCTGCACATGTGAGAGTCTGCTTGCATTCAGAGGGGGACCAACTGAAGCCTGATGGTCAATTAAAACAAAGAGAAACACACTTAATGAGGAATGCAGCCGACCAGGCCGGAGTTAATGTTATCTGCAAGCTCTTCCTCCATATGTAAGTAAAAGATCCTCGCTTAGCAAGACTGTCAAAAACAAGAAATCAGGAAGCATAGATTTGCATGACAGTGAACATTATGTATAAGAAATTCTTTTGTTATGCAAAACACCAGGAAGACCAGCTGAAAGAATCATTGTCTGGCCCTCTGCAGCCTGAATAATGCTTTGTTATGGTACTGTAGTGGCCTTCAGATTAAAAGACCCCTGGAAACATCCTGCAGGAATTCAATGTAAGTCTGTATGATCTATACCTACTTATATCCCCAGACCCTGAAGACCTGTTATTCAACATGTTGCAGCAATTTGCCTGTTAATGTAAACGGGTTGCTCCAGTGGATCAAAGCAACTTTACAGCCTTTCCTGTGTTACTTCGCTACTTCAACAGCAGATTTCACAGCACTGTAAAACAGAGCGAGAGCTTTTCTTTTTCCGTAATTTCACCAAATGAAGGGAATGCTTTTCACTTAGAAACAAAGCTGACAGAGTTAGCACGAAAATATGAAGTACACAGAGGTGTAAACAACATTAGCTGACTTAATCTTCTCTCCTTTGCTTCATGTTATGGAATCAACCTCTTTAACCGCTCTTAAAGTCATCACAAACTTACTCCTTAGAGGAAAACAAAGGCACCAATGCCAGGTTGAATTTTGTCTGAAATATGCACAAGACATCTATAGCATTGTCACAAAAAACATGGAGTCTAGGGTTGAACATGATGTTTCAATGAAGAGCTGAAACAAGCTGACACATACAGTATATGATACTGTAACTTCCATTTACTTCTTTAATAGTGAACACTTTGTCAATACAAATGATTTATGTTGTCTGACAACCCAGATATTCAGTCAGACTCTACAACACCTGCACCACCTGATCATGTTGTAGTTTCTGTTCCTGTTTTCAGTTACCACCACTACGCACCATAGCTTTTATATTTATTCTTTTATCTGTATTATATTTTTCACTCCAATTACTACCATGTGCAAGATTATTTATATTATGGCCACTTTACTTTCAAGCACTCGTTTCTGCACGCCTGTACGCCTGTTTGTTGTTGTTTGTGTATTGTATAGGCCGAAGGATACTTCTGTCTGTTTGTTGTTTTGTCCTTTTTATTCTATTCTGTCGTGTATATTACACCTTTTTTGCTGCTGTGGCGTGTGAATTTCTCTGTGGGATAAATAAAGTATAATCTAATTAATAAACAAATTGTTTTAGCTCTAATGATGTTTTTAACCCTGAAACCAATGAGGGAAAACACAGAGAAAACTGGATGTTAAGCTGTGAATACTTTCATGCAAACTTTAGGCTCTGGTAACTTTATTTCTGTGCAGATTACTTAACTAATAATTAGTCATACAGTCACACATAACAGCAGACAGCAATGGTGTTTGAATATATCACATTAGCCTAATAGATGTCATGTATAGGTGCACAGACAGCACACACACTTACACTGTACACAACATGCTTAGTCAGACAGCAGCATACTGACAGCCACAGTTGTCATTATTCACCATGTGCACCACTGCATAGTGTTTTAAAGGCGAGCTAACAAGCTAGCCTAACGTTCGTGTCTGTTATGACTTATAATTAATAAGCAAAATAATGCTAATGAGTAGCTTAATGTTTGGGATGAAGGTAGTGTTAAGTAGCAGGCACGTTAACACGGCTGGAAAACAACAGTATGAGACGTGAGGAGTGACATTAAAGCAATAAAGCAGCTCTAATAATGTCAATTTATTACGTCGTTTTAATTAGCTTCATATTAGCATGAGAACTTACCTTGCGTTGGGAGGACGGACTCGAATGGCAACTTTAATGTTTGCCATTTTTATTCAAACACAACTCAGCAGTTGACTAAACTCGGAGATGTTGTCCCCGTGTGAGCATGTTGAGTCTTCTTGAGGCATTTTTAATTCCGATAAAACTTGTAAAAAAAAAAAAAAAGCGGGAGGGAAACGGTCCTGCGACCCCGCCGGTTCAAGTCATCTCTAACCCGGCCGCCGGGGATCGTCGCTGGTTCAACCGCCGCCCGCCGCGTCTCTCCCAAAAACTCTCAGCCCGAGGAGTGAAACTTCCTGCTGGGCAGAGAGGGACGGGAGGGGCGGGGAGGAGATGCTGGCTGTTGCTGGATACTCCTCCTTCTCCTCCTCCTCCTCCTCCTCCTACTACTACTACTACGCCATATTCAAATTTTTTTTTTTTTTGCATGTCTGTTATTATTTAAATCCCTCCACTATTTAAATTGTGTAACATTTATCGATAGGAATTGAGTATAATATTCATAATTACGTTTTAATTAGTGTACACTCACCTGAAAATAAGAGTTAAGTGTTTATGTTACACTTAAAATGAGACCTTTATATCTACAGAGGGAGCGGGTCCCCTTCCACGGAGTCCGCCATGTTGAACCACCATTTTTCTACAGCAGCCCAGTAGGGACAAACCAAACGCTGTGGCTCTACATAGGACCTTGCGTGTTTTTCACAAGTTTCACGGCCGCTGTGGTTTCTCCTTCATGCTTGGACCGAGACGAAGAGGTGAGGGGTATTCAGTCGGTTGCAAACTGACACTTCACCATTACATGCCACTAAATACTACTAAGCATTTTTATTGAACTTTTCGTATATTTCACATAAACCACAGCAATAATAATTAATACAAAATTAATCAATAAAATAGTCACAGTAGTTTTAAGATGATTGTGCACTTCGACGCCTAAGAAACTCTATTAAAGGTTTCCATACATTCTCAAACTCTGCAGTCTTTCCCCTGGTTATATAAATCAATCTCTCCAATACAATACAAGATGCCATCTCCTTTATCCATACGTGTATCAAGGGTATTTTCCTCCAAGATAGAGCAATTATCCTCTTTGCCTGCAGGAGTCCAAAGTCAATTAAAGCTGACTTTTTAGGACTGAGAAGACAATGAAGTTTAACAATCTCAGATAAAGTCAGAACAACTTATTTCCAGTATTTTTTTTTTTTTTTTTTCTCATACACAGCGGTACAGAGTACGCTTTTCTTCCAAGCACTTAATACAAGTGTCGGGACATCAGGGGACCAACTATTTAGTTTAACCAGGGTTATATATGTTCTACACACTGGACCTTTAATGTTAAACAGTGGGTTATACTTTATTTTGTTGATTTATAATAAAGGAATTTGTGGATTGTTTCAGTGATAATTTATATCAGATGAATGTGATTTTTGTAGCCATTGTGAAGCCATTGAAAAACACACAAAACACGTAAACAGAATACATCTTTATTGTAATATTTTTAGACTTTGTTGCAACATAAAAAATATTTCAAATTTAAAAGCAGCAGGAGGATAGAGCGTTTGTTCAACATGAACAAAAACAAGCACAAATGCAGTCTTGCATTCATGAAATAACACATGCAATCACTAGTAGTGGCGGTCAAAAGGCAGTGTGTGAAAAGTGCTATACTAAAATTAAGACATTTATTTCAAACACAAAAATCACATTTTGCAGTTTGTTTTTCATCTGAGCAAGTGTTTCGTGACAAACTATGGCTTGTTTGGAGGAATCATACATGGAAAAGTGGAATTATAACACCAAGTCTGAAGTTACTGAAGTTACTCAGAGTCCTCAGCAGCAAAAACATTTGAATTCCCATTTTGACACTGACCCTTCTCCCGTCATCTGCTCTAGACTGTGTGAAATGCTTGATCTGCTCGCATTTCCCTTTGGACACAATGATCGACGTGGTTTGCTTTGCAGGAAGGTTCAACAGATCTTAAAAGGTGTGAGATGGTGTGGTCCCTGGCTATTTCTGACTGACAGGGCTTTCTGGTTCTCACTGGCGCCTTAGCAAAAGAGCAGAGGGATTCATGAAAGGCTGCTGTCACTTCACAGGTGGAGAACAAAAAGGTCTGAAGCTTGCAAAGTGTGTGCTGAGGCCAAGTGTGGAACAGCTTTGATGGGCTGTGCAGGGGCATCTTGGAAAAAATGGTCAACAACAACAAGTCGCCCAGAAGTGTCTCATTCTTGGAAAACACACTGATAGATGTGACATAAAACACTGTGGCGATCACACCAAAAAGATGCTGTAGGATACTGGGTAGTATTATTGTTGTCATGTAGCTCCCTCTACTGCCTGTTGAGAGACCTGCAGCATCTCCATGTGGCTTTGCAAGTCAGCCAGAGGCAAGGGCGGTTTAATACTCTGTGACCGCAGCTGAAAATTTTCTATCAGCGTCTGAAATGAACACAGAAATGAGAGGACAAAGTGAGCGAGAGAGAGAGATGAAAGAGGTGAAATGACGAGTAAAAGAAGCAATTCCCGAGCGAACACATGATGACAAGAACCCAGTGAACCCTCACCGCCGGCAAGGCCAAGTTAGTTAGCTTCTTCCAATGAGATACGACCTCTTCCTCGCTCAGGACTCCTCTGTCAACCAGCTTCCTAACCAGGAACAGGTAGTTGTTCCACTAAAACGACAAAGAAAATGCATTACAAAAGGTTAAATGCTCAAAAAATATATATTAAAACATACAGAAACAGTTAAATTTAACTAAAAATGTCATCAAACGTCTGTTTTGAAGAATTCAAGCTAGACAGAAGTGAGGAAAACACCAAAGACACAAAAAAGGATGTGAAATATTGTAACATGATGGAAGATGAATGGTTCAGTTCAGATCTGGGACCTTTGTTTCAAGTCATACACCTTGTTTAACTTGCATGCCTGTTGCTTTAAGTCCTTCATCTACAAGGTCTATAGTCTGCCATGCACATATAGTATGTAGTGAAGTATTTGAGGGGAATGTCCTTTAAACATATAAAAAGATAGACGTAGTTGTAGCATCATCAATGCTTCAATCAGTCATAGCAGCTGTCGTCGACGTACCTCAGTGTCGCTGGCCTTCAGCACAGCCGTGACGGTGAGCGGGGTGAAGAGCAGGCGGAGGGGGGCGGAGGCGCAGCAGTCTCCTTCCCACATCTCAGCAAGCTGCTCCAGCAGCGCTCTGACAGGAGGCTCTGACCCTGAACCAGGACCAGCAACAACCCCATCTCCTCCTTTGCACCCTGACAGAGACAGCACCGGCAGCTCTGCAGACACTGAGCAGATACACACAACAGGCGCTCAGGTCTGGTACACAATACATCAACTTGACTTCACGCTGCTTCCATTTCAGCAGCACAGGGGTATTTAAATAACTTTGTTTATGAAGCAGTGGCACTTATTGGAATTAAGTAGTTATTGTGTGACACACTGCATGTCATAAAGACATAGTTTCCCTGCAATTAAGAGCTCATCATCACAGCATGGACTCTCTTACCCAGTTTGCAGGCCAGTAGGACGGTAGAGTTCAGTAGCATCTGCTCTGACATGACAGTTAAGAACTAAGTGAAGAGATAAGAAGAACAGAGTGTGATGACTCAAGGCAAAACTCAGTAAATCCACCACAAGCGTTGCTTTGTTGCACTTGTGTGTGTGTTGTGTGTGTGTCTTGTGTACCTTTCTGCAGGCCAGTGTGTCTCCCACTCTCTGCAGCAGCGTTTTGATCTGAGAGTGAGTTGGCAGCTCATCTTGAGTCCTGGGACCGACTGCAATGCTCAGCAACTCCTACATTAAAAGTTAAATTTAAGTAGAGGTCCCAGACAGACATCATTCACTTCTACTGCAGTGAGAAGATACAAGTTGTTATTCTTAAACTTCAACCCCAAAACTCATGAAGAAAACAACAAAAGAGGTGTTGTAGTTGCAGAGTTTCTGTGTAACTCCCCTACATGTGTCTGTAGTTTCCATACCTTCATTTCAATGAGGATGTCAGAGGGCAGTGAAGCGCTGTGGCTGCAGTGCGGAGGGCAGGATGTCACTCTCTCGCTTCCTTGTTTCCTCTTGGGAGTAGTCAACTGCTCCTGGGTGACCAGCTCAACCACAGCGCCCTCCGCGTCCCCGGAGTCTGGAGCCACTGGGCTCGCCACGGCCTTCATCACGCGATCGTACCTGCTCTTCCACTCTCGTCTAATCAGGGCTGACGGTGAGAAAACGGAAAGAGAATCTTAGTCGGACGTCCTCGTGGAACTTTAAATCAAAGCAGTGGTTTCTTTTTCATCTACAATGGCAATGATATTCTGTAACAAGGTCCCAGCAGCACTCGGAGCTTTATGGTTCAGCCCTTTCAAGCTGGTGAGGAGAAAAATAGCCCTCACACAATTTTGGGTTTTACAGTTCATTTTAGATATCCGTTTGCTGCCTTCATGGAAGCCAGTAGCTCCCAATTCAATGTGGCATGATTATTAGCCCCAACACAGACCTTATTTAAGCAGATCAGGTTTGATGAAATTCAGTGTTTCTGCATCAGTTAATATCCATTCAATCATGGCGTCTTTAGTATCACAGCACTCCCTGGCCTCATGCACCTAAAATGCACTCTGACCTTTACAGGAGAACTTAATTTTACATTCTCTAAACATTCTGTCCAACCGTTCGATGTTTCAGTACTTATTGCATAACATGCTGTTCTCTAACAAGGTGATTAACCACAAAAATCACATCAAGTGTCTGATCCAGGGATCACTAAATGTTCTGGTTCAATGACAGTTTATATTAACTTTTATTAACAGTCCTCTTCATCATGCTATTCACATTTTGACATCACGAGACCAAGACGACACCTAACAATCCATCAACAGTACCTGGCCAGTGTGAGGCTTCAAACGGGATGTACTCAGAGGGAAGAGCTTAGAGTGTCACAGAGTGTCACCAGCAGGTTGAAATAAGTCGACTTGTGAACACGTGAGATGTCTAGACGAGCTGTAATCGATGGTCAAGGATACATGATTTTTTGTTGTGGTATACTCACCACTGTTGTAATTTTTTATTTCAATAAATTGTTTGAGATGAAGAAATGACCATTTCATGCTTCTAATTAAATGCCCTACTTTCATGATATAATATCACTGTAGCATGAACTTTTTACATTTTCCATAAATTTAACCTGAAAGTCAAATATCCCTGACTTTTTGTGAGTAGTTTATATAAATGAGTTCAAATAAAGTTTGTAAAAACAGAGATCAGTACTTGGTATCAGCAGGATCCAGAGAAATGAGTTGGATTGGTGCCTCCCTACATTTAAAAAGTTACTTGACATGAATAATTCATCACAATGATCATTACAATGTGTGTGGTTTCAAATTATAAGCTAATTTCTGCAGATAAAAAAAACAAAACAAATAACAAGCAGCGAGGAAAATAATGTCTCATTGGACTTAAGTTTCATTTTTTAATATCACGCTGGAAGTGTGATGAGGACCGTAGATTGTGCTCTGCATTGGAAAGTGGAACAAATCAATTTAAAGTCTATGTAATTTGCATTTAACACATGCGGCGCATTAACTAAGCTACCTGTGATGTTGGCGGAGAGCCAGCTGCAGGCTTTTTCTGTTGCAAGACGTTTGGTGATGTTTTCAGACGTGGTCAGGACCTGCGAGGACAAAACATGGTGGAACAAAATCAGCTTTTCTAGAATTGTTTGTTTAGACTTGTTTTCTTTTTGCATGGTGATTTGTTACAGGACTTACAGCGGGGGAGGTCTCATCGGGGAGCAGGATGCGTATGGCTTCGGGACTCTTCTCGCAGCAAAATCTGCAAAACCACATAAAACAGAGATTACCATAAGGAAGAGATTACACAGCAGAAATGAAATACTAAAACCCAGGAAGGAAACTTTCTTTTACTCAAGAATAAAATAATCAAATGGCGATTCACCCATGCATGCATATAGGCTGTTAAAAAAGGAGCCTGGTACTAATATACTATTCAATCTGTGGACTTGTACCCGGTGGCTTTTGCCAGGGCCTCCAATCCTGCGACACACAGCTGAGCACAGATGGAGTCGTTCAGTTTTGAAGGATTTGACTTTGGCGTCTCCAGTCCATCTCTCAGCATCTTCTCACCTCGCTCCACCAACTCGCTCACCAATGTGGCCCTGTTGAGGATCCCCAAATAGACGTGAACACACAAACACAAGAGAAAAATCCCAGAAATTCAATTTAGATACACACATCTATAAAATACATCCACACTGGGTGGTGAAGTGCTTGTAAACATGGACTTGTACTAACTTCATGTGCTTGACGGCGTTGGATCCGACTCTCTCAGCTACAAACTCCACAGTGCGACGCAGTGACGGAGGCTGGTTGTGAAAGAAGGCCTGCTCGAGGTCCACCTGTCAAATTTAAGCGTTTGGTTTAAATACCCGCACACATCAGGTGGTGTCATTTCACATTTTCGCTTCATCGCCTCTCCTGTTGGCTCACCTGCAGTTTCTGCTGCGACCTGTTGGCAGCCGGCGTATCCCTGAGCTCAGCAGATGTGGGAGTGATCTTGCGGATGATTCCTCCACTCTTGGCCGTGCTTCCAGACACGAAGGCAGCCAGGAGCTTACGGAACTCACCTGGAACAATAAAAACAAGGCAGAACATTGATACACAGCTTTAACAAATGCAGGTTAACACACAAAAGTTATCCGGCTCCTGATTAAAATGCCTTTTTCATGTCGATAGAGAACACTGTGACTTTACTACACCACGTTCTACTCACCAAGAAATGGACAACATGTATAGAGAAGCTGCTGATCCACCAGGGGAATGCAATCCTACGAAATAAGAAGAAAAACCTTTTTATAAATGGACAGGCAGCGGTCGTAAATTTATGAATATCTACTGGAATGAGTATTTCACTTACAAGCCCTGCAGCAGTCGTACTGCTGTCCTCCAGCTTGGCCACCTCGGTGAACTCGTTGGTGAAGAAAATGTCCTCTGGTATCGCTGGGATCTGCGTTAAGTTATACACACAAAGTTCAATTACATCAAACCGCTGTGAGCTCCAGAGGTTGAATACAAAAACAAAGAACGTCCACGACTCACCTGGAAAAGCCAACCCAACACAGACACCATCAGGAGCTTGTTCAGGTAACACATTTCTCCACATCTGCCCAGCAGCATTCTCCTACAGCGCATGGAAATGTAATATTTAAAGTGGTTTTCCGAGAAGTCTGTTCTCAGCACTGGAGCTCATAATATCATGACATGCCACCTTTTAAAAGCGATCAATATGTTTGTTTTACAACAGCTGTCTCATCTTTAACACATTTTTATCTGTTAAATGTGCAGCCATGGACACAGACCTGTACAGGAGAAGCAGTGTGCCCAGTGCGGTTCTGTAGCAGAGCAGCAGAGGACCGATGCAGTCCAGCATGGAGAGGAACTCCACCAGCCAGGGCACAGTCAGGATGGTGCGCCTCCTTTTCATACTGTTACTCAGCACAGCACACACATCCAGCACTGGAACACTCTGAGAGACCAAGAGGGGTTTTTAATGTAATTAAACGGCGGCAAATATTAATTTATTATATGTACTACTGCTGATCTGGACTAAAAAGAGAAACATCTCAGTGTTTCCTTAATGAGCTACGACTAAACTAAGACATGCTCTATTTTAAACAGGCCATAACAAATCAACATTATGTTACTCTCCTCACCTTGCTGCGCAGAGCTATAGCAGCCTCCTGTATCTCCCTGGATGGTTTCTCAGATGTTTGGTAGGGCAGAAAGGAAATGAATCCCAGAAACTTAGCCAGAAGACGAGCGAGGAGCAGCACCGAGGTGAACCGCTGCTTCTCATCCTGATGAGGTATATGAGAATCATTAGTAGTCAGTCAGATTAGTCTTTTCTGAATCAGACATGTTTGGATTTTAGACTGAGAGCTTTCAAACTGTAAAAAAAAGAGCTTGAAAAACCAGCTTGATTCAAACTGACAGGGCAAAAAACACTGACACTGACATTTCAAAAAATATAACTTTGTCTGACTAGCATACCTGCTGCTCCATGTCCCCGTCTCCCTCCTCCTCCTCTCCCCGCTCACCGATGGAAGCTGGAGGGCTCAGGATCGACACCTCATCCAGCTGGAGGAGCTGCTGACACAGGCTGTCCTGCAAGTGCTGGTTCAGCTGGCAGCTGGTGCACAATATGTAAGGCATGTTAGATCACAGAAAGACAGCAGACACAGCAGCGCCAGACAATAAGAGTTGCCAGGTTGCCATTGGCAACCATTTTGAGAAATTGGCAACCTGTTCCACCAGACAACCCTGAATACAAGCATCTGCTTAAGAAACAACTGAAGTTGTCTGACTGTGGGCTGACAAGTTTAACAAATATGGCAACAGCAGGTGTCAATTTTCTGTTTTTGATATGATATGCTGCGATCGGATGTGTTGTCTTACCAGCTCGCTGTCTGAAGGAAGTCCCTGAAGAACTCCTGGTGACCAGGGAAGGATGGAGGAGGGCAGGGGCCGACGACTCCGTGAGGCTGGATGAGACGCTCCTCGAGTCGCTTCAGACGCCCCAAGCTGTCAGCTCCCAGCATTCCTAGCAGGTCAGCGTCAGGAGTATCCCCGGGAGAGCTGTTCACACGGGGGCCTTTACACATCTGAAAAAAGAATGGTGGATTTAGTGTGCAACTGTGTACAATATATATGATAATAAGATCTCAGTGAGGTACCTGAACAAGCTGCTTCAGGAAAAGACGAGCGAAATGGGAATGGTTTCCTGCCGATGTCAGCTGACTCATCATTCCTCTAAAAACACAATATGAAAAGCACAGAGTGAAATTAGATCAGATAGAAACCTTTTTTTTAAATTCTTAAATTACACCTGGTCCATAAATTAAACAGTGAGTTGGACTTGCCTTATCCGACTCCCGAGAGCAGCGTCAAAGTTCCACCCCGGTTCCTTGTGAAAGTCCTCCCATTCTCGTAACACCTCATAAAAAATATCTCTAAAAGAATCAAAATGCAAAAGTGTAACTGATCACAAAGTCTATTTTCTGTGCTCGGCTTGTTTGTAACGGTGAGCTCTCAAAGTCAAGAAGTTTTACCCAATCTGTTACAAACTTCAGCTCTCGTACAGATTTGTTTTATTGGACATGACGCGAGGAGGCAGCTTTACAAAAGAACAAAGAGACTGTGATATACCTCTGTTTTTTAAAGGTGTGGAAGGCCTTGTCACTGCCGAAGTTGGACCGGTTGTCAGTAGCAGGCTGGAACGGGACCGAGTGGATGAAAGTGGAAACTGAAGGAGAGAGCTGGAACAGACAGGACAGGGGGGGATAAGAATATACCAACTAAACAGGTGGTAGAACTGCAGAAGATAACAGACATACCATTAACATTTTAGTTGTGAATTCTAATAAAATACCTCGAGGTAACATCATCAAATGTCTTGTTTTGTCCAATCAGCGGTACAAAACCCAAAGACATTTAACTTGAGTTACATACTATGACATAAGTGACCAAAAAACAGCAATTTCAGAAGCTGGAACAGTCAAATGTGCAATAAATCAGAGCAGATCAACTAAAAACTGCAGCTCTAAACATTAATAACACAATCAAACAAATATGTATGAATATAAAATAAATACTGTCCTAAAAGTACTATGGTGTATTGGGAACAATATTTAATTATATTCAATAACACTCGGGATAATAAGTAGGTATAGCTTAGTGTTACCTTGGCTGTGCTTCTGTCCTGGGCCTGAGTCAGACGGTCCCTGAGATCCGGAGAGAAAAATGCCACCCTTTCGTTCTCTGCCAGCAGACGCAGGGTACACTTGTCCAAATGAGCTACCAACCTGCCAAAACCATATTATTAGGAATCCGCTCAGGGAGACTGGAGGAGCTGTGTCACTTAATTAGGGGAAAAAACGAGCCGTGAACTCACTGGAACTGATTCTCCAGAACCTTCACGGCAAAATACACACAGTTGTGTACTTGTCTCAGGTAACATTTCTCCAGAACGTCTAAAAAAAAAAAAATGTCAGAAAAAAAAAGGTCTCAGTGTCAACTTCACTTCAAACAAACACTGCAAAAATCAGAATATTTTGAAGCGAAACTAAAAATTGCACACCTGAATTCGCTGCACACAAACTTTCCTGCTCATCGTCATCATGAGTGTGAGGAGACTGAGACGTTAACAACTGCATCACAAAGAAAAGCTCCAGGAAAATGTTTGGCACTAGATTTTCTGTAAGACATGGTGATTGCAGATTGATTAAAAACACTTATTTAAATGATTTTAGTGTATTTATTATAAATCATTTAAACTCCATGATGGTTTATTTCCATATTTTACATACGTATCTTAATGCACATTTTTTTTCTCTCCACAGCTTCTTCACTTAACACATTACTGCCACCTGGTGGTCACTTACCAGAGATGCAGGTACAGTACAGCTCTGCCAGGAGATCCAGTTCCAAAGAGAAGGTGACTTTGGACGGTTCGGGACAGGGAGTCTGCATATCTGGTGTAACTTTAGATCCTGTCCTAAGACCTGACTTTGTCGGGGTGCAGGGGTCCAGAGAGGACGGCAGAGGAGAGCTGACCTGTTGGGCACGTTTTGTCCTAAAAAAAACAAGTCATATCTGAATTATGAAACGGCCGAGATGAGCTGAGGTGAAGAACAAATTATGCTGCGGTGGAGCCAAAAACGGAAGAAAATCAAGAAATTAGATAGTGATGTGCATGTAGAAACCTGTAAGAGGACACCAGTTTCACAAGGAGTGTATAAAATATTAATTACAAAGTCTAGTTTGCATTTCTACAAATTCCTGTGGAATATAGCAAGGCACTATTATCTATAATGTAGAGAAGGACAAGCAGTAGAAAGCATGTGGCCAGTACAAAGTATACACCTTTACTTCCACTCCTCAAACTGCTACAGTAACTTTTCTGTCAGAATAAGTGGAATCACTCAGCATGTGCACTTACTTTTCCCTCTTTAGTAGCTCCCTCTCTTCCTGCAGGCTCAGAGGACTGCCCACCGTCACTGACCCTTCAAGCACCTCTGCAACTAACGGAGGAGTGGACGCTTTAGTGAACGGCGTGGAGGTGAAGCAGGTCTTTGGTTTAGAGTGTGGCCGCTCTGCGCCGACTGGTGTTGGGTTTATCCTTCTAGATGGTTTGGATGCTCTGAGGGATGATGGAAAGCGTTAGACAGATCTGAAAATCAATGATGGAGTCAGTGTTTTGTTTAGCTGAGAGTTGTGTGGACTCACGCGGGTGAAATAGGTGAAGACCCAACAGGAGGGAAGTCCTCCAGGTTGTTGAAGTTGAGCTGCCCTGCAGACGGAGGCGAAACCTGCTCGCTTATCCTACCGTACCCTCCTCCTCCTCCTCCTCCTCCTCCTCCTCCTCGACCTGATCTCCTCCCGCCACTCTCCCACCGTCCGCTCTCATCACTGTGATGTCCTCCACGCCCTCCTGCATGTCTTCCTTGCCCCCCCATCGGCATGCTGCCACCGCTTCTCCTGCGGCCCTTCTGTGACTGGAAGTTGGGGCTGGGCTGGAGGTCAGGAGGAGAAACCATGTAGTCCCCGAGACTGATCCTCTGACCGGAGCGGCGCTCTGAGCCCGAAGGCCTAGAGGCTGGGCTCCATGCTGTGTTAAAGGAAGGACTGCTGAAGGCGTTGACCCCGCTCAGAGAGTGGCATCCCGACTGACCAGAAGCTTCCCACTCGCTTCCGGGTGACACAGAGGAGGCAGGAGAAAACAGCTGGACCCGGCTGGCGCTCCGAGAACCAGCTCCACCACCACCACCACCACCGGCAGACCTGCAACCCCTTCTGTCCGAGAAGCCCTGCGTCTGTGCAGCAGGTCTGGGGCGGCTGGGGGTCTTGGCTGGAGTGGCGGGGCCATGAGTTAGTGCTTGACTGCTCTGCTCTCTCAGGAAGTTTAAAAGAAATGGGACAAATTCCTGCTTGTGAACTGTCACTCCAGATTCACTGAAGGCCAGAGTGTCACCCTCCTGTTGAAAAGACATAAATACATCTTTAAGCCACATGTACAATGCTTGGTAAAAAAAAAAACTGAGGCTGAAGTCAAGTTTCTATTTCAGAAACAGGTTGCATTTCTCTTTCAATGTAAAAAAAAGAGACTTGTTGCTGCAACATCTTTGCCTGTACTCGACTATGTGGATCTTTTGTACATGCGTGTCTCTGCTCAGGCATTGCATATGATTGACACAGCTTATCATGCATCACTCAGGTTCATCACAAACTGTGAAGCTGTGAGCTTCATGTTCGGGTAGGATGGCCTTGTTTAGCAACCCACAGGCGCACCCACAGGCGATTCTCGGGTTGCTTCCATCATATCTCTGTTCTCTTTTATTTCTAGAAAGTGTGACGGACAATATTCGCTGCGTTCAAGGGACTTTTATATTTTATCTGTACCAAATGTTCGTACTGAGCTGGGGAAGAGGGCGTTTGGATACCCAGCACCCAGGGATCTTCAACCTTTTCCAGCCCAAGGACTCCTTGAAGAAGAGACAAACAGAACAGGGACCCCCACATCTAATTCATGTTTTAAAACATGTCACATTTTAGGCCTGGCCTATAAAAACTTTTATATTAACTTTATTCAACTTTTATTTCACCTTTTAACCTATTTATAAACTGGGCTATTAGCCTATATGTGTTTATGATTCACAAAAAGCTCATGCATAATTATTATTATTGGTTATTAAATGCCAAGAGCTGTGCATCTTTGGACATGTCCACTGATTCATCCAATTGTAGTGCAAATGCCTCCACTGTTTGTAGTTTCTCTATCTATTTGCACCCTCACGTTCATCAGTATTTTGGCGAAAAATGTCAATTATTATGACAAAAATTGGCGGACCTCCTGCAGTATCTTTGTGGACCCCTGGTTGAAGACCCCTGACCTGGAGAATTAATCATCGAGGTGTTGTGGTTGATTTCATGGCTTGTCTTGTACTTTTAGCATTTTTTAGACTACTATGTGATGTAATACTGTCTGTGTGTCTTGTGTCTGTTTTGGTTTGAGCTGTTCTTAGTTTGTGCTGCTGTCTGTCTGTCTGTCTGGGCCAGGACTCCCTTGAAAAAGAGGTTTTTAAGCTCAATGGGACCTTTCCTGGTTAAATAAAGGTTTAATAATAATAATAATAAGCATTAATAAAACTCATGAGAACGCACGATGAAGCCAAGATGAAGAGCAACTAGGTCAGCTTCAGTAGAAAGTAGCCTGTTGAGCTGGCTAACAAGGCGCTGAGCAACATATACTAAACCGCACGGCACTGTTCAGATAGCACGAATAATAACAGCAACCGTGCTAACATATGGCCTGTTTTAACCCGACTTTTCCTCGTGACTGGTGATGGGGAAGTTGACAACGTAGCGTCCGCCTCATCCAGGCTACGGCTAACTAACCTTAGCTCGCTTAGCTCTGCACAAGCTAAAAGTTTTGTTTACAATCTGTTTTGTGAGCTCTGTCAGCTCATTAAAAACACGCCACGCAAGAGCGAGCGCGTAGGTGTGTGTGGGGGGGAGTGTCACACGGCGTGGCTCACTTGTACTGGGTCATTTTCGGACTCACCTGGACGCTTTTGAGCCAGTCCAGCACCGTGTTCGGGTCCGCTTTCCGCCGCAGCACCGATTCCAAAAGAGCCGCCATTTCTGAGCAGGAGCTGCGCGTGAGGCACTGACGGGGGCCAGCGTACGTACGTACGTACGCGGAGGTGCGTATGACGTACGTACGCCAACCACAGCGTGTTTCAGCTGGCGGAAGCTGACAGTCAATAGTCCTTATTAGGAAGATTCACAACAGGGCTCTCTATATAAAGCAGAGTTTGTTTGTTTTTTTCAACAATAAATATAATCTGTCATTTTATTATTGTAGTTTTTTTATCTCTATTTGTAGTTCTATTTCTTTTTCTATTCAAAAATATTTAAATTTTTTACTTTTTATATACAAAAATAGAAATACATTTAAAAATCTTAGCACAAAGTTTAATTTCTTAACATAATCTATCTATCTATCTATCTATCTCTGCTACATGCTGTGACTGTGACAGCCTAATTTAATTGTACACAATCCTTTATCCCCATTTGTAGTTCTTTCTCATGTTTTTATAAAACATTTTTACTTCTACGGTCACTTTCTATCTTTTATATAGTCTTTGTATAGATGTTTAGCACGGGTTAACTTCTTAACTCAGTTATATATCAATTTTCTATGCAAATATTCAATTCCTAACTTTTAGAGTTTACCTCCTCCGCACATTTTTAATTCCTCTGTAGATATTTAAATCCTATTCAAATGTTTAATTTCTCTGCAAATGTTAATTTTGCTACAAATGTTTAATCTCTCTGTCAAGGCCGCTTTAATGCACGGGCTTACCTGGGCTGAAGCCCAGGAGCCTCCCAAGTTCAGGTTCATGATGAGCTGAAAAGGTCATATTGTTTTGTAACTTGTCAGGTTTTCTGTCAGTCACTCTAATCGCACGTTACGTGGCTGCTGATTGATCCAAATTAGGAGTGACCCACGTGGCCCCATAGTCTATGGCCCGTGGGCTCACCTATCAGAATGTCTATAGTTAGTTTAGGGATGTGTCCCTCTATGATTGAGTGACATTAATGTCGGGGAGGACGTTTGAGAGTGGTGCCCAGAAAAGAAAAAAACTTATTAAGAAGGAGTTGCACGAAAAATATTTTTTTAAACCAGCTGCTGCTGAAGATGGACCCAGCACCGGAGGAAGCTCGCTATCCCACACACCGGAGGGAGCGGAGGAGGCGCAGGCCGCGCAGGTGGATGTAGCTGGAGAGGACCAGGGGACCGCCCGCAGCAGTGGAGGGGAGGAGGAGGGGGAAACACACGAGCCCCAGAGAGAGGATGGTTTTATTATCACCACAAGTTGCTGTGTGTGGTTGTTAAATAAAGTGTCTTGTGTTTATGCTCAAGTGGGCTCAGTTATATGTTAATAACAATATTATGGTGTTTTCTGGCTCAAAGAGGGAAAACTCACTGTTGTATGTCTCGAAAGACACTAATGCATTTTGTGATGTAGATTACCTAGATATTACACTTTTTTAAAATGAGACTCTAAATCGAGGGGATGGGGGGCCTACAAAACTTCTCAGCCCCGGGGCCTAACATTAGGTTAAGGCGGCCCTGCTCTCTGTACATATTTAAATTTAGATTTATCTCAATTTATAACATATGGCTCATGTGTTATAGGTTAATTCTAATTTATGATCAATGTATGTTTGCATGCTGCTACTGGATGCTTGAATTTCCTTCGGGATCAACAAAGTATCTATCCATCCATCCATCCATCTGTCCATCTATCTATCTATCTATCTATAGAGACTTCAAGTCCAGTATGGAACAAAGTATGGTGGCGGACTGGTAGCTCACCTCATAAACATGTGTGTATGTGTATTTCGGGTTAAAATGCATCAGTCTCGGGGACTACATGGGATTAATAAAAGTATCTCTTCTTCTTATCTATCTATCATTGCAGATGAGAGAGGAAGCAGTCACATTAAACTCCACCATAATAACAATCGGCTGTCTGACTGTGCTTCAAGTTCAACTTTTACATGTTGGTGTCATTAAAACAGAGTAGTGCTGGTCAGAATCAGTGTTTATATTAAAGAGTTGGACAGTTTATTGACTGTTAAATTTGACTTTTAAATTTAATTTTATGCCTCATTGTGCTTGTGTAATGGTTGCTTAAACTGGCTAACAGACCAGATCTGGGGGCCTGCACTAAGCCAGCACTTTGCAACCTTAGTTTTTAGAATACTTAGGTGATATTAAGCCGGAGAACCCATGAAGACACGGGGAGAACATGCAAACTCCACACAGAAAGGCCCCAGCCGAGGTTCAAGGAACCTTCTTGCTGTGAGGCGACGTAGTAACCACAAGTAAAAGGTCTAAAAGGTCAAGTGTCTGCACATGCAAAATTGTCCTAACAAAGATCACAAACATTTCTGTAGCATTTTATTTTATTGTATTAATTTATGCCATCATCTTTTCTGTTCTGATGTTGTTTTGATTCATATTCTGATATTTAATTCCGCCTACCTTTTTGTTAAAACACCAAAACCTGAGAGTCCAGTTAAATAATAAAAAACAAACACAACTGCCTATTGAAACCTTTGTATCCTCGCCCTGCGCCCGACATCTCAGGACTGAAAACAGAAACCTTTGGCACGATTCTGTCTGCATGCGGAATGAGTATTTTATTTATAACCAGTTTATAAAAATAAAATACAAAATAATTTTAAAACAAAAAAGAAAAAAAAAGAAACACTGTACAAGGCATTGATATGATACAAATGATAGAATAAACATAAATAATTACAGTTATATACAATGCAAAAACTCCGACTTGTTACATTCTTTCCTTGAGACTGTACAGTTACATTTCAAAACCATGACGTACATTACAACACAAAAAATATCAACCATTAAAAAATCCCAACAAGTGAAGTCAAAATGATAGATGGGCAAAATTAGCAAATGTCACAATAAATAATTTATGTCAAGTATTTATAAGTTATTGACAAGTAATCCGATGTTATGATATGAGAAGTGTACCAGTGCACACCGAAGCTTTCGTTAGTTCATCTCACCTTTTAAAATAAAACAGCTGGGTTTGTTCTGTTGAACTACGGGTATCTGCATCCACAAATACCATCAAGCTACTATAAATATGACACCTTTCTACTTTAGAAAGTGACAAAGAAAATCTCTTCTGGAAGGTATCACTAGTACTACGACTACACACCACTTATGTGCAATAAGAACGAAAATAAAAATAAAAAAAACATGAGAAGAAATCTGATTATCTTTTTAAAACCAGCAGCACTGTTTAGTGTCTGTCCCTTCCTTTCACTGAAGCCTGTAAGCATATATGGTTTTACAATAATTATTTTATTTAAATAATTACTTTGAGTATTTTACAGGTATATATTAAAAGTCTGCACAACAGCGTTCTCAACTTTGAAAGCTTGAAATATCTTGAAATCTGTGGAGCCTGAAATAGAGAGTGGAAAATAGGGGAGGATTCAAAGATTCGATTGCTGGCAAACACATAGAAATTGCACGCCCCTGTTCGAGAGCATACAGTTATCACACTAACAAACACACCTTGAATGCTGCGCCCTGAAATTTTTCCACCACCGCCACCGCCAGTCAATCAATAAACAGGCCCACGCATTCTCACAGAAAAACAGGGGGAGCTCTCTGGTAGAAGCACAGCTTTGTAAGCACAAAAGTCTGACAGCAGCTGATTTCAGTGGTGATATATTGGACCACGCTGACAGGGCATGGGAGCACATGCCATTTACAGACGAGAGAAATAAGTGACAGGGGAGGCTTGGCGTGGCTTGGGCCTAATAGTGGAATGATCTCCAACACAGACAAGGCTCAGTCATCCCTCGCTACGCACAGAGGGGCAGAGAAGAAGACATTAAGGCGACTGACTGACTGAACGCTGTCTGCACTTCAGGATGAGTCATCGTAGCTGCTCTGTGAGGCTATAGCGTAGGTATCTGCGAGATCTGCATGAGTCAAAGCAACAGCACAGTTTTATTATATCTACAACGCAATGTGCCCATTCAATCTCTTCACACTCCCACGTTTATCACATCTCAAGTCGAACCACATCTGCAGAATTTATCAAAATATTTGGCAATGTAAATTTTTTCGTGCAGCCGTATCTTAAAGAGGTCTACGACTGACATGAATCCTTCAGCTCGTGTTGTTTCCTACGATACAAGTGCTCAAAACGCAGCAAAGTCTATCCTCCTTTTGATTTTAAGCTAGTTGCACTGATAAAAAACACAGTCCAGCAACACAATCAATCCCAAGTCAGTGCAGAAAACGTGTCATACAGAAATCAAATTTGCTAAACCCAGTCAACGCCGGGTTAAAATCTTCACAAGACAGATGCTGTGTGTGTGACGTGAAGTGGTATGCAGCTTTTTGTTTTTTTACTCAGTAGTTGATTCAGTTGTTTTTTCTCTCTGTGTTGAGCATGCAAAGAGTAGCATTGGGAGGAAAGCTGAGGGTTATTTTACAGTATCTTACAAAGCAGAGGGAGGTCGTGGAGGAGAGGAATCCTAACTAAATTAAACACGAGCTGATCTCTTTTAGCTTTGTGCACAAACATACTATGTGTCATTATATTAAAAAAAGAGACATTCTCCAGGCGCGGGAGGAACAAACGTAATAAACAAAGAAAAAAACTTGCACGTGGAAGCATGAAACATCATTTTGGTGTGAGAAATATATGTACATATGGCCTCCGTTTTCAATAACATTTGACAAAGTGTTGTTTGAGGTCTGAAATTCACATTTTTTCAAAGTTTTATCTCCAACACTGACCTGGTGTGTGTATATATATACAGTATACATATATATACAGGACAGTTTAGTCGGGTTTCATTTGAAATATTTCCTTTTTTTTGTCGTTATAAATAATAGCTACTCTGTCCTCAAGTAAACCGTTGCTCAAATTTGTGTTTGACTTACAAACATTTGTGTTGCTACCTCTTCTACGTAAAAGAATACTGGTGAAAAGGGTCGTCTTATAACTGCTGGCACAAGTAGTCTGTTTTTGGCTCCTTTTTCGAAGTTTTTTTTTTTCAAGTTTTTCTAATTACAAACGAACCAAAGTGAATCCTCGAGCTGCCCAAAGTGCCAAGGCACACGCTGAGACAAACATCTGTGTCTGAACATTACTCATCAGTAATGTACCTTGTGTTGTTTTAAGCTTACTACTGCTACTACAGCTACTACACACACTACTGGAAACACATCTATTAATGCCTTCAGACCTTTTTTACGATTCTAGCAAAGTTTTTTTTTTTTTGATTTTGATCCCTCTCAGCAACACGGTAGGCACAAAAAGGTGTGTGTCCTCACGCACTTTACATGATTGATTGTATAAAAGGGAGCGACGCTCTGGTGCGATCCCCCCTTCGATTTTTAAACATTTAAAACTAACGCGAGTGACACGAAACCACACATCCACTATCACACGGAAAAGAGGGTAAAGCGAGTCGAAAGCGTCGAAGCTAAGCATCAAAATAAATATCTCAATAAATACAACTGTACACAAACTCGGCACTTTATGCGTTCACATATAGCATAAAGTAAAATATTATACCCTGCCTGCGATCTCCAAAGACAGAGGAGATAACTGAGTCACCCCTCAAGGCCAATATTTAATTAAGCTGTGATCAGCTACTCTGATGTTCCATCAGGATAATCCAAGTGCATTAATACTGGGGATAAATAAGTTACGTTATATTGTGGTGCAGCCTATATGGAGATGAATGAACAGGAAATTGATTTATTTATGTGCCCACTGGCCCGACTAACTCTCGGTTTACGTATTACGGTGCTGCCTGCGTTGGGAAATCAGTTTAATCTTGCAGCTTTATTGTTTAGCTCTACAGCTTGATGATATAAATAAAATGACGACCATGACATGTCAATATCGCTTGTTATCATAAAGGGGCACTCCACCAATTTTATACACCAAGAGAGCCTACCTTACGAGGATTTTTGGAGCTCAACAGACTAAAAGTTGGGATGTCTCAGCCTCTGCTGCACAGTTCGACCCTTCTTTTTCCAAATCTGTCTCTCAGGAGTCAAACGACGACTTTATGCGAGTGCAATAGTAAATCGCTGGAATGCCACTTTAAAGCTGGGCACATAAATGAATGAGAAAACCCTGCGTGCAAATATAAGGAGTGAGGAGAACAGCAGGAAATAACAAGACAGGTGTAAGGTTCAGACTGACAGCGATAAAAGGGAAACAAACAAAATTATCTAATTATTCAGGAAGACTCAGGCTTTCATCCTGACTGTGGTCTAGCCTATCACAACTGGAGTCTTCCCATCCAACCCGGTGGGCAACTATCTGCTCAGCTTGCTGGAGCACTTGCCCTCTCGGCTACAGACTTTTCCCCTGGTCAGGTGGAACGCGCCCGCGCGGGCCTGGCGGCTGCAGCATGTCTCCTGGTGGTGCGGGTAGAAGCGGCGGGGGGGCGGCGAGCCAGAGAAGCTGGGAGGCGAGTGGCTGCGGCCCAGGCAACCCCCTCCCCCGCCGCCACGGTGCTCGTGGCGGGAGGGCGAGGAGCTGACGGAGCGCTGCAGGGAGGAGGAGCTGCGCGGGGATGCGCTAGAGCTGCGATGGTGGTGCGGAGAGCTTGTTAGGCTGCAGATGCCCATCCTGGAGCCCCCGTGCTGGGCTGAGGAGCGGTGGTGAAGGGGGGAGCCTCGGGAGCCATGCATCAGCTGAGCAAGGCATGTCAGGAGGTCTGAGTCACTGGTGCTGCCAGCTCGAATGCGGTAACGTCTAAGCCTAAATGGATACAAAAAGCATGGCAGATTATGAATAACAGCCAAGTCATATACCAGGAAAACAGGATGATGAATCAAATTTCTTGCCAAGAGTTCGACGAGAGGAATCACTTGCCAGCCAGCGGGTGATTAGCTTAGCTTAGCATAAAGACTGAAAGCGAAGGGAAACAGTTAGCCTGGCTGTGTCCAAACTAAAAAAAACAAATCTTGCAATGCCTCTAAACTTTACTAATTAACACTCTTGCTAATTAAACAGGGTGTGTAACAACAACAAAATGTGGTTTTACAGGAAGTGCTGAAAATATTTCTGGGCCAGAAAGACTCCAGGAAGTCACTGCACCCCGCCAAGAAATAGTTTCAGCAATGTAAAATTTAGAGGTGCGGATAGCTCAACAACTTTTAGCTTTGAATGGAAGCAGGCTAGCTGTTTCCCCCTGCTTTTAGTCATTATGCTAAGCTAAGCTAATCACCTGCTGGCTCTTGCTTCGAATTTAGCGTATAGACATGAGAGTGGTATCAATCTTCTCCTCTCACTATCGGCAAGAAAGTAAATAAGCAAAAACTGTCCAACAATTCCTTTAATCACAAGTTGAATTAATTAATGTGTTTTTATGTTATCATGCTCTTTATTTCATGCTGTTTATCATAAATACTTTGAGAACAATAACAGTGATTAGTTATTTAATTTCTGTTCCGTGAAAACAGAGGATGCAGATCGACAAATTACCTGCCCTCCACTGTGGGGCGGCAAGGCGGCTTGCCAGGCGGCGGGCGTGGCAGGAATTGTGCAGCCAGCTGCTCAGCAGAAGAAGCTGAATGAACGGGGCGAGGGATTCTGCTCTTGCGGGACAGAGGGCTGGAGGAGGAGGAGAGGGAAGGAGCGTCATCTCCCTGACGATCAGAACGGGAGCCCATGAGAGAGTCCTCGTCCTGGGAGCGGTCCGAGGTGGAGGACAGCGGGTCCTTGGCGAGGGAGGCCAACATGGGGCCGCGCCTATCAGAGAGGGATGGTGAGGCAGTGGGAGAGGGGACTGGGCCATGGTGGCTAGCTTTCTTCTGCAGGAGTTTCTCCTTAGCAGACCCCGGAGGTGGGAGCTCCAACAGGATGGAGGGCTCCAGGACTGGGATGCGACTTTGCCTCCGGCTGGGGTCCTTACGGGGGACAGCCGGGGAGGAGGTGACTTGGGCACCGGTCTGATCTGGAGCCCGGTTCGCTTCTCTGATCTCTTCCCCCCTCAGCTGAGGCTCTGTGGCACAAGGAGAGCGACCGTAATCATTCTCAGGGTCTTTCAGCTTGGGGAACGCTCCGTTACTTTGGCCGTTAGCGAGAGGGGAGAGGTGGCCGTTAGCGAACATGGGGCTGCGTGGGGAGCGAGGAGAGGAAGGCGAGCGCGGAGGAGGCGAGCGTGGAGAACGCGGGGAAGACACGCGGCTTGGCACGGGGCTTTGAGCTTTGGTGTGGCTGTTTCCATTGACCAGCGTCTCAGCCAGGGGGTCTGTGGGAGTCCCTGGATGGGTGGGCACGTGGTCCTGGGGGGAGCTGATGTCCACTGTGTGCTCCTGGACCTGCTGAGCCTCAGCTTCAGCTTCACCACGCCTCTCCAACAGGAGGCACTGTGGGGCACTGTCTGAGCCTGACTGGGAGGACAGCCCAGAGGGACGCTGAGCTGTCAACTGGAGGGGAAAGGGGAGGTGGAGAGACGGGAGAGAGAGAAAGACACACGGGTGTTATTTATAAAGTAAACCTCACTAAAAATGGGAATAATATTCGAATTGTCAAAGGCCTGTTGCTGATAGACTACAACATGTCGAGTTGTGCTGTAGTTCTGTAGCAAGAGCCTGATGCAGATGTGTGAAAAGAGAAGAATTGTATAATATGGGGTAATAAATGGTGATTAGTTTGGCAACAGCATGCAGTACCATAGCTACCATTATCAGACCGAAACACACAAGTGCTATGGCAGTGTCAGTCAAGCTGTGAGTACTAAACCAGCAAGTAGGACAGGAAACGTTCACGCAACTTCGCAGGGGGCTTCAGCGAAGAGAGGGTGAGGAACAAATACAGGGAGAGAGAGAGAAAGAGAAAGATAGAGAGGACAAAGACGATCTGAAACAAAAGAGACCATGCAACCTGTAGTCATGACTCGACATTCCAAACACACATGCCACAATCAGACAAACACACACCCCTTCTATTCAGATCACAAGAACACATGTCCAGACACAAGGACACAATCTGACCCATGCTCTGTCTGGCCTGCACAATGCCCTGCACATGGTTTTCTGGAGAGAGCTGCCTGACAACAACACAAAGAAAAACAAGCCAACTAAACAAAGAAGCCAAAATAAGCAACTTAAACAAAAAAAAAAGAAAGAAGAACAAAAAACAGCAAAGAGGAAGCTGAGTGGAGGTCTGTTTTTTTTTTTTTTCACAGGATCGTGATGGGCTCATCACCTGCTGAAGCTGTGCACGGGTGATGCGTATGACAGAGGGAAACTTGGCGTTGGCAGCGCCCGCCGGGATGGCCGGGAGTTTCCTACGACTGGGCGAATGTGTGCCGGGGGCAGGGTTTGGCGGTAGCGGTAGGGAGGCGTGGCAGGAGGAGGAAGAAGAGGGACGCTCCTGCTGCTGGTGCTGGTCGGCGGACTGGCTGCGCCTCAAGCTTGCCGGGTGGCGCTGGTGCAGCGGGTCCGACAGGGTGGTCAGGAGAGTGTGAGGGCTGGGAGAGCGCAGAGGGATGGGGCTGGATGTCCGGATCGCAACCTCCTCAGGCAGGGACGGAGGAGAGGTGGGGAGCTAAGAGACGGGAAGGAGAGAAGTGGGAGGTGGAGAGAGGAAGGGGTCGTGAGATTGGTGAGGGAGTGAGATGGAGGAAGTATGGTGAGGTGGGACAAGCGACGACGGGAGAGTTGTTTTGAACAGCGACGGGAGGATTGTAAAGGGGATGATCTTAGGCTAGGGAAGGAAAACAGAAGCGGGTAGGTAGATTTTGCGGAGGCGGTGTATAATTTCAACTTGGAGGCAGTTGTTCTGGTTGTAGGAGAGAGTGAGGGGGACAGTTAATCTTCTTGTGGTGCTCTACAATTTGAGTAAAAGCGGTTTGAACTCGTAGATCGAGCAGGATTTTTGAATTGGATTTGGTGGTCTGGCTGAAGCAAAGGAGCAAAAGTAGCGTGATAAACTGAGCAAACCAAAGCATACCTTGGAAATAAAACTAAATTTAAATTGGTGAAGTAAATTAAACCAACCAAACACATCGCAAATGTCTGAAAAATAAGATAAAATTCTGCTTAACATCTAATGCAAATCAAAGTGCGTATCAAAGCAGTAAGCTCTCTTCTTTCCCCCCCATGCTGTGATCTGATAAAAAGCTCTGCAGTTGTGACACAAATATGTTTCTCTAACAGATAAACACAAGCGCAGAAGAAGAAGAAGCAAGAAAACACAAAGCAGTAACATTTAGCTTCACACTACAGCAAGATGCAGCTGGTGGAACTCTGACTGTTGTATGACATTAGCATTGAGGTTCTGTAGCTAGAACTCTGTGCAGCTCTTTAACTTCGTACAATGCTGACTACAGTCAGTATCATGTATGCCATGTTGTGAAATGGCCTTCATAATGAGAGGGCTTACCTGAGTGAGGACTCCCTCAGCCAGAGCTTCAGCCGGGCTGGTTGGAGTGACTGGGGGAAGAGCCCCCACGGGGCCCACACTGAGCTCCAGCTTGTCCACTTTTGCGCTTCCCTTGGAGGAAGCCGCGCTTTCTTGTTTAGCTTTGCCAGAGCTCGGGCTTGGGATGCCCTTTTCCCACCCAGGTGACTGTTCCCCTGGCCGGAGCACCTCCGGCTCCTCATCCTCCTCCGAAGGGCTGGTGGTAGCCTTGGCTCCCGGTGAGCCGCCAGGCCGCTCCACCATTACCCACTCCCTTGAGTCAATGTCCTGCCTCCCAGAGCTCAGATTGAGGGCCACAAACCCCCCGCTGCTGACCACCCCCTCTCCCTGCTCCTGAGATCCAGGGGATGCTGGCTTAGGAGAACCGCCATTAGATCTGAACTCCTCGTCATAGTGCCAGACTCTATCAGGACGCTCCCCAGCAGGTACAGCTTGACCCTGAGTTACTGGGATGATTGCAGCCCCGTCAGCCTCCTTCTCTTGGTGCTGGACGCCAAGCTGCTGCTTCGCTGAGCTGAACAGACACGAGACAGATGCAAACAATCAACTCTCCACTCGATAACAAAACTGACGTTAACGTAGATGGTTCAGAGACATACCCGTGCTCTAGGAAGCGCTCTGGACTGGGCTTGGACTCCAGGCCAAGCCTCCTCTCCAGCTCAAAACTGTGAATGTTGCGGAGCTTCCTCAGCAGAGGGCCATCACGGTCTGAAGGCACCACCTCAGAGTGCAGCTTGACTGGAGAGCCCAAGCTTGGTCCAGCATAGGGGCTCTGGTGTCCTTGGTTACCCTGGTTGTTGCTGTGTTCCTCCTCCGTTGTCGCCTACGGAAACCAGTCAGACTTGTTAGATTAACCAAAAGAAAACAGCAGATATGAACTGAGGTATCAATTCTCTTGAGCGTCTACCTTCCACACTGCCGTCCGGATGCGGTTACGGTTGCGGTCCAGCTCCTCCCAGACGTCGGCCTCCTGGTTGCGGTGTGGGTGGAGGGGAGAACCCGCCAGGCGCTCCGGAGCGGGGTTGTTCTCCACGTCGCTGAGCTGCTCGTCCTGCAGAACCTCGTCTGTGTTTTCTCTCATCAGGTCGCCGGGGATGAGGGACGCATTCGCCATACTGGAGCAACAAAAGATACAAACATCATTTCACGTTTGAGGAGCAAGTATACAGTTTCAGGGTTATTCTGTAGAAAATGTTTATGCTGTTCATGACTCATGAATTAACCAAAAGTGCAAATCAAGCGTACCCCATGTGCGCCGGAGTGAGTCGAGTGTGATGCTGTGGCGTTGTGGCAGTGGTGCTGATCGTCAAAGTGCCATCTGTGCCAGTGCGCTCCCAGTCGTACGGGTCATTCTCCACGACATTGTAAGTTTTCATGCTGTTGTCAAACACTGACATCAGCAGCTGGAACAACACAAAAATACACAATTAACTTTTTTTGTGAGTTTCTATTGGGCGAGGAGTCGACAGAAAACAACTTGTAGTATCAACCTGATATCATATCAACTTGAGCAGACCTATCTAGATCATGCACTGCACATTTAAGAGAAATACTGAACTATATTCACACTTGAAGTCAGTAAAACATTCACTCTTTATTAAAATCCAAAATAGACCCATTTGGCACCTGGTAGTCAGGCTTAGTGTAGTAGTCAAGGCTGGAGATGTGTTCCAAGAACACGCCGAACTCTGCCGGCAGGTGTTTGAGCATCAAACGGTGTTCATAAGTCTCCTTCAGCTTGCCCACATGTTCCTGCGAATGAACAAACAGACACACACACCTGTCACATCTCATCACTTACAGCTACCTGGACAAAGGCTGTTTAGTTTCCCGGAAGGACATTAACTATTGGTTGTCCTTACTTTGTCCTTGATCTTCCGCCACGGCAACTGACCGACCAGAAACTCCACCAGCATGTAGAAGAGAGACCACAGGTCATCGTGACGGCCCATCTCCTGCAGGATCACGCCAGGGATGATTAACATTAATCAATAATTCGAGAGAGTCGGGAAAGAGCTCTAGCACAGGGTAGATGGATACTGACCTTATTCTTGTGTGCATTGACGGATGCATATCGGACTGTTCCTCTGAAGCCTGCCACAGGACGGGGCTGACGAGCAAAGACCAAAACAGTGATTAAATGCTGGTAAATGTAATTTAATTATAGTTTTTCAGCCAAAAGTTTCACACCAAAAGTGACAATAAATTAGAAAAAGAAGAGTTAAAGTCCATAAGTTCTCCATAATGCGAATAGAGTTGATCATGCTAATAATAAGGGTGACTGCAGGAGGGTTCCTCTGAAGCATTTTGTAACAAAAAGATCTTCAAAAGCTACGAGTCACTCCTGCTGAGATCCTTAGGAATATGTCCAAGGTACATGAAGGTAAAGGAGAAGTCAAATCTCTGAGACAAATTGGCCCACTTCTTTTCCAGAAAGGCTTAATGTAAGGGCACGACCACGATCCACATTCCCTCCAGCAGGAGCGCTGAGGCCCGCTAAATTTGCATTTTTGGTTGGGGGTAATATTAAATTATCCAGCAGAAATCACTCCAAAACAAGGAGTTGGTAGAGGTAGACTGAGTCTCTCATATTTGAAGCCACACATCCTCTGGCACTACTATATCGGCTTCCTTTTCCCAATTTTTATTCATTAAGGTGAAGCCGTTGTATAATTTGCCTTTGATGCCTTTAGTGTTTTTTGGATTATAAGCATCAGTAAGTATCTGGGTTATTCTTGAGGGCTTAGCAGGATCTGAGGACCTTATTTCCTTTTTAAAAAAGGCGAATCTGTACGTACCAACAGAAATCCTCTTTGCCAGCTCATATGTCCTCAAAATTATTAAGGTTTCCATTTGTTAATATTGGGTAGAAGGCAGTAATACCTCCCTTAGCCCATTGTCTGTACCTGTGTTTTATCTAGCCTCTAACCTTTTCCCATGACTGCCATTTCTGACAGTGTTTGATCACATTAAAGCTGTATGAATTCATTTTTTGGCCATTTAGGGGCAGCTCAACAAACGCATTATGGCATACGTGTTTAGTACGTGTGCAATCATGGGCACAAATCCAATAAACGCTGTCTTTTAGCTCCTGATGAAGCAACATCAGGGTTCACATGAAGCATGTGGCTCTTTAAATGCTTCACTACGTTCACTAGCTTGTTGTTAACTTTATTGTGTACAGTGAGTTTATCAGAGCTTTGTTTGACTGAACATCTACCTGCTGCTGTTGGAAACAAGTTTTCTGCAAGAAGCAGTGACACTGAACCAAAACATGTGGGCCGTAAAACCAAAACAAAGTGCTGAAAGATGCTAAAACGCATCAATGTTAGATTGCACACAGTAATGCGGGGGCACTTACAGGTCGGACTTCCTGGGAAGAGTTGGTGAACTGTCGAGCTAAACCAAAGTCCAGCATGTAGCAGGTTCGACAGGTACTCGGGAAGCGACCCATTGCGAAATTGGACTGAAAAACAGGAGGCAACGGTTAATAGGATGATAAAATAACTGATGTGTGAATGCAATTACAACAAAAATGAATGTCTATTTAAATTCATGTTCGTATGGTGGAATACAATTTAACACAGCAGCTCAGAAGACACAAGATATGTTCATTCTGCTACCTTTTGGGCATTTAGCCAACACTCATAGTGAGCCAACTTATGGTAAGTGCAACAGTCGGACAACAAAAAACTGAATCAGCAAAAATGCTAGCAGCCAATAATAAAAAGTGCAAGAGTCACATACATTATCCAGACAATAGAAATAAAAATATTCCCTTGTGTCTGAAAAATACAGAAGGAACGTGCTGGGTAATGAAATAAGTATCCTCTGCTGCAGCCCAGCTACCCGTGACTCACCGGTTTGATGTCACGGTGCAGGAAGCCGACAGAGTGGATGCTCTCTATGGCCTCCAGGATCTGTCGCCCCAGACGAAGGGTGGTGCTGATGCTGAAGGTTCCCCGGGTCATGCTCCTCCTCAGGTCAGCCAGGTTACGACCCTGAGAGAGCACGAGATCAGTTAGCAAAGAGGGGAAACTGACCAAAAAAAAAAACAACAACATTTCACTGACAAGTTTCACTGACAGCGGTGACAGTCAAATATGTCGAGTGGACGGAAAACAAGCCAAGAGTGACAAAAAAGTATAAATTTAGCAGCATTGATCGTCTATAATTAAACACGTGGCGCGGTCGGGAGTCGGTGTGGTACACGGCAATGTACCGTTCCTGTGGGTGTGGTTGTATAACTCACAACCGAAACAACACTCGGAGCTCATCTATCATCACACTGAGATTTGTGATCATGACTTGGATATTTCAGCCTCGTGTGCTGGATGCAGTTATTGAAACTAATTAGATGCTTCTGTAGATCACAGCAGGTGAACAGCAGAGCTCTACATGAAGAGTATTGTTGCTATAAATATGTCTACTAGCATGGGATGTTAATGTCTGACTTCTGGTCAGTAGATCAGTCTTAAATTGTTTGTTTTGTAGCACCAAAAAGTCTAAATCCTGTAAATATTTCCATTGATATAAAAGCGTTCAATTGCTCGTGCTCATGAGGCATTAAGTCGTTTTTGCATTGGCACCAACCTGCAGCTCCATCACCACGTAGTTAAAGCGGTCGTTGCGGCCGCATCCCACAAAGCGACACACGTGATCTTTACCTGAGGAATAAAGAAGGACAAGAGAGGTCACTTCACACAGTCACGCGGTCGATATCAGCCGCACGATGCGGCGTGCTGTGTGAATCACGGTGATGTGTGTCTCCATGTTTTCCCGCAGTGACTACAGCCTATCACCAGCTTGCCTGTGTGTATGACTACCATGCTGATTTATAGGCTAAAGCACACAACACCCGGTCCACACATGACTTGTGTGTGTGTGTGTGTGTGTGTGTGTGTGTGTGTGTGTGTGTGTGTGTGTGTGCGCTCTGGTCTAAAGGCCACTCACTGCTGCACCAGCAGCTTGACTGCGGCCACACCCAAACCCCTCCGGCACGCAGTGAATGCAAACAAAACCCCCATGTAGAAAACACCCACTTTCACTAAACTCTTCTACAATAAATCCAATTAAAAGATGCAAATTAAAAGCTAATATCAGCTCGATACGAGGCACACGGGTTAATGTTTGCTCTTTACAGCTGGTCTGGTCTGGTCAGCAATGTTTGGGGGGGCTGGAGTTCAGCTCGTCTCAAGTTACATACTGGTTCCTTCAGAAAAAAAAAACAGACCCTGATGCCCCAGGCCAGAGCCATTAGACAGCAAACATGATCCCAGCCCATTGATTTTCCTCTCAAAGGAGGAGAAGGAGGAGGGAAAAAAAGGCACAGTGGTTAAAAGGCAGGAAGGAAGAGGGGTGGGAAAAAGACATAGTTAAAAAGAGAGAGATAGGAGTAAAACTATACAACCCCCCACCCTGAAGGAGCTCTCTTTTGTCGACACTGGGAGTGTCCCAGCACACAAACATAAACTTCCTCTTGTGCTGGTGGTCTGAAACTTTCATTTTTTATTCAAATGCATGATGTGAGACGTTTCATTAGCTGTTTCTGCTGAAAGACAGCTGTTTTCAACTAAACTGAGGTGAACCCATCGGCCTGAAAACTGTGTTTTTTTAGATGAGTCAGATGATCTATATCTGTACTCGATGCTATCGATGCACAAAGGCTATCCCTGTATTTTCTACAAGCCCTGACGTTTCCCGGATTGGTTTGTTTCTTCCCATGATTGTTTGTTCTATAAATCCACGAGTTTTTCAGCCAAGCATGCTAATGATACTCGCTGTATCCTCTTTTGCGCGGGGTGAATCAATAGGTCACTGTGCCAGGCAGAATCAATCAGTTCCAGAAATGTAACCAAATCCGCCGAATCCATTTCGACTCACCCTGCAGCTTCTTGAGCACGGCGACCTCCATCTTGAGCACCTGTTTGGGCTGCTGGGCCGACTCCACCTTCAGCGCCACGTTGATCCGCGTCAGCAGGTCCACCGCCTCGTAGATCTCTCCGAAGCCGCCGCCCCCAATCTTCTTCGCCTTGAGGGAGATGATTGAAACATCGCAGAACTTCACGTGAAAAAAAAATACTACATTTACAGTGAGATGTACGTTTATAAAACACATAGAAAACATTTGATGTCTGCCCAGGAAGGTCAGCGACAGAACATCCTCCATGATGTTTGTGAGGTCTTGCTCAAAGACACTCCCAAAGGTTTGGTTGTAGTGAGGTTAGATAGCAATATACAGTCAGATGGTCCACTCTGGTGGCATCATTGTCACCATGGCGATGTGGACATAATAGCCATTAATCTAAATAATTGTTCTAGCATTATGTTGAACTTTGTTTCAAGATGTTTATGCTACTTCTAGGTCTAAAATCTTATAAATATGTACTTGAATTTTGAAGGCCTGCACTATATACTACTGTTTGGATGTACTATGTATCACAAACTGCTTAATATGAACATTTAATAGATGTTTTGTTAGATTACATTCTAATGCTAACTGTGCAATCAATCCTTTAAATCTTTATGTTCAAATCAAGTGGCAACCTCTGTGGCTGTGAAGTGAAGCAAAAGTGCAAAAAACTGCAGTTCCTCAAACGTCCACTTGAGGCTGGCTCCAGAAGTGAGTCAGTCTCCATAAGTCTCCATGTTAAAATGTCCAACTTCACAGCAGAAATAAACATGTTTACAGCCTGGTACAAAAAAACAGTTTTGGTCTCTATAGCTAATTTCCCCGTTCATGACAACTGTACTGAGGGTGAATTTTTATACAACTCACCTGTTCAAATTATATTAAGGCTTAAAGTTATGCAGAATTATGAGCGTGGACGCTTTGATGATGATGTGTTCATGTTGTTTGCTTGTCCCACTAACAGTCCAAAAACTGACAAAATATTCAGTTTGCTGTCACACAGGAGAAAGAAGAGATGAAAATCTTCACATTTAAGGAGCTGAAACTATCTAGTGTTTGAGATTTTAGCTTAAAGGATGACTATCAGATAAATAAACGAGCGAAAAAGTTGCTGATTATCACAAATGTGACGAGGTAATTAGCTCCCCTGTAAAAGTTGCTGTGCTTGGGGCTGATAGCGTGGCAGGCACACTTTTCTCAATAAATCTGACACAGAGAAGTCTTGGATTCATTTCACGATGCTCTCTTCTTTATTTCAGTCTGTCGACCTGGCTCAAACAGTTCTGCTGTTTCACTCTCACCTCTCAGTCCTAGTGCCGCTTTAAGTTCACACGTGCCCTTCACTGTCCTCCACACAGAGACAGAGTCTTGTGTCGCACTCGGAGCTAAAGTCGTGGGATTAGCTGCAGCATTCTTATGTAACTCTGCTCCTTAGAAGACAGGAAGCGGTGCCAGGCTGCCAGTTAGGAATAACAGCCTCACATGGCACCCAGGCTGGCACAGCAGTGAGAGACATGGGCCCTCAGGGAACACTGCTGCTGCTGCCTATAGCACACTGCACTGCCACAAATAGCTTTACGGGGATATTTTTGGATCTCCCGTACTGCAGCAGCCCTACCTGGACAGAGAGACACGACCCCAAACTGTCCAAGCCACAGGTAAGATACTTTAGAGGAAAGCAGAAGGACTCGTACGCATTGTTTGACCAACAAAGAGTAGTTGTTTGTGGGACAGAGGGTGAGCGAGGGCCAGGCAGTGACGGGGCTGGACAAACACCCTGCCTATTGTCAATGAATAACACGCCACACTCACCACTTTCCATCGTTCCTTGACCAGGGAGAGCACGCTTAGGATGTCAGCTTGCTCCACTCCCCCGCTCATCCCGTCTGTGGACCAGGGACGCTGTCCTCACTGCTTCCCCCCCTCGACCAGGAGCCTCAGACTGGGCCGTGCATTTGGACTTTGATGGAGAACCCTACGGAAAGCCAGACAGACACAAAACTAGTCAGAAGCTATGGAGTAAACACTGAGGAGACCGGCTGAATTCTGGTTATTCAGGCTAATCTGCATGTTCCTTTGTTGAACATGCAAAAGGCCTGTTGTTTTTAAGGCTGGTTGAACTTCATGTGAAAGTTAGACAGAGTTGAAACCCCTGGCTTAATGGCTGGAGCTCTCTGATACTCGACCATCGCTGCAGCTGCCACACCTGCCGCCAGCAGCTGTCTCTGTAGACAAACTCACCCCACCAACTCGCAGGCAAAAATACTGCGTCTTAAATTACAAAAAGGCTTCATCATAGTATCATTTTTCCCGAGCCATTTATCTTCTGTGCATGACAGCCGAGGAAAAAGAAAAGTACCATAAGTCTTGTCAGATATAACGAGGCCGTTTAATCTTCCTAATTCTGCATTAGGATGATGAGCAGACATCTTTTCTTCGCATTATGGTAATCATGAAGTATAATTTTTATCACATGTTCATCACACTGAGCTGTATAAAGTTTCAATAATCTTCCTAGTGTAGCATTTTGTAAAATAGTTTTGCTTCATTTGAAAGTTGGCCCTCAAACTGAAGGCTTTATTAAAAGGTTAAAGGTTCAGTGTGTAACTTTTAAGGTGACCTATGAGCAGAAATGGAATATAACATGCATAACTATGTTTTTTAGTGATTTATAATCACCTTCAAAACAAATTGTTATTATTCTATTACCTTAGAGTTAGCTTTTTATATCTACATATGGAGCGGGTCCTCTTACACGGAGTCCGCCATCTTGTGCCGCAATGTTTGTTACATTAGCCCAGAACGGTTGAACTGTTTTGTGTTTTGTTTGAGGTTTGAGTAGTCAAATGGCGACAAATGAAGGGTCGCACTTATTATTTAGCACGAGAAAAGCCAAGAGAGCAGCGATCCTTGCGATAGATAGAGCAGTAGATTAGCTTCTCACACTTACGTTACGCTAATCTTAGCTTTTATCAGCATGCAGAACAGCTAGCTGAAGTCAACACAATGCAGAACAAGTTACAATGACATTTGATATGACTTGGACGGTTGAGTTGAGTCTCACGGGGAATTTAAAAAAAAACCCCACAAAGCTTGGGTTGCCAGACTGTGGAAAAGCCCTCTTTTTATTTGGTGGTAACAGAGTGTTATTAGAAGCCATCAAGACTATAATTATATATGTTCATTAGGGCCTGACAGATATGTCAGTAGGCGGATTTTATGGGCTGATTATACATACATCAGTACTGGCATATACGTTTGATGTCTTTTTTTTACAGAACATAATGCAGAAAATCTAGAAAAAAATCTAAATATTTGAATTTATTAATGATTAATGATGTTCTATTTGTGTTTTGTTAATGTATACTTATTTGTAATTACTGAATTTCCAATAACGTTTGCTGTTTTTACAGAGAGGGACTATTGAGAGCATCCTACAAAGTGTCATCACAGCATAGTTCGACAACTGCACCGCCAGGCTCTAACAGCGGATTGTGAGGACAGCTGAAGAGACCATCGGGGTCTCTCTCCACCCTCTGTCATGGACGTCTTACAACACGTGCTGCCTGCGCAAGGCCGGAAGCATCACGGCTGATCCATCACACCCCTCCCGTGCACTCTTTTCCCTGCTGCCTTCTGGAGGAAGCTTCGGCAATTTAAGGACCAACACAAGAGTTTCTTCCGACAATCAGACGGTTAAACAACAGCAAAATGTAAAACAACCTGCACACTGCACATATATCCATGCACCTTTTGTCACTGCTGCTACTTCATTTAATTCAATATCTACCTCTCTACTGTATATACCCACTATAGTCATACTGTATATATCCATATGTACACACATCTAACACAAGTCTGTATGTTGTTTCTTGTCAAACTGCACTTGTTTAGCCTAAATGAGCCTGTTATATCTGCAGTGAGAGCGGGTCCTCTTCCACGGAGTCTGCCACGTTGAACTGCCATTTTTCTACAGTAGCCCAGAATGGACAAACCAAACACTTACTCTAGATATGGCTCTAGAAATTTGAAGCTTTTTATGTGAGTTTTTCCTTCACACTTGGAGGGTGAGGCGTGGGAAAGTATTCATTTGGTTGCAATCTGCAACTTCACTGCTAAGTGGCACTAAATCCAACACGCTGGACCTTTAATGTGGTCCTGTCTGCGCTATGCTTTATGTTACATGTAGCACCACGGTTCTTGGCTAAACGCTGTCTCGGTTCACTGTGTACTGTGACTGTAAGTCGACCCATATATCATATTCCCATATATCAGAACTTTATACTCCGGTACATGTCAGGCTCTGATGTTAATAACTTAAAGGTCCAGTTTGTAACATTCATGAGGATCTATTTAATTTAATATAATATTTATTAGTATGTTTGTTATGTACCTGAAAATAAGAACCATGTTTTCGTTGTTGTAAACTGAGCCCTTTATATCTGCAGTGAGAGCGGGTCCTCTTCCACAGAGTCTGCCATGTTCAACTGCCATTTTTCTGGTTTCAATCTGCAACTTCACTGCTAGGTGGCACTAAATTCTACACACTGGACCTTTAATAACTGTCTGCAGGTTTTTATACTGTCCCCATGGAGGAATTTTTGGCTACCTGTTTCTGGCTCATAACTGATTTATATAGCATTAGTAAATTATTCATTAATAAAGTTACAAGTTACCTTCATAAAGGGTGACTTATTAGAAAGCTGTCTGTACAACAAGAATCAAATGTCTCTGCTCCTCTGTCATACACTCATCAACATGCATGTCATACGCGAGCATTCCTCTGGTGACTTCCTTCAGTCGCTCGAAGCGAACCACGACTCCTGACTCATCATTCTGTGCACGGGGGGCGCAGGCAGACGTATACGGTTACGCAATGAGCCTTCAGAAACATTATTTGGTTACAGGCCGTGATCCCGACATCAAGGAGGCAATCAATCCCATCGTGCATGCAGCGGGATGAGGGTTGGGAGATGGAGGAGGGCAAAGCGTGGTTAGACTGGATAACTGTGAAATGACAAGCATGAAATGTGACCCGAGGTCAGGTGGAACTTGGTTGATGAGAAGTGGATGCGACGTGTCGAGATTATAAATCTCTTGTTGGGACATATTATTAGTCTAATAGTCTTTGGAGTGAATTCTTTTAGCGTGTGGTTACTATTCATTACTATCGCCTGTCCTAAGGTCTAGATTTATGTCAGGTACTAAGAACACTGACCGCCCAAGATTAAGAATACATTTTTATATCATTTTATAGTATCTGTTTAACGTAATATATTTATGATATATATATATATATATACATCCTTGACTTGTCCAGGGTCATGCCTCTCGCCCTAAGTCAGCTGAGATAGGCTTCATCCCCCTGCGACCCTGATGAAGATAAGCGCTCACAGAAGATGGATGGATGGACGGATGGCTGGATATCCTTCTTTATGAAAGGCTGTGTGACTTTATTAAGAAAACACCACTAGACGGTGAATTATGTTTATTATTGTGACCTTTTATATCACAAAAAAATGGCAGCTCTGTTTGGCTACTCAATGCTAATATGCTCAAAACAGCAATGAAAACACCACAGAGAGAGTTTAGCTCGCTAGAATGCTATCAAATGCTAATTAGACTGGTGGGAAAGTCGTTCGTCGAAGTTTTGTCGCCATTTGGCAAATAAACTAAAGTATTGGGCAGTATTTGCATGTTTGACCTGAGTCAGGGGATCACTGATGTCATGACGATTCATCCTCTGGGGATCACGAGTGTCTGTACAAAGTGTTATAGCAATCTATATGAACCAACCCAACAGAGGAAACAGGGGAAGGTTGGCACCTCTCTGAACCAAAGTCACAACTTCTGTTAACGCGGGGCGCTAAAACCTGTTTTGTTTTCCTTGTGTGTGGCATCAAATCTTTGCAGAGAAAGAAAGAAAGAAAGAAAGAGAGAGAGAGGGAGAGAGAGGGGAGGATGGAGGACGTCAGTGGAATCCTTGATATTATGCTAATTGGTGGTGACGCAGAAAACACAGAGCACGCCGTCACCAAAAGCATAAAAGAAACATGCTGTACGAAACCCCCTTTGACCTCCCCGTCACTGTAAACACTGATTAAATAACCTCTGCTGTGGCAGAACTTCAAGGTCACCCCATGTTCTGGTGTTTTCCTTTATTTTTCCTGTCACATCTGAGATATCATCCTAACTGAGCAAGTTCAAAATGTATCCAGAGAGAGAGAGAAAGAGAGAGAGAGAGACGGCTGCTGTGTGCCACTGAGAAAAACATCGGCTACTGCCAGAAAACTGGAAGATACAGAGGACAGGATGGATGTTTTTGGAGGTCTCTGTTGCCTAACATAACCTCTACTTCTAGGTCAAGAGTCTCCCTCAAAGGCAGCCCGCAAGTGGGCGAGATTTTAAGCCGAAGCCGCTTCTCCGTCACATGTACACACCGGCAAATATTGCACACAAGTTCACACACAAGCCGAGCTGCCTCACGCTGTGACTAATCTCACACCTCGCACGCAGACGCATGGCCGGCTCTCCTCCTTCCTTCCTCCACCATCAATGAATAAAAATAAATAAATAAGTAATTTAAAATAAACCAATCTATGACAGCTAGCTTCTCATCATGAATCACGCTTCCTGACCCCCCGCATCTCCATGGCGACGATGGATGGTGCAGTGCCATTTTCATCTGCTGACTGCAGCTCGTCGTCGTCGTCGTCGTTGCTTCTGCCCTTTCGGGGGGTCTGCTGCAAGTTTTTTTTACGGGCTACAATCACGGGGTGACATGAGATATCATCCCGCACCTTCACTTTAAAATGATGTTTTGGTCGCTGCTGCTGCTGCTCCTCCTGCTGCTCCTCCTGCTGCTCCCTCCTGCTGCTCCCTCCTGCTGCTGCTGGATGAAATTAGTTATCTGGTCTGACAACTTTGTGTGCAGGACAAGGCCCTGAGAGGAGGTGGAGGAGGAGGCCCACCACACACACACACACACACACACACACACAGTCCTCTCAAGTCACAGCATGGATGCAACTCATCCAGTGTGAAAAAGTGGAAGCATTTAGGAGGCTTTCACCTTGATTTGGGGCAATTAATTTAAATTATTTCTTCATTTTAAGAGACATTTGTGCATAAAAACAAACAAAAATACCTGTGTTGTTGTTTTCAAGCTGCAGCAATGTCATGCTGCTCTGCTACATTAAAACACTTATCCTCCCTGCAGCGGACTGACTGGCTGACTGGCTGACTGGCTTGGTTTGGCTTGGCTTTGCTGTGGAGAGCTGTTGCATAGCGAGTTTGGTTGCCACAGCAGATTTACTCAGGCGCGTCCACGCACACCGTGTCGTCCACAGGCCACGCAACCTCAGCCTCATCTTTTGTAGGTGGTTATTACTGCAAGCAAGCAAGCGAGCAACATGCGGGATAACAAACTCAATGCATGCTCAATGCAGCCGACAAATAGAGGAGGGTGAAGAGAGAGGGAGAGAGAGAGAGAGAGGAGGTAGAGGAGGAGGTGGTGGAGAGGGTAGAGGAGCGCAGCACGGCCTCCAGATTCAAGCTCCTTACCTCGGGTCTTTGCTGCCAATCCTTGATCCCCCCCTCCACCCACCTCCTCTCCAAAGAAGAGAGCCGGGTGTGGTTAGAAAAAATCCTCTACGCTTGGTGGAGGCGGCGGGGACGACATGGAGCTGAATCCCATAGCGGGCGAAGCGTCCATAGGAAGAGAGGCGGAGGCTGTCTGTCCCCGGTCGGTCGGTCGGTCGATCGGTTTTTACCTTAAGAAATAACCGGAGCTGGATGTTAAACGTCTGCGCGTGGTGGCGTGTCGTCCCTTTTCTCCTGCTGCCTTCTTCTGCCTGTCACCTCAGCATCTCTATCGGTCGCTGCGGATCCGTGACGTGACGACTCTGTGATGATCATCAGCCTTTTTTTTTCCTCTCTCTCTCTCTTTCTCTCTCTCTCTCTCTACTGCGCGCACGCCCCCGATCCCATCGCCCCTCGCAACAGCACGGCCGCGCGCCCGGGAGTCCTTTTAAAAGCTCGTTCGCGCGAGGACGCACGCGTGCACGCCGCGCACAAATTTAAATGATTTTTTTTTTTCTTCAGTCTTGTATTTTATCAAATATTATAATTTAAACACGTCCAATATGTTTTTAAATATTAAGTTATCTTTGCAATGTTTAAAGATATAGTGGAATTAGTTTGGAACGCGGCCACAGGGGGAAATAAACACATAAATAAACATTTTCGACCACTAGAAGGCGGCATTCAGCCAAAGATGGCGACTGATGACCTACACCACTGTTTGTCAAACTGTCACCGGTGACACATGACCTCTCTATACATGGAGGAATATCTGAAATGTTTTTTAACCCTTAGGAGGTTTGTTAACACAATGACAAAAAATGTCTGCTTCCTCAAAAACTGCTGTAAAAATATTATATATATAAAATTTTTAATATATAGTATTTTTTTTCCCACTTTAAACAAGTCAGTCTGTCAAAACTACTTCAGCCTGAAATATACATATCAAATATTAAGTATATTTTTGGGGCTTTTAACCCTTTAAAGGCCAGTATGTTTACACAGTGTTTACACTCCACAGTTTTTTTACTGAAAAAACTAAAATAGAGTATTTGCTTATTATTATTATCATTGTCAGGGCCTGAGATGGATCAATGATTGGCAGCAACATTGACTTTGATTCTATATTCATTCAACAAAGCCCAAATGGCTTTAAAAAATGATCTCTTAAGGGTTAAAAATGAAATAATTTAATTAAAAAACATATTAGACTATCAAAACACTACAAAGTTTCTAATAAAAATAAACGTATTGGATCGCTGGAATGTAATTCAAAATATGTTTTGCATTTCCTGAAATGTTTGATTTCTTGTTAACATATGAGCTCATACAGTGAGCTGAGGTGAAATAATTAGTTCCAAAACTTCAGGAAAAATCAGGAATAGAAGATCAGGAGTATGGCTTTCCAACAAATTAGCTCTGAAATCATTAAAGATTCAACAGTCAACAATATATAATCTTCCCATTAGTAACAAACCTGCCTGCTGTGTGAACAGAGTTGGTCTACACAACTGTATGTTAACATCTGTCATAATGGTGGTACTTTGAAAGTCTAATATTTGTCCTACACCATTTCATCTCAAACTGTGGTATGAGTATCACTGGTGGTACACGACCTCACGAAGATTAAATGTGAGAACGGTTGTTTAACAAGTCCACAATAAATAATCTTCTTATCAGGAATAAACCGGCCTCCAGTTGAACAGGGTCAGTTGTCTGTCTAAACAGTGATACTTGAAGAGGAAAATATGTTCTGAGGCGGCACAAAAGGTTTGAGAAATACTGTGCTACGCAACTTTGCAAAGTGGACATTTTCTATTCCTCAATCTATTTAAATTTTTATTTTTGCTTTTGCTTTCCTTCTTCCTGTTTAACATCACCATATTAATGCAAACTCAGCAGTCCAATACACGTTATTATTAGATATAAGGAGAAACAGCTCTCAGTTTCCATGTATTGAGGTCTGT